>CADCXC010000013.1:600000-1153088 GCA_902806595.1 Pyrenopolyporus hunteri | reverse complement strand
TATATTAATAATTAAATATATTTTAAATATATATATAAATCGTAAAATTATTTATAAATAAATATATTTTAATATATATACGTATAACGTAAATTTTATTTATAATTATATTAATAATATTTATATAATTTAAAAAAGTTCGAAATTTATATATTATTATTTATATAATTTTATTTAAATATATATCGAGAATATTTTTTTATACGTTTCGATAAACGTTTTTAAATTCGAATAATAATTAGAAAAACGTTATTATATCGTTTTTAATTTTATATATAAAATTTTTGTAATATTTTATAAAATATTATAAAATTACGATTTCGAAAATAAAATATATAAATTTTATTAAAAGTCGATTTATTATTATAATTAAATTAAAATTTAAAACCTTATTATATCGTATATATACGAAAAGTTTTAATTTTAAAAAAAAGTTAATTTTATATAATAATAAACGATAAATATTTTATATATATCTCGTAAAATTTATATTATATTTAATATAAATAATAATAATTATATTAATTAAATAAATCGATATTAATAATACGAAAATTTATATTTTATAAATTTTAATATATTTATTTATTTATAAAGTTATTTATATTTTAATATAATATTAAAATCGTTTTAAATTATTATATATTAATTTAAAACTTAAATAATTATTTAAAAAAATTAAATTATTCGATAATATTTAATAAATAAAAATTTTTAAAACGAAATATTATAAAAACTTTAAAAAAAATATAATATTATTATTAATCGACGATTTTTTTAATAATATTTTAATAAATAAAATATTTATAAAAATAAATTAAATATAAATAACGTTAAAAAAATTTTTAAATTTTTTAATATTAAACTTTTATATATTTAAATTATTAATTATTTAAAATTTAAAAAATTTAAAATTAATTTATTTTTATAGTTTTTATAATATAAATTACGATAATAAGAAAAATATCGATATAATTCGATATTTTATACCGAAAAATTCGTTTAATTTATATATTATTTTTTTTACGAAAAAAATTTTCGCGATAATAAAATTTTATTTCGATTCGATTAATAAAATCTTAATATTAATAAAGCGTTTTTTATTTATATTAAAATCGAAAATAATATAAAAAAAAAATTAATAATTTAATCGAATAAATATATAATATATTTAAAATATACGAGTTTTTTAAAAATTATAAATAAGTTTTAAATATTTTCGAAAATTTAAAAAAAGATAATATCTTCGAATACATTCGTTAAAATATTTAATTTTTAGTTATAAAAAATATAATTTATATTATATATCGATAATTTTACTCGAAAATTATACGATAATAAATTAACGATAAATTAAACGTAAAATAAAAAATATATAAAAAATTTATAATTTTAAAATTTAATTATATTTAATTTATAAATAAATATTATAAATTAAATTTCGTCGAATTCGAAATTTACGTATATATTAACGCGTATTTTCGTAAAATATTATAAATTAATATAAATAAATATAATTTTTAACTTTTAAATATATTAAATTAATTTTTTTTTATTATTTTCGAATTAAAAATTCGATTATAATATACGTAAATAAATTATAAAATCGAAACTCCCTTTATAATTTAAACGTAATTTTAATTAATTATAATTTAAAAATCATCGATAATTATATAAAATTTAAACGAAATTAAAAAAAATTAAAATATAAAATTATCGAATTTTAAATTTATATAAATAAAAAACAAATAAATAAAATCGAAAAATCGAATAATAATAATTATAATTATTAATTAACGTAATTTTACGTTAAATTATACGTATTAAAAAATATAATTATTTTTATTTTTTTTTTTTTTATAATTAATAATTTTAAAATTATTTTAATAAATTTTATAAAATTTAATTATTCGATAAAAAAAATTTAATTAATTAAATTACATTATATAAAATTTTTTCGGGTTTTTTTTATTTTTTTTTAAAAATTATATTTCGATATTTTTTTTTATATATTTTTTTATTACGGCTTTATATAAACTACGGGGAATAAAAAAAATATAAAAAAAACCTCGAAATATAATTTTTAAAAAAAAATAAAAAAAACCCGGAAAAATTTCGTTCGAGGGGTATATATGATTATTTATTTTTAAGGGAAATAAAAAAAATAATATTTTATACGAAGTATTTATATTTATATATATAAATGGATTTTAAAGTATAAGAATTATATGAATTATAGGTATATAGGAATTATATAAATCGTATAATATGGGAATTATATAGATTATATAGTATAAAAATTATATAAATTATATAATATGGAAATTATATAAATTATAAGTATATAAATTATAAGTATATAAATTTTAAATATATAAAAATCGAATCGATTGTAAGGTATAAAAATCGTATAAATTATAAGTTTATAAAAATTATATAAATGGTATAATATAAAAATTATATGAATTATATAGTATAAAAATTAAATGAATCGTAAATTTATAAAAATCGTATAAATTATAAGGTATAAAAATTATATAAATTATAAGTATATAAAAATCGAATAGATTATAGGGTATAAATCGTAGGGTATAAATTATAAGGTATAAATTATAGGGTATAAATCGTAGGTATATGAAAATTATATAGATTGTATAGTATAAAAATCGGATGGATCGTATAGTATGAAAATTATATAAATCGTAAGTATATAAATCGTAAGTATATGGAAATTATATGGATCGTATAATATGGGAATTGTATAAATTATAAGTATATAAATTATAAGTATATGGAAATTATATAAATCGTAAAGTATAAAAATCGAATCGATTGTAAGGTATAGAAATCGTATAAATTATAAAGTATCGAATAAATTATAAATATATAAAAATTATATTAAAATCGTAGTTTAATTAATAGTAAAATTAATAATAAAATTAATAGTAAAATTAATAATAAAATTAATAGTAAAATTAAAATAATCGTTAAAAAAAAAAAAATGAAATTATATAATAGTTTTAGTTTTTAAATAAATAGGTTTATAAAAAAATGTATTTAATAAAAAAGCCGTTATTTTATAAGATTCGTTAAAGCGTATTAAGTTACGTACGATTAATTTAAGTGAAATTTAATTAATTATAATTTGCGATAAATTTATTAATTATTTATTAATTATTTTATCGAAATTCGTAATTACTTTTTTAATTATATATAATAATTTTTTTAAAAGGTTTATTATTAAATATTTCGTACGAAATTATATATAAAAATATAATAAAATAAAAAATTATCGATTTTATATATTAATAAAATAATTATCGTATTAAATTTTAATTAAATAAAAATTATATTATTATTAATTATATAAATATAATGTAATTAAATTTAAAAAAAATTAATGTAAAAAATTACGTTATAAATTTAAAATATAACTTTAAATTAATATAATTAATATAAAAAATAAAAAAATTATTAATTAAATACGATTTTAACGGTTTTTTAATATTAAAAACGTAATAATTATATAATAAATAATTTATAATTTATTCGTTAAAACTTATTAATAATATAACGTATTTTTATATGTAAAATTATATAACTTTAAAAAAATACTTCGAATAATATATAATTAAAAATCGAAAATTAAAGTTAAAATTTAATAAAATTTTAAATAACGGGTTTTTATAATATAAATAATAATTAAAATTATATAAAAAAAATATAAATATCGTTTAAATAAACGTATTTAAAAACGAAGATATAAACGTAATATAATTTAATATAAATATTTATAAAATTTAATAAAAAATATATTAATTAACATTTAATTATTTTAAAATAAATTACATAAAAATAATTTAAAAAATTTTTCTTATAAAAAATATAATTATTTCGTATTAAAAAAATATAAAAAGTAAAAAAATAAAATTTTATTTAAAAAATATAAAAATATAATATTCGTATAATCGTATACATTAAAGTAAATACGATAACGAAATTAATAAAAATTATAAATATTATAAAATTATAATAAAAAATCGTAAAAAATATCGTAAAAAAAGTCGTAAAAAAAATCGTAAAATAAAATTACGATATTAAATCGTAAAAAAAACCGTAAAAAAAAATTATAGTTATTTTAAATATATATTAAATACTTTAATTAATAATTAATATATATATTTAAATTAAAAGTTAAAAATAATTAAATAATTTATATAAAAACGTAATTATTTTTTTTATTATATAATTAATTTTATTATAATAATAAAAAATATAATAAAAGATTTTAATAAAAAGTTATATTATATTTCGTTAAAATTATAATTAAAAATATTTCGATAAAAATACGTTATTTAATATTTTATATAAATTTACGATAAAAAAATTAAAATTAATAATAATTTAACCTTATTTTTATTAATTAAATATATATTAATATAATATTTAATTAAATATTTTTTATATAATAATATATAATTAAAATTAAACATTATTAATGTTTTATAAATATATATATATTTACGCATATAAAAAATCGTTTAATATATGTAAATATATATATATACATTATTTTAAAAATTTAAATAAAAAGTTTAATAATCGTTTTATTATTTTAATTATAATTTTATATATTTATTTTAAATATTTAAATATATATAAAATAAAATAACGAAATTATATTTAAATTTATTATTAATTACTCGATTTTATTTAAAAAAACTTCGAAATATATTTTAATTTTTTTTTTAAATAAAAAAAAATTTAATTACGTAAAAATTTACGAACTACATTTTCCACGTTATATAAATTATACGTTACGTTAATAAATTACGCGTATATTACGTTAAACGACTTATATTACGCGTTTATTTAATTAATTAAACCGTTTTATTAAACGTTATATTATTATATTTAAAATTATTCGCATTTTAATAAACGATTTTATTAATTAAATTAATTTAATTAAATAAATCGAATTAAATAAATTTATACGAAAAATTCGAATTATATAAATTTAATTATATAAATTTAATTATATAAATTTAATTTTAATTTAACGTATAATTTTATTTAAAAAATTTAAATTAAATAAATTTAATTATATATATTTAATTATATAAATTTATATTAAACGAATAAAAAATCGTTAATTAATAATCGAAAAATTATTATATAATTATATAATAAAAAATACGAAAATAAATAAAATTAATTAAATTATATATATATAAAAATTATAAATAAATTAATTTTATATTAATCGATATTTATATTATTTTTAAAAATTTATATTTTAAATGTTCGTTACGTAAAATAACGAAACATTTAATAAAAATATATTTACTATTATTATCGTTACGATAAATACTTTAATATAAAATTATATTATTATAATTTAATTATATAAATTTAATTTTAATTCGACGTATTTTTCGTAATATTTTTTAAAAAATTTTTCGAATTATATATTTAAAATTGAATATAAAAAAGTTATACGAATAAATTTTTATAACGATTTTTTCGAAAAATAATATAAAATAATATAAAATAAATTTTCGCGACGGTTTTTTTAAAAGTAGTATAAAATAAACTTTTACGACGATTTTTTCGAAAAGTAATATAAAATAGTATAAAGTAAATTTTCGCGACGGCTTTTTTAAAAATAATATAAAATAAGTTTTTACGACGGTTTTTTCGAAAAATAATATAAAATAGTATAAAGTAAATTTTTACGACGGTTTTTTTAAAGGTAATATAAAATAAATTTTCGTAACGGTTTTTTTAAAAAGTAATATAAAGTAATATAAAATAAATTTTCGCGACGGTTTTTTTAAAAATAATATAAAATAAACTCTCGTAACGACTTTTTTAAAAAATAATATAAAATAGTATAAAGTAAACTTTCGTAACGATTTTTTTAAAAGTAATATAAAATAAATTTTCGCAACGGTTTTTTCGAAAAATAATATAAAATAATATAAGGTAAATTTTCGCGACGGTTTTTTTAAAAGTAATATAAAATAAACTTTTATAAAAGTTAAAAAATATTATAAAAATTATATTAAAAATTATATAATTATAAAAATAATCGTAAAATTCGTAAAAAATCGAAGTTTAAAAAATTACGATTTTATATAAATAAATAAATAACGAAACTACCCTTCGATGTATTAACGATTATTTAATAAAACGAAAATTTATTTAATTATTCGAATATATAATTATATAATCTACATTTAAAATTTAACCTTATTATTCGATCGACGTTTATTATTTTAATTAAATAAATAAATATTTTATTCATTTTTTTTTATTTATTATTTTATTATTTAAAAATAAAATTTTAAATTTTATTATTTTTTATAATTAAATCGTTTATACGGTTTTATATTATTAATATTAAATCGATTAAATTTTTTTTATTATACGTTTTTATTTATTATTTCGAATATTTTAATATATATTAATTTTTTTTAAAGTTTTTTACATTAAATATTAATAATATTAATTATGATTTAATATATTATATTTATTATATAATAATCGATAATATTTAAATTATCGAAAATAACGTAAATCGTTTTTATTTTAATATATTTAATAAAATAAATAATTTACGATTTACCCGATTTAATAATAATATTTTATTTAATAAAAAATATTAATTTTATATTTTTTAATTTTTCGACGATTTTATAAATATATTATAATTTATTAATATTATTTTTATTATTATTATTATATATTAATTATTAAATATAAATTTTTATTCGATTATTTCGAATTTCGATTATTAAATATTCTTTTATAATAATTTATTTCTATTTTAATAAAATTTCGATATTTTATTTATTTTCAATTATAAAATTTAATATTTAAAAATAAAAAAACAAAAAAATACAATAAACCGTAATAAATATTACCGAATTATATAAACTTTTTACGATTATAAATAAACTCATTTTATTTTTAAAAAATAAAAACTTTAATTTGATTATAATAAAATAAATATTTATAATTAAATAACGATATTTTTTATATAAAATATTAATAATATTATCTTTTTTTATATTAATATTTATAATATATTCGATACGAAAAGATTTATATTAATTTTTAAATTAAAAAATAACGGTTATATATTAATATTTTATATATTTTATACGTTATAATTATTATATAAATAAAAAATTTTATTTTATAATAAAAAAATTTATTAAATTTATAATGTTAATTTTAAATATTTATTTATTCGATTTATATAAATTATCTTTAATAATAAAATTATACGATTTTTTAAATTTTTAAAAACGAAACGATTTATATTTTTCGTTTTTTAAAATATTAATAATAATAATAATTTAATTATAAAAATTATAATTATATTTTTTATTATAAATATTTTTCGATTTTTTAAAAATAAATTTTTTATTTTTAAAAAACGTTTTCGTTTTTAAGTTAATAATTATAATCGTAATAATAATGATAATTTTAATAACGTTAAAAATAAACTTTATTAATATTATTTTATTAATAAAAAAATTATAATTTATTAAAATAATAAAAATTATAACTTTTTATTTAACGATAATAATAATAATAATAAATTCGAAAAAAATCGTTTTACGATTAAAAATAAAATATTTCGATTATTTAAATCGATTAATAATATTATAAATAATAATAATAATATAAATAATAAAAATAATAACGTTAATTTAAAAATTTATAATATCGATTTAAAATAAATTATTTTTTTTAAATATATAAAATAATATTAAATTATCGATATAATATAAATAATATAAATAATAAATATAAATATATAAATAAATAATAATATATATAATAAAAATAAATACGATAATAATAATAATATAATAATAATAATAATAACGACGGTAATTATAATTATTAAATAAATAAAAAGTCGTTAATAAATAATCGAAAAATTATTATATAATCGTATAATAAAAAATACGAAATAAAATAAATTAATTAAATTATATATATTTAAAAATTATAAATAAGTTAATTTTATATTAATCGATATTTATATTTGTTTTAAAAGTATATATTTTAAATTTTCGTTATATAAAACGATAAAATATTTAATAAAAATATATTTATTATTATTATCGTTACGGTAAATATTTTAATATAAAATTATATTATTATAATAACTTTAATATTTTATATTTATATTAATTTTTAAATTATTATTCGTATTATTATTTATATTATTATTTATATTATTATTTATATTATTATTTTTAATATTTATTTTAATATATAAATATATTTTATATAAAATTATTTAAATTACGTAACGACGTAATAAACTTTTACGAAATATTTCATTTTAATTTTATTAATTTTATAATATTACGAAGCGAAATTTAAATATTAAAAATTAATTATATTAATTTTATAAAAAATTAAAAAAAAAAATTAAAAAATAATTCGAAAATTTACGATTTAATATATATATAATATAATAAATTATTTCGTATTTTATTATTTTATAAAATTAAAATATAATAAAATTAATAAATTTAATAAAATTTAATATAATATATAATATTAAAAATTAAAAATCGAATTTTATTAATATTATATATATATAAAAAAAAAAATTAAACCGTAATTTTATATATAAACTTCGACGATATATTTAATCGAAACTTTAATATCGATATAATAATGTAATTTAATATTAAAGTATTTATTATAACGATAATAACGATAAATATATTTTTATTAAATATTTCGTCGTTTTACGTAACGAAAATTTAAAATATAAATTTTTAAAAAAAGTATAAATATTAATTAATACGAAATTAACTTATTTATAACTTTTATATATATATAATTTAATTAATTTTTTTTATTTTCGTATTTTTTATTATATAATCGTATAATAATCTTCTAATTATTAATTAACGATTTTTTATTTATTTAATATTAATTTATAATCGTATAATAATTTTTCGATTATTAATTAATAATTTATTATAATTCGATGCGATAAATTTAACTCTATTAAATAATCGATATCGAATTTTTAATTAAATACGCCGTCGAAATTTAAATATAAAACCGTAATTTTTTAAATCGCAATTTAATTTTTTTTTTTTTTTTTTTTATAATATTAACGAAATTTTATTTTTAATTTTTAATATTTTACGTTATATTACGACTTTTTATCTATTTAATAATCGATTATTTAATAAAATTAAATTAATCGTATCGAATCGTAATATTTATTATTTATTAATTTAATTAATTTTTATAAAAAAAAATATTAAAATATAATAAATTAAATTTCATATCTTTAAATTTATAATATATATAATCGTAATAATAATTATTTTTAAAATATATTTCGAAATTATTAAAAATTCGTTTCGAATTTAACCTTTCCCTTAAAAAAACTAAATAAATTTATTTAAATTTTAAAACGATTACGTTACGAATTTTAACCTTATAAATTATATTATACGTTTAATAAAAAAATATAAATTATATCGAATAAACGTTAATTAATTAATTAATTATTTAAACGCGCCGTTTATTTATTTTTTTTTTAATTTATTTTTTTATAATAATATTTATTAAGTTTTAATAAAAATATATTTAATAAATATTATTATATAATATTTAATCTTATAACCGTATATTTATATTATTTTAAAATACGATATTATTAAACAATAAAAAAATCGTTAATTAATAAATCGAAGGAAAAATACCATACGATTATTTAATATAAAAATTTATAAAAAAATATTATATTTATTATATTTATTTATATAAAAATGTAATTAATTAATTTTATATTAATCGATATTTATATATCGTTTTAAAGTATATACCTTAAATTTTTATTATTTAAAACGATAAAATATTTAATAAAAATATATCTATTATTATTATCGTTACGATAAATTTTTTAATATAAAACTATATAATTATAAATATATTAATTATTATATTTTAATATTTTTTTTTATAAAAAAATAATTTAATCGATAAATAACGTAAAAAATTATTTACGTTATAAATAATTTTTTTATTTAAAAAAATTTATTATTTAACTTTTAATTCGATTATATTATAATTATATAATTTCGTAAATTAATATTATTTTTTATAAATTAACCTTTATTAATTATAAAAACTTCGAATATAATATTATATTTTTTTTTTAATTTAACGTTAATTAATTTTAATAAAAAAAATTTTAATAATAAACGTAACGTTATTTATAATTAATTTTAATAATAAAAATACTTTTTTTTTTAAAAAAAAACGTTATTAATTAAATTTATATTAAATAATATAACCTTATTTTAATTTTATTAAAAAAAAATATTTATCATTATTTTAAATTTAAATTTAACGATATGACGTAAATCGCGATATTTTAACTATAATATTTAAAATAACGATAATATTTTCGTTTTTTTTTTTTTTTTTTTCGAAATTTTTAATCTTATATTAAACGAAAATAATAAAATAAATAAATTTCGATAATTATTAATTAAATTAAATAATTATTTAATTTATTTATAATTTTAAATATATAAAAATATAATTAAATACGTATGTTAATTTAAATTTAAATATTTTTTTTATAATTTTCGCGTTTTTCGTTAATAAATTTTAAAAATTATTAATAATAAATCGAAAAAAAAAAAAAAAAAAACTATTAAATAATTTATAAATAATAATACTTTTTTTTATTATTATAAATCGCTTATTTAATTTTTAATATACGATTATTATAAAAATCTTTTATTAATTATATTTTATAATATATAATTAATTAATATAATAAAATTAAACGTTCGAATTATCCTTCGAAATTTAAAATTTAAATTCGAATATATATTTAATAAAATATTTATTATTTTTATAAACGTTAATCGTATTTATATAATTACTTTTAATAATAAAAATAAATATAAATAAATTCGATTTAAATAATTATATTAAATTAATAAAATTACGAAACGATGGTTTTTTTATAAATTTAATTTTATTAATAAAAACGAAATTATCGTTTTAAACACGTTTTTTTTTATAATTATTATTAAAATTAATTAAACTTTTATATTTTTTAAATTTTAATTTATAATAAATTAAATTTATAAAAATTCGATTTTTTTTTAAAAAGTAATTAATATCGAAATTATTATTAATATATTCGCTATTATTAAAATCGAATCGATTTTCGTATTTTTTAAATTTTAATTTATAATAAATTAAATTTATAAAAATTCGATATTTTTTTAAAATATCGTTAATATCGAAAATATTTACGTTATTAATTTTATTATTAAATTAATTATTATTTTCGTTATCGTTTTTATTATTTTTTATATTATTATTATTATTATTATTTTCGTTATTACTTTTATTATTACTTTTATTATTTTTTTTATCGTTTTTTTCGTCGCTTTTTTCGTCGTTTTTTTCGTCGTTTTTTTCGTCGTTTTTTTTATCGTTTTTTTCGTTATTATTTTATTGTTTATTAATATTATTTTTTAAATTATTTAATTTACGTTTTTTATTAAACGGCGGTTTAAATTACGATTTAAATTTAAATAATTTAATATTTTTATTCGATTATATTTAATATTTATTATTAACGAAAAATATTAATATTTTTTTAATTTTATAAATATATTTATATTTTTTCGAAATAATATTATATATTTTAAAAAACTTTAATATATTTTTATATAAAATTAATATACGATAAATATTAAAAAAACTTTAAATAAATCGAATTAAATAATATACGAAAAAAATATTATAAAAAAAATTTAATTATCGATTATAATAATTAACGAAATATTTTTAATTAATATAATTATTATCGAATGATTTTTATATAATATAAATATAAAATACGTATTAAAAATTATTATAACCTATAAACGTTATACGTTTCGAAAATATAAAAAATATTTTTAAATCGTAAATATAATATAAATTATAACGAAAAAAAATTTTATTATATTATTTATTTCGATTAAAGTCGTAATTTATTTAATTCGATATATATAAACGTATGTTATTTCGCGCGAATTAACGTTTAATTTTTTTTTCGTAAAAAAATACGTAATATTTATTAACGAAATAAACGTTTTCGATTAAATAATAATTTATAAATTTTTATTATTTACGAAAAAATTTAAACGTTTTAAAAAATTTAAATATTTTTAATAATTTATTTTTTTTCGAATATATTTAATTTTCGAAAAATATAATAATTAAATAATTATATTTATTAAAATTTATTAAAATAATTATTAATAAAAAGAAATATAATAATAAAAAATATATATATATATTCGATATTTCTTTAAATTTATATTTTTAATTATATAAATAGAAATAATAGAAAAGTTTTTTAAATTATTTTTCGAAATTTTTTCGATAATAAAGGTTTTTTTAACGATTCGAACGATTTAAATACTTAGAAAAAATATTTTTTATTTCGTAAAATTAAGTTATTTTTAATCGAATTAATACGGTTATTTTTTTTTCGATTTTTAAATAAATATAAATTATTCGAAAAAATATTTTTTTTAATTTTTTATCGTTACGTTAATAATTTTTAATTACGATATAATAAATATAATATATTAAATAATATAAAATATTTTTGTTATTTAAATCGTCGAAATATAATAATAAACCGTAATTATATTTATAATTTAAATAAAAAATTTCGATTTTTAAAATAATTTAATTATACGAAAAATTTAATAATATAATTTTTTTAAAAACGTTTATATTTAAATATTTAAATTTATTAATTTCGATATTATATATCGATAAAATCGATTCGTCGATTAAAAATGTTAAATTAATAATTAAAAATAATATATCGTTAATCGAATATAATAAATTATTAATTAAAAACGATAAATTATTTAATAAAAAAAATAAATTAAGTTTTTTTATAATCGTATTAAACGATAAAATATTTTTACTTTTTTTTTTTTATTTTTTTTTTTTTTCGATAATATATCGCGTACGTTAAATCGTAAAATTTAAATTTAATTATATTATAAATTTATAAAATATATAAAATTATTTTTAATAATAATTAATTAATAATTTTTATTATTTTATTTAAATATTTAAATAAATATTTAATTTAATTAATATCTTTTAATATTATATAATTAAATAGAAATATATGTTAAATCATATATATAACTTTAATAATTAAAAGTACGGTGTGTCGCATTATATGTTAAACAGTACGGTAAAATAAAAATGAATGGCGGTTTAGCGGTTTCCAGGACTTCGTCCAGCCTAGAAACCGCTAAAGGATACGCGTGCGCATTAGCATTATCTGAGGTGGCACTTGATGAACGAGAATACATTATTGAATACGTTCTCAAATACATAATTGACAAACGAATCGAGAAATACAGGTACCTACCTATCTATGTCGAGAGTTCCGAGTCAAAGAAATATTACGCCCTCACCGACTTCGTCCTATATCTAAGTATCTGACCCCGCGATAACGCGAAATCGCAGCCATCCATCCGTCTCTATCGCACCACCATTTCCACACCGCCGACATAGCTACAACCATGGCGGGCAAATCCCGCTGGGCGGACACGGAAGAGGACACGGCGCTGGAAGCGAAACAGAAGCGCGAGAAGGAAGAAAAGAAACGTCTGAAAGCTGAGAAAGCACGGAAAGCGGAGGAAGAGCGACGCGCCCAGGCCGAAGCAGAAGCAGAAGCAGCGCGACAACGAGCGGCACAAGAGCAACAAACCTTGCAACCAGACAATAATATACCACCCACCAAACGACGGAAATTAACACCCGAGGGAGACGAGCCAAAGAGAGGCGGAGGAGTAGAGGGCGAGGGTAGCCTGAAGCTCCTACGATTCGACGGCGGCACCTTTGGCAAGTCGCGCAGCGTCGAGAACTACGACAAGCTAAACGACATCGAGGAGGGCGCATACGGCTGGGTCGCGCGGGCGAAGGAGATCAAGACGGGGAAAGTAGTCGCGCTGAAGCGGCTCAAGATCGACCCGACCGACGCGGCAGGGCTGCCGGAGACGGGGCTGCGCGAGATCCAGATCCTGCAGGACTGCTCGCACCGCAACGTCGTGGAGCTGCGGGAGGTGGTGGTCGGGGACGACACGTCGCGCATCGAGAACGTGTTCCTGGTGCTCGAGTTCCTCGAGCACGACCTCATGACCGTGCTCGGCGACATGCCCGAGCCCTTCCTCGCCTCCGAGGTCAAGACCCTGCTGCTCCAGCTCGCCAGCGGCGTCGCCTACCTGCACGAGAACTGGATCCTGCACCGCGACCTCAAGACCTCCAACCTGCTCCTCAACAACCGCGGCCAGCTCAAGATCGCCGACTTCGGCATGGCCCGGTACGTCGGCGACCCGCCGCCGCCCAAGCTCACCCAGCTCGTCGTCACGCTGTGGTACCGCGCGCCCGAGCTGCTCCTCGGCACCCGCACCTACGGCTCCGCCGTCGACATGTGGAGCGTCGGGTGCATCTTCGGGGAGCTGCTGACGCGCGAGCCGCTGCTGCAGGGCAAGACCGAGGTCGACGAGCTAGCCAAGATCTTCGAGCTGTGCGGCATACCCACCGACGAGTCCTGGCCGGGCTTCCGCCGCCTGCCCAACGCGCGGCACCTGCGCCTGCCCAAGTCCTCGGCGGCCAACACGGGCCCCGTCATCCGCGCCCGCTTTCCCCTCTTGACGGCCGCCGGCTGCTCCCTGCTCACCAGCCTACTGTCGCTGAACCCGGACCGCCGGCCCACGGCCAAGGAGATGCTGCAGCACGAGTACTTCAGCCAGGACCCCAAGCCCAAGCAAGAAGCCATGTTCCCCACGTTCCCCAGTAAGGCCGGCCAGGAGCGGAGGCGCAGGCGGTCGACGCCTAACGCTCCGGGCAGAGGGCAGAAGGCTGCGGATTTAGGGACACTGGATTTCAGCGGGCTGTTCGCCGCGAGGGAGAAGGAAGAGCGAGGCGGGGGGTTCTCGCTACGGATGATATGACGACACGAGCTACTCTACCGATAATAATTAAATGAATACGAATGAAACCGGTCCAGGACAAGCACTACAATGCATTGACATCGAGCGACAAGCAATTTTGAAGCAACCTGCCTAGGTGTCATTAAGAGAGAGAGAGAGCTATGTAGTGATAAATAACCCATCCCATGCCGTAGATTTCTAAATAGTTATCGCCATTTTCGATCAGCGCCAGAAAATCCCTCCTCGGCCTTTGCAATTCCTTTCAAAACGCCACTACATGATGTTTGTAACCTGAACCCAGATAGATTATATCGTATTGAGAAAGCTCCCATTAAGATGCGGTTTCATATCTTCGAATATGTGCAGCCAGAATGTTACCGCCTCGCCATGCCCTACTCCTACGAACGTGTTGCTGTAACGACTTACTATAGTAAAGCAGCAAAACCCGTCACATACCACGTAAAGCTGAAGACGGTGATGATGCTCATCGTGACTGCAAAGCCGACGGCTTGACGATCTATTTCTCCCAATGCACCGCTGCACGTCGCGCACTGCCACTCGTTAAGGTCCTGGTATGGCCTAGACGTGTACAGACCAAATCGAAAACCGTCAAATGGCGCCAGATAGCCGGGCTCGGCGGTCGCGTCCATGGATGAGTCGGAATCGTGGATTAGCAGAGTGTACTGCGCAACAGGCAGTGGTTCGGCCACCGCACTCTCCGAGAACTTAAGGGTATCCCAAGTGAACGTTGCGGTCGGCTCGAACGTCATGTTCTGGGTCAAGGTCCAGGTAGCGGAAGCGGTAGAGCATGACACTAGGACATCGATGGCGGTGGGTGTGCCTTGCAGGGAGGTGTAATTCCAGACCCAGGTAATCGGGGTCGGGTCCCCGATTCTGTAAAGCGTCGTCCCAGCAGTGACAGCCGGCGTGAGCATAGACACGCCACCGGCCCCGTCCATGGGGTCGAAAGTTTGATGGGTCGGTTTCGTTGTGCTGTTGCCGGTGGCCGTGTGCCCGCCTTGACCAGTCGGGCTCGGTCTAGCAGTGTTAAGGTTCGTAGTTTGGGGTTCGTCCGAGTCAGCGCTGGTGGTGGCTTGGTCAGCGTCCGTCGAACTTTGCTCATCGCTATCCGGGGCTGCCGTGGGTGTCGGCGTGCTTTCGGGCGCTTCAACGTTGTTAGCGTAATCCTATTCTAACCTCCCATTTCCCCAGTTGCTATCTACGTCAGGATACAAAACATACCCGATGTGCCATCATCTTGTCGAACTATGAGCGTGTCTACATCTGGGAGCCAACCCGGCCACGCCGACGTCAGAGGGGCCAAGGCGAGGGCAATGGTCAGAAATTGACCAAGGTTCCGTGCTCCCTTCATCGTCTTGTCTCGAACGATAGAATGCCGATAAAAGAGATTTAACGGATTGATCGACTCGGACGAAATCAGGAGGACAAAACGCCACAAACAAATAAACACTTGAAATCCAACGGCAACAATACAATTTTATCTTCTTTCTTCCAGGGTGATTTTTGGCCGCTTATGACGTCTCTTGTCAGGCCGCACCCTCTTCGTATACTCGATCGCCTATTTCTCCCACTGTTGATGTGACGTGCGGATGGTTGAGAAAAAAAGAGGGATAGAAACCAAGATGCAAGCGAACAACTCGGAATTCCCCCCAATGAGATACTACAGGGGGGGTTAGTTTATTATCAGAACCAAGCGAGTGTTATAATGGGTAGCTGGGTAGCAGTAGTAAAGCGAATGACTGATTAAAGGAGACGATGGCAATATGGCTTCAATTCATCGAGGTTGAGAGGGTGGGAAAGAAACGGGATGAAAGAAGGGCAAGAAAAAGAGACAAGATGAGATGATGGGCTCACTAATACCGGGATACTTTTTACCTTTTCCGCTAAGCCTCTGGTGTACCTACCTCGACTGCTGGGTAGAAGATTCCATTGGCCAGGACCCATCCACGAACACGAACTTTGAAGTGTTGGACAACCGCAACACGGGGAACCCTCTGCCAGGAAACTGCAGTAGCCGGGTTCATAGGTACCTACCTAGGTGCATCAAGCCCGTATTCCTTTAGAATCGGGTATAGCGCGCCTGCCGCTATTTTTCAGGCACAGAGCCACATGTGGTATTTCAAGTTATTTTCCAAAGCGGCCAAGCACCTATATTTATGCAAATTCGTGAACATTTATGACATTCATGACATTTATGCAAAGAAAACCGACCAAGTTCCAATACTATCCCGGCCCCGGTCACGGTTCAAATATATATATATATTGTATTGTACAACGCATAAACCGTCCATTACGTATGTGACCCTTTCGATTCTTCTTCGCATCCAACCCTCGTAAACTCACTTATCCAGATATCGGCAACCCTCTCTCCCGCTCATGGAAATACCCCAGGATATTCACTGCGGTCCCGAAAAAGTTCTCAGCAAGCTTCTCCGACTGGCACTTGACCTACTTGAGAGTCAGTCGTAATGAGGCAGCGGACGTGCATGTTTTCCTCGCTAGGAAGTAATGAATAGCGACGACGACCACGGCATAGACGGCTCTTTCTGACGAGCCATCTCCCACGGATCGTAATGTCAACTGCGGACGGGCTTATACACTCATACCGGCAAGGATGCGACAACGAAGAAATAACGGAAATCAAAGCGCCACGTTCTCCGGACCACATCGAATCGGTTATCGTTTGTTGTTCTCAACCATGTCTACAGATATAGTATGATTATAACGAGGTTATACGGATGAGCAACCAAACATTCCCAAATGTGAACCCAGAGTCGATAGATTGAAGATGCTGGTGGAAGCTACCATGTATCAGACGCCATGAACAGAAGGTCAGCAGAAGCATCCATGCTTGAGTGCCTACCTACTTACCCGGTAGGTATGTAGGTACCTACCTAAGCAAGGAAACCTTTGGCGGCCATCAGAGATAGGTGGTAGCTTCAAGCAGGAGGGAGTAGGACAAATCCCGAAATTTCTTGGGCAACGGTGTCCCGTGAAAGCTCAGACGCAACTCAAGGTTATCTCTAGAATAGCAGGGGCAAGCGCTGGCTAAGTTTAGCGAGGCTCGCCGGATCCTGGTTGAGTAAAACTGTACGCCGTTGCGTTATAAATAATAAGGGTTAAAGTCACGACAGTTCCTATCTCACCTCAAACAACCTCCGATTAATCCACCATATATGCCTACCTATATATATCCATTGTACCCAGACATTCGCCAAAACCACCACAATATAATCCCGGAAACCCTACCATTCCCACCAACCCCCGGAGCATAACAAAGATGTCTACTCCCCATATCAAGCTGTCGGTGATTCCCGTTCGCCCCATGACAGCAGCACCAACGCATAGACGCAAACTCACGCCCGAGGGGGAGAGAAATACACCAGAACATTCGTTAATCCTTACCACTCCTTGTAGAAGGCCCCGGACCGTCTAGCTAAACGTCCAGCCCTTCTTCCCGCCGTCGCAGTTATTTCCCGGCGCTATAGCTGATCCAGTACACGAATACGGGCAACCTTCCTCCGATTGTGAAGACGAGAGTGAAATATGTCGCTCTGCCCAAGAGTATGATACTCCTTGGCATGCAAGGCACGTCCTACTGCCGTTCAACATTCGAAATCCGGAAATCAACATTAGGGCCGGCGAAGCTCATTCCCTCCTCCTCGATCTCTTCCCGGGAACCATCGAAATCAGCGAGGGCCGCTACCGGGCTTTCCTCGTGTTCAAAGTCAGAGCGCTACCAAGTAGGCCTTGGCCCCTGACCGTCGGTAATGTACCCATCATTATCCTGGCACACCTAAAAGAGGGGCAGGCAGGTCGCCGCTCGTTGTTCCCGAAGTCTCCCTTAGGGAACCCGAACAACCCTGCGTTCGGAGCCTACGACTTTGGACGGTTCTCCGACGGGTTCCTCCGTAAGCTGGGAATTGTGATTTACGATGTGTTCCAGAAAAAGAATATCTATGTCGACGAGATTCTGTTCACCTGCGAACGCGTCTTCTACATCGTCCTCGACGATCATGTAGACGTAGATGCTGTTAGGTCGGACTTTCCTGGCTATATAGCCAATAGTCTCGTATGTTATATGAATCGACGCCAACTTCGCCCGCCCTCATGGGTGAATCGACCGACTCCACAACGAATAGAGCCGCAATCTCGGTCTGAAACCTTCGACGATGCAGCGTACAGCGTCCTGAGGCCCGGGGTAATGATATCCAGCTTTGAACCCGGGGCAGATGAGCAGCTAATCGGGTTCTCGTCAACATCCGGCGTTCTCGTCCAGGATTGGGGTGGCCGTCGCTTTATGACGGCTAGCGCCCGCGCAATGGGCAAGTCCGGAACAGTATGGCAACCCACCACTCAAGGTAGGGTCGTTGGCAAGGTGGTCAGCGGGATCCCCTTAACCGATGTCTGCCTAGTAGAGCTAGGCCGGAGCTTCAGCTTCGAGAACGAGCCGTTCGAGGACCCGTGTGGGCATGTCCCATGCCTTTCACGCTTGGCGACCTCGGGCGAGAGCTTCGACTGGCCGCTCTGCTATCTTAGCAGCCCTTACACGGGAACCACGGAGGGTAGTCTGGTGATGAAGTCAGTCAGGCCTGAAGTGGGATATCCGACCCCGGGCGATGTACGCTGCGTCGTGTATAATTGGTATTACATGGGCCAGGTGGAAGGCAATGAGGAGAGGAGGATTCTACCCCAGGGTACTTGCGGTTCGCCTCTCTGGACCGATGAAGGCGTTATCACCGGATTTTACCGCTACCACATTGAGGAGGGAATTTGGGCGGGATTTGCCTGTGCGGTGAGTGCTAGCGAAATAGTCGAAGCGGGTTATAAATTGGCGGGGGGTAAACAAACCGGAACATCGACGAAATTTCTACTAAGGAGGAGTGGGCGTTCGTTAACGTCCTATTAATGAAGCCAGGGCGAAGCGTTTTGCTGTATCCCCTCGATTAGCACCAGGGGCTATTTTACAGTAGTTTTTGCAGCAATACGACAATAGCGATGATTTTATGTATTCTATGCACCATTCTTCAGCATACATACCTACCTAGGTAAATATACTGAAGCGAATGGACAACGACGTACGATACCAAGAATCAGAACCTATAATTTGGTAGAGACCAATCTTTCCTTTCAGATGCTGGCGGAAGCAATTAAGTACTTAAGTACCTAACCTAAGTAATTCCAAAACGGACCAACGTCTTGTCGACATCGACGGTAATTTTATCCGTTTAGTACACGAATTATTATCGCGCATAAAATGATTGATCCATGCCTTATTTGGGTACCTCGGTATGCATAGATATTTATGTTGTGTTCGTCCTACATATAAGTTAATAGGATTTTATTTTGAAAAAATGGGGCGCTAAAACGTTAAGCATTAAACTTTATTATAAAAGGTTAATATATATTATTTTATATAAATTTATATGTAATAATATTTATATTATTTAATTATTTAATTATTTATTATTAATATTACGATATTTTCGAATTTTATTATATATAAATAACGATAATAATTTAAAAAAATTTTTAAAAATTATATATTATATAATTATAATAATTTTTTTTAATTATATTATATTTAAAAATTTTAAATCGTAATATATATTTAATTAATTTTTTATTTATATTTATACGTTTTTTATAAAATTTAAATCGAAATTATTTAAAAGTTATTTTATAACGTATATTTTTAATCGATTTATATATTATATTATCGATCGAATCGTATATATCGATATATTATTATATTAAAACATCGTAAAATTTACGAAATTATTTAAAAATTTTCGTATAAATAATAATATATATCGATAATATTTTTCGAAATTAATATTTTTATTATTTTTCGATTATATAAAATAAAAACTTTTATAATTATTTTAAAAATAATTTTAAAATATTTATTTATAAAAATTTTAATTTTATAATAATTCGAAGGTAATTTTATTTTCGTATTTATAAATTATAATATATTAATAAAAATATAATTAATTTATATAAAACGATTTATTATTAAATATAAAACTTTTAATTAATTAATTTTTTAACGTTAATTAAATTTCGAATTATTTTTCGTAAAATAATATTTTATACGTATAATTTTATACGATTTTAAATTTTACGATTAAATTTTATTTTTTATATTATATAATCGATAAAAACGATATCGTAATAAATTATTTCGAATATTAATAATCGTAAATTATTTTATAATATATAACGATATTTTCGATTAATTTATAAAAACTTAAAAAAAACCATTTTTTTTTCGTATAATAAATTTTTTTTTTATATTATAATTTTTTTTTAAATGTAAATAAATTCGTAAAAATATATTAAATTTAATCGAAATTAAAATCGATATATTTCGTTATTTTTTTAATCGTTAATTCGAAATAATTACGATAAATAAATTATACGTTAATTCGATCGTTTTTTATTATTTAAAGTCGTTTATAACGATATAATTTATTTATATTTTTATTCGAAAATTTTTTTAAAACTTTAATAATATACGATAATATATTAAAATAAAAATTATTTTAACATTATATTATTTTATCGATATTTATTAATTCGAAAATAATATTTTTAAAAAATTAATAAATAATTTAATTAATTCGATTATTTAAATTTATATTTACGATTTAATTTTATTAATAAATACGTATGTAAATAAAATAAAAAAATAATAATAAAAATAATTATAATAAAGTAAAATTAATATTATATAAATTATTTAAAAAAGAAAAAATATTTAATAAAAAAACCGTAAAAAAAGTTTTTTTTATATAAATAAAAATATATAAATACTTTTTCCTTTTAAAATACGTATCATAAATTAATACATATATAAATTAATTAATTATTATTTATTTTATTTTTTTTTCGTAATTAATTAATTATAAATTATTAATTAAATTTTTCGTTTTACCCATCCTTTTAATTTTAAATTAATTTAATTTTCCTTTATTAAATTTTATATAATTTCATTAAAAAACATTTTCGTTATTACGTTCGTAAAATTATACGATTTATAAATTTATCGAATATTATTAATTTTTCGATTTTCGTAAAATTACTTTAACGTTATAAAATTAATTATTAATTTCTTTTCGTTAATACTTTTCATTTATATCAAACATTAATATAACGATAAAAAATCGATACATAATATAAAAAAAATTTTAAGGAATAAAAAACGTTTTAAAATAATATTAATTATATAATAAACGACGTAATCGACGTTAAAATTTTAAACCATTTTATAAATTTTATTAATAAATACGTTACAAATAATTCGTTTATATTTAATAAATAATTAATAAATGATATTATTAATAATTTATACTTTATTATTTCGATTAATAAAATTTTTATTATTTAAAATAATAATATATTTAATTTATAAATTTAAATTTTTATTATTTATAAAAAATTTATTAATAAAAATATAAAAACGTAAATTTTAAAGATTTAATTTAATATATCGAAATTTATATATTTAATTATTTATTTATTATTTAATTTTAACGTTAAAAACTTTAACTTTTTTAAATTTAAATTCAAAGTATTAAATCGTTATAAAGTAATTAAAAATTACCTCGAATTAATATATCGAAACGATATACGCGTTTTAAATTTATTATTCTACGAATTTTTTAATTATATCGAAGATTTTAACGTTTAATAACTTCAATTTTTTAATTTAACCTTTTTAAATAATTATTACGCCAAAATTTTTATTATAAATCGTAATACGTAAATTATTAAAATCTTTAATTTCAAAGTTTATAATTTTTTATAAACGTATTCTAATTTTAACCTTATTAAAAACTTTATCCTTAACGATAAAAAAATTCGTAATATTAATATTAAAAATATTATTCGTTTAAAAATTAATAAATCCGAACAAATTTAAATTTATTATAAATAAATAAAAATCAAAAGTTAATAATTTTATTCGTAATTTTTATTAATAATAACGCGAATAAATTTTAAACTAATAAATATTTAATTTCGTAAAATTATATAAAAATTTAATTACTTATAATAAAATTTTTTTAAAATATTTATTTTTAAATTCGATTAATAAATATATAAAAATAATCTTTTACATTAATATTTTAAATTAAATATAAATTATTATAATGTTTCGAATTATAATTTTTATCTTTTTACGATATAATATAAACGTTAAAATTAATATAATACGTTAATTAATTTTTTAAATAATAAATACGTACGTTATAATATATTTTTTATCGAAATTATTATAACTTTAAATTATAAAACGAAACTTTTTATATAATACAACGGTATTTTTATTTTTAATTTTACGAATTATTCGTAATTTAAAAATCGTAACGCTTTAATATATAATTATATCGTAAACTTTTAAACGTAAAATACTTTTTTCGAATAAAACGTTAAATTTTTTTATATCCAATACTTCGTAAAATTTCCTTTATATAACAATTTTTTTATCCGCTCATAATTTAATAACAAAAATAAAATTCTCTTACTTTTTATTAATAATATATAATTTTACGATATAAAAAAAATCGTTAATATATATAAAATTTTCTTCCGAAATAATTTAATAATTATCGAAGTTAAAAATTAATATAAATAACTCGATTTTAAGTTTTTTAATCGATATAAAATTTTCTCGAAGTTAAATATACGACTTAACATAAAAATTCTTAAACGTAAATATTTTATTCGAAGCGTTAAAAACGATGGTAACATTTTTATTCGACATCGTAATAACTTTATAAAAGCCCTTTCATCTTCTTTTCTTCCTATAAACGAATACTTTATTATTAATAAAAAGTAACGCGGGAAAAGTTTTTTATATATTAAAGTTATTACGTATATTTAAAATATTTTTTACGAAACATTATATTTTAATTTTTTTAATTTTTATTATCGCTTTTTAAATAATTTATACCCTTTAAATTTATACGAAAATAAAAGGCAAATTTATATTAATTTTAAAATAAACGTCGAATATAAAAAATATAAATATTAAACTATTAAAATTAATTATATTATTAATTATTTTAATAATTATTTATAATCAAATTACGCATAAACCTAAACCTTAAAATTTATCGGTAATAATCTTATACACTTTATAAATAAAACCGTAATATTTTTCGACTTTATTAATTAATTAATATACTTCGATTAATACTTAATAATAAATAACTCTAATAATACAAGCTTTATTTCAAAATTCGACACTATCAAAGTTCGTATCGACATTATATATAATAATATCTAAAGGTCCGAAATAAATATTAATTTAACATTATTTTAACATATCCTAAATTTTTTTAACAAAAATAATTTTTATAAAACGAATAATTTAAAATCTTATAACAACGTCAATTATATATAAAACAAAACGTTTATTTAAATATATAATATTAACGATAATTTTATAATTAAAATTTATATTAAAATTTTTTAAATTAAATTTAAATTTTTAAAAAATTTTACTTTTAATTTAATAATAATAATAAAATTTATTAATTTTTTTAATATTTTTAATATTTACGTTATAATTTATTTTATTTAAAAAAATATATAATTTAATTATAAAAAAGTAATTAAATCGAATATAAATACGACGTAATTTAAATTTTATAAAAAAAATCGTATTATTAAAATAAAATTATAAATATTTTTATTTACAAATAATAATAATAATAATATTATTTTTTTCGATTAATTAATTTATAACGTTATTTAAATAAACGTTTAATCGGTTTATATTTTTTAAATATATAAAAAACGAAGTATTTAAATTTATAATATAAAAATTAATTAATTCGAATAAAACGTTAACCGTAATCGTTTCTAATAATTTAATTAAAAGTTTATTTTCGAATTTAATATTAATTTCATCGATTTGATTATTATTTATTTTAAAATTTCGATCGGGAAAATTTTTTATAAAAATTTAATATTAACTTTTTTTTATAATAAATATTTTAATTACGTCGATATCGAAAATAATATTTTAAAAAATATTTTTAATATATCGATTTAAAATAAATATAATATTGTTTTTTAATTTATCGATAAAGGGATAATAAAAAACGATTTAATATTAATATATTTAATTTATTAAATATATCGCAATTAATTAATGTTAAAAGTTGATTTTCTTCGTTTCGAAAACGACGACGTTTTAATTATTATTTTTCGATTTCGAATTTTTTTATTTAATATTTTTATAATTTATTAAAAACGTAATATATTTATTTTTATTTTTAATTTTTTAAATTTATTAACGTTTTTTAATTTTTTTTTATTTATTTTCGAAATATTTAATAAATTAATATTTTTTTTTTTTATATATTTAATAACGACGTTTTTAAATTTAAGTCGTTTTTTTCGATTAATATTAATCATTTTTATTATTACGATAATATTTTCGTTTAATATAAAATTAATCGAAGTTTTCGTCGTTATTATTATTAATTAAAAATTAACGCGTTTTTTTAATATTTTTAAAAATATCGATTAATATACGAAATTTATTAATTAATTTTTCGAATTAATATAATAAAATAAATAAAATATATTATAATTAAAATATATTACGAATAACGTATTACGTAATTATAATAAATTATTATTTATTTTTAAAATTTTTTTTAAAAATACGTTAATATAATATTAATTTATTTAATATAACTTATAATATTTTAAAGTCGAATTTTTTTTCGTTTTTTTTTTCGACTTTAATATCGAAAAAAATAATCGAAATTTAATTATAATAATATTAAATTTTATTTTATTTCGTATTAAAATATTATTTTATAATTAAATATATATTCGTAAAATATTAATAATAAAATACGTTATATAAAAAATAAATAATCGTTCGTTTAATAAAAATAATAAAAAATATAATATAAAATTAAATTTAATAAATTTTAATCGTATAATATACGTTTAAAAAAAAACGAAATTTATTTTTTAAAACGTTATAAAATTTTTCGATATAATTATTTTTATTATTTTAAATTTTTTTAAAATGGTCGACGATAATAAAAGGGTATATTTCGTTAAAAATTCGAATAAGGAGGACGTCGTAATAAATGTCGTTTTATTAATTTTCGATAAATATAAGTATTAAAATCGGTTTAATTAATAAAAATTATAAAATCGTTTAAAAAAAAAAATCGTAATTTTCGATATAATAACTTTTTTCTTTTAATACGACGTTTAATAAAACCGTTAATATTATATATAAATTATTCGATAACGATTCGAGAAATTTATAAATATTTTTTAATAATAAAAATTAAGGTTATTTTTTTCGTATAAAATTAAAGATATATCGTTAATTATATTTTTATAATTTAACGTAAATTAAAATAATAAGATATTAATTAATCGTAATAATTTAAAAAAACGTAGTTATTTTTTATAGGGTAAAAACGAAAGGAATAAATATATTAAATATTTAAAGTTTCGATTAATTACGTAAATTATTTTAATTATTTTAAAAATTAAACGAAATTAATAACGAAAGTTTAAATATTAATTATTAAAAAGGTTATATTATAAAAGGTTACGATAAAAAAAACGATAAAATATAAAATATAAACGACAAATTATTAAAAATAATAAAAAATAAATATATTTATTACGAAGGTAATTTATAACGTCGTCGAAACGATATTAACGGCGATTTTATTAATATAATAAATATTATCGAATTTTCGTATTCGATTAATTAATTAAATATTTAAAAAACGAAAAATTGTAATTATTATTATATCGTAACGTATATATATGTCGATATAAATAATTTTAAATAAATTATATTTTTTTCGATTCGATATATAAACGTTTTTTATATTAACGTATTAAATTATTTTTATTTTATTTTTATTAATTTATCGTTATTTTATTTTAATGGTTTACGTAATAATAAAAGGTTTAATAAAAATTTAATAACGTTAATATTATTTTTACTTATGTAAATATTTTTTTATATTAATGCGATTTTTAAAATCGATTATAATTAACGTGGTAAAATTTAAAAATTACTTAAAGTAAAGTTTTTAAAACGTTTTTAAAATTTTTTTAAAGTTTTTTTAATTATATAAACGTATAATTTATTTTTATTCGTTACTTTTAAATTTATTAACGTAAATAATACTTATATTACTTTTTATTAAAAGGTAATAGTTTATAAATTTATTTTTTTTTATTTTATTATTATATAATTAAAATATTTATTAAAAAAAACGAAAGTAATTATAAAATTAAAAATATATTTAATTAAAACTTTAAATTTATTTATATTTTTTTATTTAATAAAGTTAAATTTTTTTTCGCAAACTTACGTTTAAATCGAATTTTTAACTTTTTATAATATAATAGATATTATAAATTTAAAAAGATTTAATAAAATAAAACGATATTTTAATATAAATAAAAAAGTATCGTATAAAAAAAAAAGTGTTATTATCGCGTATATTATTATAATAAAAATTTTTCGTATTATTATAATAATAATTTTTTTAATTTTATTAATTTATGTTGTTAATTTTAATAATATTAATTAATGTTAATAAATACGTACGTAAATAAAATAAAGAAATAATAATAAAAGTAATTACGATAAAATAAAATTAATATTATATAAATTATTTAAAAAAAAAAAAATATTTAATAAAAAAATTATAAAAAAAGTTTTTTTTATATAAATAAAAATATATAGGTATTTTTTTTTTTTAAAATACGTACCACAAATTAATACGTATATAAATTAATTAACTATTAAATTTATTTTTAAAAAATTTTAAAATATATTAAAAAAATTTTTTAACTTTTAAAATTAAAATTAAAATATTTTTATAATTTTTAAAATATCGTATATTATTTTAATAATTTAAAAAAAAAACGATATAAATAAAACTTTATTTTATATTTTTATATATTAATTTATATAAAAAAATATATATTAATTTTTTATAATATAATTTAATATTTTAATATTTTATATATTTATTTTTTTAAAATAAAATCTTATTAACCCGTAATTATTAATAAAATGGCGTATTTTATATTATATAACTTACATAATAATAATTAAATAAATACTTAAGTACTTTGGGACTTAATATAAGCTAGAACCGATCGGGTGACATGCCATCCCAGCCTTAAGATCCACAGCAACATTAGGTGATTTACTGCCGAACCTAAAAATAGGGCCGGTTTTCTCTTAAATACCCGCGACGGAGGAGGCGTTGTCTTTTTCTTCTTCTCTTATACGACCTGACTTTTAAGAAAGCCCAGCTATACGCGATCCTACCTACCTAAGTAATACAAGAACCCGATATGTTCATCATATACTTATCAATAAATGATCCGGTTAGCCCTATATATGCCTATATATATATTATACACGGCATAGCCCATCGCGGCCTAACGATTCCTTTCCGTTTTACGTGATCGCGGGGAGGGGAAAGTAAAACGTCCATGTCACCATGTTATCTGTTTGCTTGCCTCCCTTAAGTACCTACCTAGGTACTTATCGAGGTCGTTTAACACAATTACGAAACGGATGCGGTGGATGACTAAAATAAAGCAATCATCATTTTCACTGGCCCTGGTGCCGTTAGACTCGTCCTTCCACCCTTTACCTCCGGCGTTTCGATTTTTCGGCTTTTCGATTATAACCGGCCTAGGAGATAAACGCTATAAACTCGAACAAACACATATCCTCACTAACTTGAGTTCGATGGTTAGGTACGATTAGGGAACCTGACCTTACCCCTTGTAGATATATGATGATTGTGCCCCCCCAGGACAGTTACCTGGGTCATCTTTTAAGCTCGGCTTCTAACATGCTATCTCCGAAGCAGACGGAAGATTTACATGTATACCAATCCCAACTCCCCTACGCGGTGGCGTCCCCTTGTACCGAGTTGGATGAGGACCAATTCTCCAGGAACTACATCATTGGTAGCATTGACACAGCATCAGCACTGGTAATCAAGATTCCTAATCTCGTCGGCAATCGCTTCCCATCCGCCCCATTTACAGGATCGTGTCATACTATTATAAATCATGTTGCATTAGTTAAAAATGTTGGCAATTCTGGCGGAGGGGTAGGTAGCGTCAAAGCCTTGAGTGCCTAGGCGAAACTATAACCAATAGGGAGCTTCGAGCGTCAAGATCGAGTGTGAGCTCTTATCCCAAAGGCGTCGCCCTATGAGCAACAAAGAACTACCTCAAACATCTTCATACTGGGCTAGACCGGTTCGATGGAACGTTTGGCCTTGGTATTATGGACACGATAGTGGCGTTTGGCGTCGGGTGGCCTATACCCGTGTACGAAACAGTATTGTGAGAATCTGGGAACATCTCTTTTTTACCGCTATTTTCATGAAGACCCGAGTGGGAGACGGCCGCACGTAAGCAGTGTCATCCCTCATATAATGAAGTCGGTGTTTCGGCCCTTAACTAGGTACTACCCAAGGCCAGCGAAATCGGTGATTCCAGGCGCTTTGAAATACCATAAAAGGGGCCCACTGGTTCGCTACCCGGGTCTCCAGATTTGATGTTAATCTTCCACACGAGCCCTCTTCCCCATACTAAATAAATATTCGCGTCAGCTCCCGACAATGTCACACCTAACGGAACCTCTACAGATAGGCCGCTGTGCCTTGAAGCATCGCATTGTCCTCGCACCCTTAACCCGGTTAAGAGCAAACGACGAACATGTTCCACCGGACATGATGTTAGAGTACTATTCCCAAAGGGCCTGTGTGCCTGGGACGCTCCTCATCGCCGAAGCCACCTTCATTGACGAGAGAGCTCGGGGTAGAGACCAGAACGTCCCCGGAATATATACCAGCCAGCAAATCGAGGGGTGGAAGCGCATAGCCGACGAGGTACACAAGAAAGGCTGCTATATTTTTATACAGATTTGGTGCCTTGGCAGGGCGGCCCGAAAGGAAGCTCTGGAGGAACTTGGCCTGGAAATGGTGAGTAGCGGCAATATTCCTCTCGATAAGCAGAGCCCAGCCCCAAGGCCGATGACTTCGGAGGAGATCTGGGAATGCATCCGGTGGTTCGCTCAAGCTGCCAAAAACGCTATCGCTGCGGGTGCGGATGGTGTTGAAATCCACGCCGCCAATGGATACTTGATAGACCAATTCACTCAAGATACCTGCAACAACCGTACCGATGAATGGGGAGGGAGCGTCGAGAATCGCTCGAGATTCTGCCTCGAAGTTGTCAAGGCGGTTTCCGAGGCCATCGGTCCAGATCGGACGGCCGTTCGTCTCTCACCATTCAGTACTTTCCAGGGCATGGGGATGAAAGAAACAATCCCTCAATTCACTCATCTGATTTCCCACCTTAGAGGCCTTGGTCTCGCATACCTTCATCTCATTGAGCCGCGGATCTTTGGGAACCGCGACAGGGAAGACTGGGAGGCGCAGGAGAAGGGAAGTCTGGATTTTGCTATCGAAGCTTGGGGGAAAGTCGGCCCGATCATACTCGCTGGGGGGTACTCTGCGAGCAAAGCTAACCAAGCTCTTGAGACGTATCTGAAAGATCAGCCAGCCGCGTTTGCATTCGGGAGATATTTTATCTCTAATCCAGATTTGGCCTATAGGCTAAGCCACAATATCCCCCTGGCTCCTTACAATCGCGACACCTTCTACACAGCTAAGAGCCCCCGTGGATACATCGATTATGACTTTAGTGAGGCTTGGAAAAAGGCGGCCGCACAAGCATAACCATCCCATCCGTGGTGGTGATATATCGGTTTTCAGAAGGAGGGGGTTTGAGCCATTGACCGCCAAATCCCGAGCGTTGCACACCTACCAACCAACCCACCTACCTATCTATCTACCAGATATTAACTTCCATATGGCGGGGAAGATAGTTACCGTGGAATGTTCGTACTATTTTTATACTCAGCTTAGTAATAATAAAGCTCCCCGTCAGATTTTCTCGAACCATTGACTTATACGGAGCGCGGACATGAGGAGGGATGATTCTATCGGCGAGACGATTTGAGGGCTACGGTACTTACAGAGGACGGCCTGATAGGTTATATTAATAGAGAAAGACCCTACTGGGGTTATGGAGGTCTCTTGGTTGCCAAGAGGGTATGGTCTTTGCGAGAACAACCCTAAAACTGGTAGCCTATACTAGGCGTGAGATAACCAGATGGATGCATTCATAGACGAGAAGTAAAGTCTGCTTATGATTCTTCCCTGGAAAATAGGCCATTTTCAAACACACCACCCATGATCGTAGGCGGCTTCCTGCGATGTTCGAGGTTTCTCGCGGCGTTTGGCACTCAGCTTATGTCTCTATACGGTAGACTAAGCAGAATACCACCCTCCATGCTCCAAGTCCAATTACCAGCGTGCCGTGGTTCAGGCTCTAGACTGCTGAGTTATGCACACCTACCCTAACCAGCGAGTAGGTCAGGAGATGTCGAAGTCGAGTCCATCTAGCCTATATTTCGAAGGTCCAGAACATGTTTATTATATTTATAAACCAGCGGGGAACCTACGGCACCCTCTGAACGAAATGCATAGCTTCCAACCTCACCATTAGCCAAAGAGCATGCTTCTAGCCATGGAGGAACAACTTCGAGATCAAGCCCCCCAAACCGTCGGCGGTCAAGATACCCCTGACAATAAAACTATGGCCTCCCATGAAGAAGCTATCTCAGCACAACTGACACCGGATGAGGAAATTAGCGCCAGCAAGCTCCGACGGAAAGTCGATCTCCTCATACTACCTCTTGCGATCCTCGTGTATATCATGAATTATATCGACCGGAACAATTACGCGTCGGCGCGACTGCAGGGACTAGAGGATGATTTAGGCCTTAGTGACACTCAGTATCAGACGGGTAGGTCTCAATATCTCGGACTCGAAATGAAAACCTAAAACTGACGAATCTTAGGTCTGTCGGTCTTCTTCGTCGGTTACCTCATAGGCCAACTTCCCGGGAACATGATCCTTAACTGGTTCGGCCGGCCTTCCGTTCACCTGGGACTCTTTACTTGTGCATGGGGCCTCGTATCTGGGTTGACTTCACTTTGTAAAGGGTTCCGGAGCCTTGTGGCGTGTAGGCTTATACTGGGCCTTGTTGGTAAACGTTTGATGATCACCCTCATATTCCCCCCTTAATTCTCCCGCTTGCTAATTAACTCGTATAGAGGCGCCGTATCTACCCGGTATTCTATTCTCTCTGTCGAAATGGTATACGAAAGAGGAATTAAGCTTCCGAATGGCGATATTCTTCTCTGGTAACTTGCTTTCTGGCGCCTTCGGCAATCTCGTCGCGGCAGGTATTCTCGGTGGCTTAGGACATGCGCGGGGCATTTCCCCCTGGCAATGGCTTTATATCATCGAAGGCTCCATGACGATGTTTGTCGGAATCCTCGTCTACTTCTTTCTACCCGATTTCCCCGAGACCTGGAAAGGATTGACTGAAGAGGAGCGACGTGTGGCGATTCGCCGTTTGGCTATTGAAGCTGCCGAGGCCGATATCGACAAGCCTGGCAACATGTCGCAGCTGAAAGGACTCAAGATGGCCGTTACGGATATTAACACTTATGTCATTTCATTCGGATATATGTGCGTCATCGGCGTTGCCGGGCTGCAATACTTTTTCCCTTCCCTCACGGCTTCACTCGGCGGCAGCAAAGTGAAGTCTCTCCTCCTCTGCGCTCCTCCATACCTTTTCAATGCGGCTTGGTGCCTCATACATTCCTGGCTGTCGGACAGGTATAAAACCCGATTCTGGTTCTATATCTACCCACTTCCCATAGTCATCCTGGGGTGCGTCATCTTCATGGCCACGGATAGCTTTGGGCCCAGATATCTCAGCTTATTCCTTATGCTTCCGATATTTTCGGTTACCGTCACTATCATCGCCTGGATTTCCAGCTGTATACCGCGGCCGCCGGCGAAACGGGCCGCCGCGCTCGCCATCGCGAATACCATTGCTAGTAGCGCCAGCGTCTGGACATCGTTCATCTACTTCGGCCCTCGTTATATATTGGCGATGGTGATTAATATTGGTCTAGCAGTAGTTGCTGGGTTTTGCGCTGTTCTTCTACGATATCTTCTCGTCAGGCGGAACAAGCAGTTGGCTCGTCTGGATGACGAGGATACTCTGTTGACAGAGCGGGAACTTCGTAGGCTACGAAGGACGGCTGCAGAAGAGGGAACCGATATCGAAACGGCGAGAAGGCTGCAAAAAGGTTTCCGGTACATGCTCTAAACCTGGGTTCGTACTTAGGAGTTACGAGAGGGATCTAGGCTTGGGCGCGTCTGCCATGGACTCGATCTGTGTGGTTGGCACCACCGTAAATCCTTTCGAATACTACTCTTCTAGAACAATTGTTTTTGTGGCGTCGACTCTGAGGCTAGAATAGATAGAATATTAATATATAGTACCTAATAATCAAAATAGCATTCCGCTTAGAGTATAATTCCCCGGTAATGTGAATAATACTCGTAGGCAAACGAATCGGCCTTCAAACCCTAACCCTAACCCTAGGGGTAATATCTGCCTATGTCAGAGTATTCCTATACGGCGAATGAGATGGATTAAATACTCGATTTCAAACTAGTTTGACCTAAATAGAGAACCTTGGACCCGAACCGACGCATGGCATATGCGTTTTGCTTCTATCGCGAGTTACCCCTGAACCCCTGAATCCGCAGTCTGCCCCACCTTCAAAGTCCTAGTATGTTGAGACATATTGTCAACCAGTTTCTCAAAGGTAGATCCGTTCCGTCTCGACTACTCCTTTATTTGGGGAACCAAGCCGTATATCAAGACCAGAACTTACCTAGATAGACGTTATTATAAGCACTACTAGAGGAACTTGATACCCACAGGTGTTACGCGTTGATGAAAAAAAGGTCAGTAAAATCCGAACCAATAGGAATATCAGTATTACTTGAGAAGATGCCATAAAAGGAAAGCATTTTAGAGAATTATATGGGCTTTTCGAAGGGTGAAATGCTTACCGGACAGTTTCCAATTAATTTTCATATACATAAGCCACTTAGTAAGGCCATTCCCTTACGACCTTCATCACTTGAACATTACACGCGAGCGAGACACGCGGAAAGCCACCTGAATAAGTATAGACAACGGCGTAACGGCGTAACTCAGACTTAAGACCCTAGGTAGGTAGATAGGCAAGTACTGCGCAGCGGGGTACAAATCCTCATATCAAGTCTAAAGCGACTTCTATTGGTGAAATCTCATTATTATTCGACGTTTCAATGCAGAGTAGCAGACTCCGTGGGGTAATCGTAATCTTCCCACAGATGGTATCTAGAGTGGCGAAAGCTAGTTTACCAGCGCAGAGAGAATAAGGCTGAGCCCCGTACAGACCCAGGAATCATCTACGAGAAATTCATCTAACGAACAATTAGTTCATGGCCAGCGGGTTACAGGAGAATCCATCCAGCATGGCCCATTATGACCAAGGGATAACCGATACTTCTGAGATAAGAATAGGCAGTAACACTGCCGGGCCTCACCCAGCTTCCAAGGAACGACCGGTACATTATGAGGAATGGGCTAAGCCTACCCCCAGCGGTTACAGTGTCTTGAACCACACAATCGGCGAGCAATGGCCCGGGTTCAATGGAAAACCACTAAAAATTATTATGATGGGGGCCGGTGCAGCGGGTATTGATTTCCTACACCATGCCACCATAGGCCTCAAGGGGATGAATATTGAGATTAAATGCGCCGAAAAGAACGCGGACGTCGGAGGGACATGGTACGAGAATCGATACCCAGGGTGTGCTTGTGATGGACCAAGTGTCTCGTATCAATTTGCCTGGCGACCGAATAGCGACTTTTCGCACTTCTACAGTAGTTCCAAGGAGATCTGGCAGTATATGAAAGGCATTGCCGTCGACGAGGGACTGATGAAATATATTGAACTCAACACAGAGGTTAAGAAGGCCTGCTGGAATGACGACAGAGCCACGTGGACGCTGCTTTTGGCGAAGACCGATGGCTCGAAGCAATGGGAAGAAGAGTGTCACATATTCCTCAACGGAGGAGGCTTTCTAAAGTACCTAAAGAAACGCCCATTCCTGGCGGCGTACTTATATCGCTAACAATGAGATATAGCGCCTGGAAATGGCCCAACATTCCTGGTCTTGAAAAGTTCAAAGGCCCCGTGTTCCATACAGCAAGATACCAGGAAGGCTATGACCTTACTGGCAAGAGGGTTGCCGTTATTGGTTCCGGGAGCTCTGGTGTTCAAGTTGTCGCTTCTATATATCCCCAAGTCTCAAAGTTGTACACTTGGGTGAGAAGTCCGACGTGGATCACTGTGGCGTTTGGGCAAAAGTTCGCTGGTAAAGACGGTGGTAATTTTGCTTGTAAGAGGATGTACACAGCTCCCGGGCTCTGCTTGATGCTGACGCAGATAAACCAACAGATACGTCAGAGGACAAGGCCCTTTGGCGCGAAGACCCAGAAAAATACAGACAGTACCGCAAATTGGTCGAATCCGACCTGAACCAGCGCTACAGGGCTATTTTGAAGAATAGCAAGGAATCTCAGGACTTGAATGAGGTTCATTACCACGTATTCGAGATCTTCTAGACGTTCCCATGCTAATATCGATAATAGTATTCATATAACGAAATGAGAATCAAACTCAGCGCTAAACCACAGCTCATAGATCAAGTTATCCCCAAGACTTTCAACGTGGGCTGTCGAAGGCCCACTCCTGGAAACGGGTATCTCGAAGCATTGGCTGGCGAGAAAACGACGGTCTTTACGGAGATGGTGCATAGCATTACACCATCAGGGTTCACAGACCAGCGAGGCAATCATTACGAATGCGATGTCATCATTTGCGCAACCGGATTCGACACTTCCTATCGTCCTCGCTTCCCGGTCATCGGGTTAAACAACACGGTCCTTCAGGAGCAGTGGAAAGAAGTACCCGAGTCATACCTTGGAATTTCCGCTCTGAACATGCCCAATTACTTCATGTTCGCGGGCCCCTTCACCCCAGTTGCTCAGGGGTCCCTCCCACCATTGTTAACGGCCGTGTCTCAACACGTTGTCAAGGTCATCCGGAAGATGTACGTCCAGCATATTCGAAGGATCACTCCTAAGAGACAGGCGGTGGGCGATTTCCAAGAGCACTGCCGAGCGTACTTCGGAAGGGGCAGGACGGTTTGGGAGGACCCTTGCTCAAGCTGGTTCAAGCAGGGGAAGGTCGACGGGCCTCTTGTCATGTGGCCCGGGACGCGGATTGCGTTCATGGATGCGGTACAGGATCCTCAATGGGAAGACTACGAGATCCAGTACCACGGCAACAACCGCTTCGGGTTCCTAGGAAGTGGCTTCCACTGCAGCGAGTTCACTCCTGGTGCTGACATTACGACCTACCTCAATTGCGATTTTGTCAGTGCTCCCCCTGGGGAGAAGTTGAAAGAATTGGCCGGAGAGGAACGGTCCGCTCAAATAAGTTGAGTCAGGCTCCAGTTGAAGAGTATCTGTATGGGACGAAGTGCCTAGCTAGGTGGGCGCCCTGCGCTTTATGTTTGATTCGAAATTTGTTTCCTTCTTTGTCCTATTGTCAGTTTGGTGTAGCCATTTTTCGTAGATAGGTACCTAGTTTAGCTGTCCAGCGCCAAATTCGCCCTCCCCCCTGCCCCTTTTCCACTCTTACAACTTATCCATCCGATCTCGAAGTTGAGTTAGCCCAAGCTTCGCCATATACAGGCAATTATATAGATGTAACCTAATGGGAGATGGCCCTGAGCCGTAGAATATTAAATATAATTCATGCGACCTGAGCAAAAGCAAACGAACCTAGGCGCGCGCCTAGTAGGCATATGCCAACAGCTTCTTTTATTGAATCGACTACAGACCACCAAAAGATATCTCAAGGGCAAGATGATTAATCAGAGGTACCTACCTATCAGGAAACTTCCCGCCATGCTTTAGGTGGCTAGGTACCCTATTGTCAGATACCCAGCAACCGAATTCACAAATATCAAAGGTTCCGCCAGTATCAATCAGGCGCCATTGACACCCGCGATATTAGCTTGGGTTGGTTGCCCTGAGTTACCGCTATTTCCTAAGACCCTAATACCTGCCGCGTTGCTCAGTTCCATTTTGTTCTTTTTTACCCCTCGTCGACCAGACCTCCCTTTCCCATCTCAAAACACACATACACACGCGCGCACACGCACCCACAAAAAAAATCTTCTTCGTAGTTTCTTGCCGTTAAGCATGTCAAGCCGTTCTGTTTCTCTTCCCTAACAATACCGATAAAATGGCTATGATGGGGAACACAGTTACGGTCGACGAGGCCTATTTCCTAAATCTTTTGCAAAGGTAAGTCGACACAAAACTCAATACTACCCGCGGCGGGATTGGAAATTCTTCCCTACTAGCCCACCCGTGATGTCATGGCTAAACATATACCTACGTACTTTCTCAATAGGGCCAACGCCGTATGTACTACATCTTTATAATATTGCAGAAAACTCAGCCTAACCTAGTCATCTAGCCCGTTGACTACCAGCATGTGGACGAACTTCGCCACAACCAGCCGGCCTCGTTCATGTGTCTACCGATGGACAAGTATCATGAGCTTTTCCTTTCCCACCGCCAATATGGTATTACATCTAATCCATTAATTTTTCTTGCAGCTACCTCCCTGTTCTGACCTTCTTATAGAGAACATGAGAGAAACCCTTCTACGAGCAGGTTTGGACGAAAAGGGACTTGCGGTAAATCTTACTTATCCATGCGCGTAGACATCAGATCTATGATATTATCTTAGCCACGAAATGCGGCAGTCCTTCGTACTGTCTCGGCGAAAACTAACAGGAAATAACAGATCCTAATCGAGCACAATACGCCTCAGTTACATCTCGTACATTCCCTCAACAAAGCCTACCAGCAGGAAAGAGATAAATACATCATCCCTTCGCGACGCGATGATGTAAGCAAGCACAAGGCGGGTGGCGCGAAAAATAAAGGATACGCGAAACCGGATGTCGAGGCGAAATCTGAATCGACGGGCCCCAGTTCTACCAGTAGCGAAGGATCCCAAAACCAGAATATATCAGTGGTGATATCGGGTCTCCCAATGAATACAAGTTATCATGATGTTACCAGTGCTGTTCACGGTGGCCCCTTGCGGGAAGTGTCGATGACACCCCAGAATAAGTGCCAGGTAGCAACTGTTTCCTTTATCAAAGCAGAAGATGCGGAGGCTTTCTATTCATATTCAAAGAAAAATGGTATCTTCATAAACAATTCTCGGGTTAGTTGGTTCGTTTTCCTTTACTTGACCAACTACTTACTGGCAATATAGGCCGTCGTTTCTTGGTCGTCGAATCAATCCCGGCCTAGCACCGATTTAGTGAAGAGGATTGGCCGGGGCGCAACTCGAAGTCTCTTTATCCGAAATTGTCGACATTACCTGACCGAGGAGGAAATCAAAGAGGATCTTGATCACATTCACAATCTCGTCGTTGTCAAGGTTGAATTTTCACTCCGCCATTGTACCATCGAGACCAATTCTATTTCCTGCGCTAGTTTTGCTAAGGCGTGCTTGATGAGCCGATCGTGAGTTTCTCTTACCACATTATGTCCAAGGAGATACCTATCTAACGAGCTTTCTATAGGAAGTACGCAAGTTCGGCCATCTTGTATGCCGCTGATACGTGCAACAGACAGGCCAAGGTTACGCCAACGCCACCAAACAATGCCCGCGGCAAAGAGGCGGCCAAATACATAAGAAACCGATATGCTGTCCTTGCACAGAGCGAAGACAACAAGGATAGCATCAGCAAGCGATGCCGGGATCAGGTTTATCTTGATGGGATAGTTCTAATGGAGCTTAGTTTCGGGAGGGGATAATGCTACGTTGTTATTATTGTCCATTTCGGTCTCTGTTTTCGCTCGTACGTCAGTGTTCGGTTTAAACGAACGAGCCGAGGTAGGAAAGCCGGCCGTTGGAGTAACCGTCAAGGATTCAAATGCTACGGGAAACAAGGAAACAAAAACTTCCGATCGTCACCCTTGATAGTCGATTGATAAGATTTCCTACGCTGAGAGAGACCCTAATAAGAGCATATGAGTCCCAAAGAGCACATGGTACCTAGTAGCCAAGCATTCAAATATGTATAGCCTAGTCCGCGAAATATCGTTCAAACCTACGTCGTGCCTTGCGAAAAGCTATGATCCCTGTCCGGGATATATGACCCCGGTCTTATACCGGCTCAGGACCCGGGATAGTGGTACTAATGCGGGTCTTGGATGGCAGTTCCAGGCGCTAATTCCGGGAGCTATTTTTAGATCGTAGGAAAAAGCCTTGGCTATGCCAGATACAGCTTAGACCTATAAGTCCAAAATATACGAGACTTCTAAGAAGGATATAAATCGGCAGTATGTGAACAGTTAGTTGACTTCTAGGGCCCGAAGTATAAGTAAAGTTATTCCCGAGCTTGAGTGGTATTGGTATAGATTCTGTAGGAACGTAGATTACTGGCAGGCTGTTCGGAATCTGTAGACAACTGTGCTTACCTAAGTACCTAGGTACACACGCAAGTGTCACTGGCAAGTTCGGCATATCTGTCAGCTAATATGCACGCCGGACCGTAAGAAGATTTTCCGCCAAACCGCCAAATCGAAAATATTCCAGATTTTCAAGTTGAAGGGCCCACTTTAAATACAGGGGTGCGCTAAAGTTATAGGGGACTACAGCGCATACGGTCACTATAAAACTGACCAATTAGATAGCTTTTAACTGACTCCCTATAATTACAGGGCTTATAACGCTATTCTCCCCTTACCTTCAGGGCATCTCATTGTACCTAGGTACCTTACGATTATGTAATCTAGGTAGTCTTCAAAAAGTACGTACCGAAGCATTACTCAATTACCTACCCACGTACGCATTATTCAATTACAACCTGTCGAATAGCGACAATCTTATGCGATTAAATATAATAATCGCTTTAATTAATGATTAATATTATTTAGAAAGAGGTAGGTTTTAAATGGCTCAGTGGTGTTGCGTAAGTGCAATAAGTGTGTAAAACGCGTAAGGTTTATGCGACGAGTTTTATAGCGGTATTGAGCGCTATAAGCCCTATATTTACAGGGAGATTTAGTGGTTGTATGCGCTGTAAGCCCTATAGCTTTAGCGCACCCCTGTAATAAAGTGGGTCTTCAACTTGAATTTCTAGAAATTCTTTGAATTGGCGGTTTGGCGGAAAAATTGCTTATGGTCCGGCGTGAATATGTCGCAATCTTACGGCGCTAAGAGCCAGGAATGTTCCTTTTGGGGACCTTTATGAGGTGCATACTCCGTTTGGGTAGACTTTTATTATGATTGAAGCTGTGAAGCTGCTGGCATGGGGATGAGTAACACAACAAGCTACGTACCCAGGGATCTTGCTTTCGAAGTAAACAAACTACTATGTAGACACCTAGGCATGCGTCTTTTCTCGCGGATATCCATTTAGGTGTATATGGATAGCAAAACTTTGAATACAAATCTAATACTCTATTTAGGGTGGTATGCATCTGCGAGTGGACATGAAGGAAGCTATTCTCAAGCAGCACAAAGTACCTATCTTCTATGAATCTCATTATCTGTTATCCTGAGGATTCGCACGGTAAATATACACGCAGTTACAATGCAGTGGTTCGGGTACACCTATAGTATTGTAAGATAATTCGATTGCGCTCGGAATCTCGAAGGGGAGAATTATTCATAGGTACCAAAGACATGGGCACTCGCATGTATAATGTATATACGTACATATTCACAATGGTGACACAGTAGGATGGTAGTTACATGTGCTCCACAGAAAAGCACAACCAGGCACTGTGGAGAAAGGGATTTAATTAAACCTTTACCGCAGAGGCCCTATTCTCACTTTCAAACAAAGAACAATAACGAACGACATTTGATACCTGTAGTTTTTCTTTGTGCAGGAAGACTTAGGTACTTTGGTGCGAACAACCAAACAGCACGGTACATGCATGTAGGTAGCTGTACAGATACCTAGGTACCTATATTTATGTCGGTAGGGGCTTGGCACGGTTCGGATGCAATCAGCACAGGCCACGTTCTGCCACTAGCAAGCTTATCAGCCACAAGGCCCCAAGGTATCATCTTTTGCTCCCCCACTTGCATCGGCAGATCCTAACCTGTCAACTCAGCAACTTCCAAACAGCAACAGCATTTGTTCAGCTCTCCTCCATTCTAAATTTCTCGCTTCGCACAACAATCACCTGTTACCTACCCTTACCTTGCCTTACCTCAACCCTACCTCAAACCCTACCTACCTTGCCTATACTCGATCAGATCGTGCATCAGAAGCCCGATCCTCCATCATCGGTACTACTCGATCAATAACAAACCCATTTGGGCGCGGTTTGTGCTTCTTCGAGTTCCCCCCCGAAGCTACCCTCCATCCACGTCACCCCTCATTAGTCGCCCGCTTGTGGCGCTACCCTCACAATTGGTCGACTTTCCGGCTGAACACAAGGTGCCTCCCCTACGGTCATGCGAGAAAGTCGAGTCCAATATGGCGCAAGACAAGATGGCTTTAGAAGATTGTACGTATTACTACTTTCCCTAGACGTGGTGGCCTTTATTTTGCCCCGGCATCGACTGCCGAATCGGGCGCGTCGTTGGGCGCGTCGTCGTCGTCGTCATCATCGTATTGGTATGGCACCAGCTAACATTCTTCCTTAGGGCTGGACGATCTCTGTGTTCGGTTCATCATAAACCTCCCCCGAGAAGACCTATCCTCCGTGGCGCGCATCTGCTTCCAAATTGAAGAAGCACAATGGTTCTACGAAGACTTTATCCGGCCCCTAGATCCGGCCTTACCGTCCATGTCGTTGCGGAGCTTCAGCCTCAAGATGTTCCAGCACTGCCCTCTCCTCGCGTCCTTCTCTGCCGAAAGTCATATCAAGGCCTTCGAGGAGTTCATGGAATATAAGACGAGAATCCCCGTCCGAGGAGCGATCATGCTCAACGACAAGATGGATGCCGCCGTCCTTGTTCGGGGTTACAAGAAAGGCGCGAGTTGGAGCTTCCCGCGAGGGAAGATTAACAAAGACGAAGATGACCTCGATTGCGCCATCCGCGAGGTCTATGAAGAGACAGGGTATGACCTCCGCGCAGCTGGTATTGTCGATAAGAACGAGCCAGTCCATCCCCTCGAGGTTACTATGCATGACCAACAGGTTCGACTGTATGTGTTTCGTGGCATACCGGAGGACACTGTGTTTGAGACTAGGACGCGGAAGGAGATCGGCGGCATCAAATGGTACAAGGTTGAAGAGCTCCCGGCGTACCGTAAGCGGAAGGGCGCCGGGAAAAATGGCGGCCCTCCCAACGATAAATTCTACATGGTTGCTCCCTTCATGGTTCAGCTACGGCAATGGGTAGTGAAACAGAAGAAACTAGACGCCCAGAGAATTAGCGGCCCTGGTAATCATCATCATCCTCAGTTCTACGAGGACACCCTGACGGATGACAACATTATCGCCGAACCAGCCCAGGTGCCTACTGCCCCGGGAACACACCCCGAGTTTATCGACAGCGCGACAAAGGAGTTGCAACGGCTGCTGAAGGTCAAGCCACCAACGCAGGGCCTCCAAATATTATCTTCGACGTCGGACCAGCAAGCTGGGCAAGCTCTCATGTCTCTTCTACAACCAAAACTGGCTAGCAACGAGGGGACACCCAGACAAGCACAAAAGAGAGAGCCTCGCCAACCCTTACACTATACATATAACGATGCCCCAGAAGTCCAGACTTCTCACCACCATTACCCTGAGCAACAGGTGCCCACTTCTAATTACGGAGCATCCACCCGGTTCTCGGCCGACACGAATACAAACACAGGATACGGGCAGCAATATCGGGCTCGACCGTATGTTAACGTTACCACCGAGCTCCCCAATCCGTCCGCCTTCTCAGAGCAGCCCCCCCAGTTCCGGAACCAACCCGTACCGCTCGTACATCCGCAACCATTACCACCTCAGGTGCAAAAGGCTATGCTCCTCCGTGGTATGGCTTCATCCCCACAGATTGCCGAACACGCTGCTGGTCGGTCAAGACCATCCGAGCCGTTACAAGGGAATCAATATACTACACAAGGTCCCCAGGCTCATTACCGCAGCGCGCAAGATGCGTACCCCGAGAGGACGCTCCCTACCGAGCTACCCGCCCATCCGGCAAACCTGTTGAACGTTCTGAAAGGTGGTGCGACACAGCCAGATGTTAACCAACGCCTCGTGCCAGAACTACCAGGGCAGCTCGCCAATATGCCAGCCGAACAGAGCCACCAACGCCAGTTCCCCGCTCCAGGTAACGGGTTTGCTGGTCAATATGAGGTCCCGGGTATGATCTCCGGTTTTAATGGCGCGGCGCTAAACAATAGCCCCACGACCCAACCGAGCTCTGGCATGCGAGCCATGCGCCCGACCGATAAGCATCGTGTAGGCTTGCTCGATATGTTCAAGAAGAGCGACTCCTCGATATCGCAAGACAGGGTGGAGGGGGAGAACATTACCCGTCGTTCTTCGCAGCTAAGCGAAGGCGAGAAGCAGCAATGGCCCAATCAGCCTCCTGCTGCTAATTCTATGCGGGCCGCCGCTCACGAAAACAACCGCCCAATACAAATGAACCCGGAGGCGAATCTCCCATTCCGCGCGCTCACCATACTATCCCGTCCTCAGCCTGGCCATTCACCGTCGCAGAACACGACGGCCTCGGCGGCTGCGTCAGAGACTGGCCGATATCCGACGAGGGGATCACAGATTAGTCGGAAGTCCTCGTTTAATAAGGGTTCTCCTTCTTTCACGAATTCGTCGCCGAGACCTCATCAGCTACCACCGCAGAAGACACAACAACGGCTAGGCCAATCGTCGCCTAGGGCTTTCGCGGACCCGGCACATTCGTATCCGTATGGTACGAATCAGGGCACCCAGCCCAATCCGCTATCGCTATTTCAAGCCCCTCCTTCCGCGTCAGCATTGCCGGTTCCGGGTAGCATGCAATTCCGGCAGGACTCGACTCCTGAGCAACGGAACACGCTTCTCTCCCTCTTCGGGAAATCGCCATCGAATTTCGAGCAGGGCAAGGGGAAGGAGCTCGCGGTGGCTAATCAGTTCGGATCCGACGCGGCTCCGCGGTCTCGGTTGGGCTCGGTTGCTTCCAGCGGAGGCGACGGGATGTTAAGCCAGCAGGGAAATTCGCCGAGACGTGGGAGCCAAGCTCCACTGTCATCGGCGGATAGGAGTTTTCTGTTGCATTTCTTAGAGAGCGCATCCGGTAATGCACGGCGTTGATGGCGTATATTCGCTCTGGACTAGCCATAAGCTGGGGTGTTATGATTTTGGGGTGGGCGAATTCAAGGGGGGCGTGGTATCATGGGCAGGTTAGTTAAGAGGGGGCAGCCCAGTGATAGTTATCAGTATACCCCTAACCGATGTACGCGGGAAACCGCATCGTTAATACGGGCATTGCATTTCGGGAACGGCTCCGGCTTTATTTGCTACGTGTGATAGATGGATATGTGCGTGTGTGACTTGTGTACGTGAATCTGAGCTTTATACATTGCTCTGGTAGACGGGCTCTATGCTTAGCTTAGATGTTATGCTTATCATAGGCGAGGCTCGTCGATCATGTATACTTTACTCGAATAATACGCACGACTTGCTTAATACTTACGTATTTCTGAATTCGGCAATATCGTTGACGTATAAGGGGTGACTTACACACATGTATCCCATCCACGTGCTTCCAATTTCCGACAGGTTGTTTACAGTAAATAGTGTACCTAGGTAGGTGCATGTAGGGAGAGCCATGGTTGTATTATACTGGGCATATGCAGGTGGTCGGCTATTGAAGACGCTAAAAATACCTACAGAAACTCCCTAACCCCCTAAGCTTACCTGGCTGCGGGGGCCGGCTGCCCCACCAACGAGATCAGTCATACTTTTATACCCGGGGGGCATCATGTCATACGTATTTGTATTGACATGTATTGGCATTGTACTGTACCTACTTATACAAAGGGACGCGTACTTCATGCTGCAATCCTGATACAACTTCCAAATTCCTTTACAAAATAAACAAATCCAACTTTGTTTCCAACATTTACATATATTCCCACACCTTTCATTGATTGACCTCTCAAGGTATTCATACGCCTAAACTCCGCCGCCGACTATTTACAATATGGCGCGACTAGCACAAGCGCCCATCACCCCAGGGCGCACCATATCCAACGCAGACCCCCTTCCCGACCTCAACCGTCTGCTCGCCCGTTTGCAGGAGAACATTCTTCACGCCGACGCCGAGCGAGAGAGACGACTCAGGACGAGCGAGTATGAGCGCGCAAAGGCTAGAGTCGTACGTGTCTTACCTACCCTTCGCCCCAAATATTCCCCGCCGTAGGAGAAAAAATGGGAAACACAAAAAGAAAAAGGACTAGAAAGGGCTAACTCGCAGACTACCTCGCTTCCAGAACATCGACTATGCCCGCTCCCTCCTGACGAAGCTCGAGCAGGATGCGTTGGCCATAAAGGTGCTCGCGCGCCGCCACGAGATGCAGGCGGACCTCAACCAGAAGCGCGAGGCCCTCGAGCAGATCACCGAGAGGTTCCGCGAACTCGAGGAGATCAGCGTGGACAGCGACGACGATAGCTCCGAGGGCGAGGACCTGCTAGGCGATATCATCGCTACGCCGAGCGAGAGCATCGAGTCGACTTCGGTGGCGGGACGGCAGGGAGACGATAACGACGACGATGGCGGCGATGCTTGGGGAGACCAAGACAACGAGGCAGAGGCAGAGGCGGATGAATCGACTGTTCTCCCCACTCCGCAGACCCAAGAGCCCTCCCGAACCTCGGGTAGCACGACATCAGCACAGCAAGCGCCAACCGCAACGAGCACATCCCAGACCCTCCGATCCCGCACGACCGCCGCCACGCCCCAACAACCACAACAGCACCCCACCACCACAACAGCAACAACAACCGAGGATAAAGCCTCGACCACCGCGCTCCGCACGCAACTCTTCGGCACGCGCACCGACCCCACCAGCACAACCGCAACCGCCACCGCAACCGCAACGACCGAAGCCATAATCGACCACCACCGCGCGGAGCAGGACAAGCTGACGGAGTCGATGGTCGGCATGGCGCGGGCGCTCAAGGAGTCGACGCAGCGGTTCGCGTCGTCGCTGCGCGAGGACGAGGACGTGGTGCGGGCCGCGGGCGCGAACCTCGAGCGCAACGAGCGCGGGCTGGGCGCCGTGGCGGGGCGCATGGGCGCGCTGCGGCGCGCGACGGAGGGGAAGGGCTGGTGGGGCCGCGTCGTGCTGTACGTCTGGATCGCGGGGCTCGCCGTGTTCGCGGTGCTGCTGGTGTTTGTGTTTCCGAAGTTGAGGTTTTAGGGGGAGGGGATTGAAAGAAAATCAGGGGCGGGAGAGAGAGCGAGGGAGAGGTGAATCGAAGTGGAGTGGAGTGAAGTGGAAGGAGGGGGTTGAGTTAAAGCCGCTCGAGGCTCGAAAACTGCTTCTAATGCCTAGGTGCCTGAGTACTTGAGCATAAGGGGCAAAGCAGAGACTCGTGGTTGATCGAGATATCCAAAAATAGACGGGGTCGAGGGATGCGAGGAGTTCACGACGTTACGACGGCTGTCGATGCGCATTTGCATAGCTAGGCGAACGGGAGGCCACTTGGCTGGGCGAGGCGTTACGTTTGCGTTGCGTTGTGGTAGATGTTTAATCATAGGAATTCCAGTTCGCATTGGTACGGGATAGTACGCTACTTCAACTTGGATGTGGAAGGGAGATGGAGAATTGTGGTGTAAAACCAATGCCATGAATCACTATGGTAAGTATGGTGGTCAACCATACGGTCTCGTTCGAGGCTCAGTGGTAGATCTATACGAGACAATAGTCTAGCTAGCCACCCGCCAGCCAGATCGCCGGTAAAGATATGCGAAGCACAGCGGAAAACATCGCCATGCTTTTAGAAAACAACGATACGGAATTCATCGCGAAAGAACGGCCTGTTCAGGCTAGAGTAAAAAAGGCCAGCACGATGTCCCCTCCTCCTTAAGCCTACCCGCGGTATTCGACCCATTTACTCCTCCTCAGAGACCACTGAGTCGTCATCCGCGGCGTCCTCAGCCTCGACGCCCTCCATAAAATCATATTCATAGTCACTCTCATCCCCTAGCTCCTCGTCCGTGAGAAGGCTCTCGTTAGTCGACACTTCCCAAGCGCAAGAATCGTCGGCCGTACGGGATCCCCCATGTTTCGAGGATTCCCGAGGTTCCCGCGCAGAAGAGGAGGAAGACGAGAAAGAGGAAGAGGCGAAAGAAAGAGAAGAGGATGAGGAGGGCGAAGAAGCCATGGCCTTCTTAGTATCATACTTCTCCCTACATTGCCGCTTTCGACTAGCCTTCTGGCCGGACTCCGCACACTTCTTGCGCTTACGACTAGCTTGTTTTGCCGACCCAGCGCGTCGGCTTTCCTCCCCGTTGTCCGTCTCCGGACTCGACGACGACGACGTGGTGGCGGCCGTACTGCCGGGCTTTTCGCCGCTACTCGCGGGAGGCTGGTACGCGAAGCGGCCCAAATGCGCGACGCCGGCCCCGGCGACGCGCTCGTCCTAGGGAGACCCCGTCTTCTCGCGGAAGAAGTTCGCGAACTCGGCCAGCTCGCGCTCCAGGGGGCCGGGGGCCTCGCTCGGGCGGTAGATGGCGGGGTGGTGGTCGCGCGGCTTCTTGAAGAATTTGGCGGCGAAGTGGTATAGGTGCGGCTTGGAGTTGGATTCCCAGAGCTGTAGGGGGGTTGAAAGGGCGGTGTTAGTGGTTATGAAGAAGCATGGAGGGGGCGGGAGAAACGGGTGAAAAGGGGGGGTGGAGGTTAGGGTTAGGATAGGTTAGGTAGATAAGGTACTTACGAATAGTTGGTATTTCTGGCCGATATTCCCGCTCTCCTCGTCGTTGCGAGTCAAGGTGATCGCGTAGGTGAAATTGGTCTCGTCTCGGTAGATGTGATTAAGATCTCATAGTGATGTTAGCTTGACCTTTCTAGGTGTCGCGAATCAACCGTGGATGTCTATAGTAGAGACTTACTGGGATCCACGAAGTTCTTGGCCTGCTCGATGCCTTTCTGGGCCTTCTTTGCCTTCTTCTCCATCTCTACGAGAGAGTATGCCTTTTCATTCACTATATAATAGTCGCGTTAGCATATCAGGAGTCGTTCTATATCGGAACTTTCACCTCGCAAAACAGTTCGTGATAGCGAATCCCCCGAGCCGAATCCTTTTCCCATAGGGTAATAACGATTAGATAGGAACCGGAAACCGTAATAGACTTACAACGCCTTTTCTTGGCAAGGGAGTCATCGAACCAGTCCTTGGTCACGATGTGGGCGCCGTACTTGAGGGCCTTCTTGATGTTGCGAGTCCTCGCCGCGTACTGTTCGGGAGTGGCGAGGACGTGCGTCGAATCCTTGTCCACGACGTTGCAGAAGATGCCGGCGTTGTATGTGGTCCAGCGCGCTACGTTATCGTAGGTCCATTCGTCGTCAAGCGGGGCGGCGAGAGTGATATCGCACTTGTGGAAGGTCGTCGACGTCCCTTTACCCCCGTGGTTAACTTTATCCCTTTCAGAGACCATTGCTGCTGGTGTTAGTAGTGCCGATAGTGTTGATAGTATCGATAGCGTTGACGGCGGTAGGGGTAGCGAAAGTGGTAGGAGCAATGGAAGTGGTAAGAGTGATGAGAGTGGTGAGATAGAAATATGGTGAGTGTGGGATTGATTGAGCGCATTGTCAAAGCTTGACAGGAGAAGATAATATTTTCAGAAGTGGACTAGAAGCATTTCACATGGGGCGAGAGCATGCAGGATAAAAGGGGGGGACAGGAAGGTGGGAGAGTACTCCGGTCTGCTTATATTTAGATAACTCATAGGTATAGGGCGAGAGCCGTCTTTGCTGAATAACGCAACCCCTGATAACAGCTAGCCCTGTAGAAACAAGTCGCTATATACGGCAGAAAAGAATATGGCGGTGGCTAACGACGGAAGTAACTAAAGGGGTAAGAGCTTAGGAACTCTCGCATTGAGTTTCGTTTTATCTAGGTACTAAGATAGGCCGACTATACATAACAAACTAAGAGCTAATATATACAATTATGAACGACGACTCTCTCAAAGGCGCCAGGAGATGTGACTGGCTATACTCGTCAAGTAGCAGAAGCGTTCGGAAAGATACAACCTCCGTGTAAAAGCCTTACTTACATTATTTGGACGAGGGTTTAGGCGGCACTTGCTCCTACTGGTAGCCCCCTCGGCGATTATACATGGGGTATCTATTCGCAGTGAGAAGCCCATAAGTACGAATCAAACTGCGGAGGAGGGCGGGTACTAATGATATTGAGTACATCATTGAAAAGGGTGAAATTTGGGATAAAAGGTCTGAAACCAGTAGCTAGAATCGTCATAAGATACTCGAACTAATCTATCCCATGAAATGCCCAAGTCATATAACATAAATATCATACATCGCGAATTGACGTTGCACCCTCTGCAGACTCTGTAAACATAACAGAGCCAGTATTACTCGAACCCTAAGAAAAAGGGGGCTTTCGATATTCGCCCTAGCGTAATAAGTTTATAATATAAACATTTCCTCGTCCTTCATAAAAGAGTATCATGGACTTTATACGCAGCGACAAAATGAGGTTAAGCACACAACACGAAAACGGATACATATCTCATGGGTATCATTCAAGTCATGTACGTACGTTTGTCTATATATTTACCTGCCCAACCCAAACCCGATATGACCGTCCGGGCCTCGTCCCAAACCAAGATTTTTATAGGTACACTCTAAAATAAAGTACTCTTCTTCTTCTGGACCTTACCACTATCCGCGCTCCCGCCCCTCCTACGGCCGAAATGCGGCTGGCCCTGGGGCTGAGGGTGGTAGTGAGGGTATCCGAGCGCGAACGGCATAGGGGCGCCAGGGGTGGGCCCCACGCCATGAAACCAGGAGCCGAAGCCGTGCGGGCGCGGCTCTGCGCTTACGGGCCTAGGAGGTGGGATGACTGGAGGCTGGAGCTGAGGAGTGTGCTGGGTGTTGCTCGGGCCCGCAGTTTGACGGGGCGGTAGGTTCGGCTTGGGCCCGAAGTCTTGGCCTTCGATGCCGAACTGCTTACGCAGGCGCTCGGTCTCCTTGGCCACTTCCGCGTCGCGGCGTTTGCGCTCCTTTTCCTCTTCCTCCAGCATCTTCTTGATGCGCTTCTGCTCCGCGCGGTCCCGCTTCTCACGCTCGCGCTCCTCTTGCTGGACTAGGGCCTGCAAACGCTTCGTTTCGGCGTCGATGATGGTATCTTGGGGCGGGGTGGGTTGCTGTGTGATGGGCGACGTAGTTTTCGTAGGTGGCAGGTTTCCTAGCGCGCCGGTCATGATATGCGCCGGCGACGTTGACGTGGTTGGTGTGGGCCGTGAGCTCCTTCGCCTACCAGCGCCTCCAATATTGAACGAGTCTCGGTTAGGGAAGAGGTATATCTCGCGAATAACCTCGGCGCCCAGTAACAGCACGACTTCGAGGCCTTTGCGATCCTCTATATCCACCCTTTGTAGGTTCGGTTCGTAAATCGTAAGACTGGGCTCCCTGCTATGCTTGTACAGTGCTATGGTAATATCCGGGTCCTTGCTCTTCCTACCCCCGACCGACGTGCCTGTCATGTAGCACGTCATATCTTTGGAGAACTTGCTGTCCCTCTTCCACTTGAACATGATTTTCGGAGTGAGGCTGCTCGCGACCGGGTCAGATTGTTGGCGATCGATTTTGGAGGCAGAGGGCATGCGAAAACTCTGCTGAGGCATCTCGAACTCCCACGACTCCTTCCCAGTCCAGGCGCTCTTCTCGCCCTTCACAGCAACCTGCTGTTCCGGATTGTAAAGCTGTATGGTAAAGCCGTCGGGGATCAGGGGTACGGGAAGAGGAGGAACACCATTCTGTTGCCTAATTTCGGCGGCGGAGAGACTGGGCTGTTGAAATTCGGGCTCAATCAGGACCTCGGCGAAGATGACATCTTGGATGACGGCGTCTCCCAGGGCCACGGCATATTTATTCCTGGACTGGGGTAAGTCCGGGTTTATTTTCTGAAGTGAGTATTCGGCCGCGGGTTCGGAGCCATTCTGGGTGAAGTAGATGAGGTTCAGGAGCGGGTTACTAGACGAATGCCTGAAGTAGAAAGTGGGCAGATTCTCGTCAAGCATCCTGGAAAATGTTGCGGAAAACGTTGCGCGCAGTACCTAGCGGCTCATTCGTATGTATCGGACACTCCAGAAGCGTGGCGCATTAGACCAAAGACAAGGTGGCCAAGGTGAGTGAATCAAAATGAAGCGAGGCACAAAACGTTTAGGCGAGTGAAAGAAGAAAAGAAAGATTCAATCAAAATGAGAGCTCCCAAAAGAGTTGCAGCTGACTTAATAGAGACTCAAAGTATGAGGTATGTAAGAAGGTGGGAACCGTAGAGGGGAGGCAGTCGCGTAGAGGTACTATACTTAGAGGTACTAAGTAGTGGTAGCAGCAGCAGCGGCAGGGGCAGTACACGGGCAGTAGCAGGTGACGAAGCCAAAAAGCTAGGCGCGGGCCTATCCCGGGGGGCAATTGCGACGACGATAGCGAGGCTGAGTTGCCGAGTTACCAAAAACAACGCGTAGCGCCAGGTTCGCTATGGGACTCGGTAGGCTGCAAAATAACCCAGGACGCTAGATGATATGATTTATGCGTTCCCAATTCTAACAATATGAACAATAAATACCGAGACCGAGATGGAGATAACAGCAAAGGAATAGAACAAAAAACAATTGGCTAATATAAGTTCGGCGTATATATACCTATATATATGTCTTATAGTGGGAACAGGAACTGTTATCATGAAAAGAGCGTTTGCGATCCGATGCCTACGATGTCTCTCTCATTGTCGTCATGTGCTTTCCCTTTTGTTTGCACATTCGTCCCCTTGAGGTTCCCTAAAAGTGGATAGGGCCCATTCTGCGCAGCACTATTACGCACTTAACAGGGGAGCCCGCTGCGAGCTTACAGGGGCTGCCCCGCTATCGCTAGTAGTTGAAGGAACGCCGAGCCACGGGACCTGAGGGCTGTGCGACCACTTAGACAGTGGTGCCTTCAGCTATTAATCCAACCATTCTCTAGTCATTACTAAATTTCACTCCTTCAGCCAGCTCAACAACCTCAACATAACCCAACGCGCGTCCGACATCACGCAAACGTCCGTTGTAGATGATATGATACTCGAAATCGTATTTAGAAGCCTAAGATCAAACAAATCGCCTCTGGGTACTTTATCACCCACGTACCCAGATTCTTCATGAAATTTGCGATATGTTTTACTGCTAATGAATAGCGTGGTTTGTCGACGCCAATCCCTAGCAGTGCCTACGAGGCCACCCCACAGAGGATCATCTGTCGTACCCGTCAAGCTAAGAACAGATCGTCCGGAGACTCTTTGAGGAATGGCGGCTGTTAGCCTCACAATGTGACCCTTCTTTTATGTAAGTCGAAGAATTAAAATCGGGCTTTCTCTAAGCGGTCCCGACCCTCTTTCGAGGGAAGAGGCATTTTTCACTTGTCAACATTCTCCAATATTGGGGAGTGACGGGTGATCTGCTCCTCTTTCTCGGTCTCTCTTCGATAGGCAATTAGGGGTTCGGTATATAGCGAAGTTAGACTAGCAATGAGTCAATTCTTATATGATAGTCATTATCGTTCACCCTTTCTATAGTAACTCCCCCTAGTACAACTCCTGTAATCCCCCTCCCCCCGACGTGAGAAGTGCTCGGTATAGATATCGAGACCGGCGTGACCCTAAACGCCGGGAAGCATGATACACATGCATTCCAACCGTGCGATAGGCTAGATGAGGTTGAAATGCATCGTCCCCCAAGCGACAAGACTCCCTCCAAGGACAAGGTGCATATATATATAAAACTGATTAGCGCGGACGGGCGCTAGGTATTATGCCCCCCCTGGAGTTAAGATACAAACTGCTTCCTGCCGTAACCCCGTCACGCATTGTATTCATTAGCGCTTCCTAGATTAGAATAATAGAAGCTTCCCCATGGTTGATGGACTGGATTCAAAATAGAGCAATAAGGTAAATATTGCGTTAGTTCCTTTTGGTATTAGGTACCTAGGTAGGTAGCAACGTCAATCACCGGTACACCGTCTGTTGTGTCACGCTTATCTCGCCTGGGATTGCCGGTATGACAGGTACTTCTCCACGCTCCCGCGCCCTCGATCCTGCCCGCTTCGCCCTACCAGCCTGCTGATTAACCCAGCTAGTGATAGAACGGAACCGGGCGGGGCGGTCTTCGCTCGTCACAGTATATACCGTTTCTCTCCTATCACCTTGACGGCTGATCCACGATTCTCGAACTGCTGGTTTCTCCAGCGGCCCTCCTGGAGCCCGCTCTGGTGCTAGGGCGGGTAGGGGCTTGCTCAGCGCGAAGGGCGGAGGTACGACAATATCACCGTCCCCGAACCCTGAAGAGATAGACGATAGCTCGCTAGCACGGCTCCCGGCTCCCTTTGGTGCGCTATATGTATCCGACGGCCGACGAGCCAGCCCCGATTCGGTGTAGTACGGTTGCGATGTCAGTGATCTCATAGTCAGGTTGATATCAGCCTCGTTTACTGCGTCCTCGTTGTTTCGTTTATGCTTATCATCGGGGCTGGTAAATATCGGGTTATTATCCAATGGCCGCCGGAGCGTGCCAGTATTAGAATTCGAAGTAACAGGACGGGTCATGCTTCCGAGTCCGGGTATATATGTCTTAGTGGGACCATAAAAGGCGCCTGATTGCATGGTGCCGTATTCGCCCTTCTCGTACATTGGGGGTGCCTCGTTAGCCATGTAGAGCATAGGCTCGTCTACCGGGACCCTCCGCCTCCCGTAGAATTTGTCAATGAAGCCCGCGCCGCTGTTTCCGCCGAAGCCCTGACCTCTTGATCTCTTCAAAACCCTGTAGGCGATCCATCCAGTGAAGCAGAATAGGATGAACGCCCCTTAGATGCGTTAGTCCTAGGCTACACTAAGATGACCGAGAACATGCTTACCTATTGCACCTGCAGCAATTAGAAGGTGCTCGGCCGTACGATCCAAACCGCCCTGCTGAAAATTTTTACCCCCGCGAGGCCCTCCATGCTTTTCTTCATCATTGCCGTCGCCTAATTTCCAGGATGTTTCTGTAGGCTGATGCGTAGTGGTCGCCGTCGTAGACGATGGAGTTTCTGTGGTCAAAATTGGCGATGGAGAAGAATCATCGTTGCCATCGCCTTCCTCCTTTTGCTGAGCCGAAGAAGATGCTGGTAACAATGAAGAGGTAATCGTAACGATTGAACCCGACGAGCTTGATGGGATTGGCGCCGTTTGCTGCACAGGGTCGTCCTCATCAGGTTCGCTAGAGTAGCCGTCGCCACCGGGACCGTGGCCGTGGCCTCCGGAACCGGGAATATACCGTTTTCTCGAACTTTTGGTGTTGAGGGAATCGGCCTCGGTGACTTCATGGCCCATACTTCTACGCGACGATAGTGCTGACCTTCGACCCATATTCGGCGGCCTAGCCCATAGTCGGCTATCTCGAGACTGTCTTCTCCCGTTCGGTGGCAGCATGTTATAATTCGCGAGTTTTCCTGGTGCGCCGAAATGCTCTACATTCAACCACATGCCCCGACTTCTTCATAGTACGACCCAAGGCCCAAGAAAAAAAGAATCACAATGAGAGACTAATTATTAAAGTCGCTCAAGACCGGGAGCGACAGGACGAAACGAATTGAATACCAAGAACCCAAACCTGGGGGATTAGTGAATCGAATACAAGGCCAGCCTTGAAGGGAAAAGAGAGGAAAGAGAGTAAAGAAGGAAAGAAGGCCAAGAATTTCGGCGGCACGAAGTAATTAGAGAAGGAAATACAAGTTCGAGAGCTGTATCGGATTTTTGGTAGCTTTGAGATTCGGGGGTAAAGCCCGACTAATGCAACGCGCATCAGGGATGCGATGAGGCCCCCCTTGAGCCCCTTCGATGACCCTAGACGGATGCATCGCACCCCTGGTTAGCATAGCTTTGACGTGTGGGACTCGCTCGCGTCTAGGCCTATAGGACCTTTACCACTACGTATCGACGTAGCTACCTACATTGAGTAGGTAGTAAATGTTAGAATCTTCTCTACATAGCCTTACCTAACAGAGCTTGCTCCCTATATAATATCAACTGCGTACGCTGCGTATATTAGTCCAGACGCGCGGGGAGCGATACCTAGCAACTGATCTGCCGGATATATTTGCTGTGATTGAAGCCGTATTTCAAGAAAATAGGACCGTCGTTATAGTGATATGTTTACGTTGCTATATCCGACTACTAATTACCGAGTGGACATAAACTTATTAGATCGTGCCAATGTTGGCTTGGAAAAGTTGACATACGGCCTATCGTATAAGAGTTAACAGGAACAAGGGGTTCCAGAGGTTAGGACTTGCTATGGGAAAAGCTCTCTCCTCCTGAGGCTCGTCCAATGACATCCGGATAAAAGAGCACGACGAGACTCCCGGCGTTCTTGCCAAAATCTTTTAGGGGGTGAGCGCCAGAAAGAGACTCAAGATTGTTGTCGACAGGTGACAGTAGCGTCTTGACTTGAGGTCGAGCTTGTCACAAGATAACCAGGGTATCCCGTCTCAGACAGGGGCAATTTGCGGGGTCTGCTGGGTTTCAACCAGGGCCTCGACCCGCGGTGCCGAACTTGATACAGAGCAGCGTCTTTGCAGTCTCGAACTTCGGTTCTACAACTTCGGTTCTGCGGTACATTGAGCGGTACGTATAGGTAGCGAGTGGTGCCCCTTGGTCCCATGGAAGTCGAATCTTCCGGGGACCTCGCGACAAGTCCAGGGATTTGGTGGCAATCGCAAGCACAGCCGAATGAGGAACACGCTTACGTTTATACTATGGTCTGATGGGTAAGTAAAAAGACCCTGTAAGTATCGCGTTTTTTGTGGAGCCATTCTTTACCTGTTATGGTTTAGTAGGGTTAAAAATCACAAAGTCTTCGAAAGTACCGTCGGAAAATCTAAGACGTACTATAACCTAAATTAGTATGGTGCGTTGTCTAACGCGATCCACCGGTACCTGACAGGGTATTTAAACTTTGGCCTGCAACCATAGTACGAGTATAACCTCATTCGTCCTGCATGTAGCAAGTAATAGCCCAGTAAAGAGTAGTTAGAGCCAGCTCTAGTCCTTCCATCCCCCGGGTTACGAACGACGTACGGATTATATGGCGGACGTTTCGAGATGAAAGAAGGCCCGCGGTCATCCTCGTCCTTCTCGAAGAAAAGTAGTGTTACGTACCTATTCACACGCGTGATGTAGTATCCAGACGAAGCTGTAGGAGCGTCTTCGATGCCAATTTGAGCCAAGCTATTCCAAGCTTTTGTTCGCGAGGAAGATCTGATGGTAGGTTTGTCAAGCTTTTTAGATTCGCTCATCCTGGTTCAGAACGTTGTTCGCATCCCAGCCGGTCGCGTCAGCAGCAACAAGGCCCGCCGTATTTGCAGAATCGGAGCAGGTCACTCGTTCATCGCTGGAAATTACCTACATACGAGAAACTCAGAACGATGGACTTTTATATCCGAATCGGGACCCTATTTTAGGGCAAGCATATATGTTGGAAAAGTTGATCATGTTTAGATAGTAGTAAACTTGGCAGCCACAAATGAAATCATCTCTTGAAGGGCATTTTCCAGGTACTATTATTCCGAGGTGCTCCCGAATAAGAACTAACCTTATAGGTGATAAGCGCCTATACTAGCCTAAGTACCTAGGTAGGTTTAGGTATTCACGTCCTATATCACAGCACTAATACCTACTATAGTGTGCCCCCAGACCGAGGCCTATTTCGTCCATACTACACGTACATATTTCACCTCTAGAGGTTTCAACAAGTTCATGATAGCCATACAATTGTATTTGTAGGACTATCGTAGCATCATACGGCAATATCGCCATATTTACACGCTTTTATATTGTTTCATAACGTAACAATCCCCTATACCACCACCCCACGTTGCTTTCTCGTGTAAGTCGGCAGATTCCGCCGAATCGGATTTCCGTCATCATGCCGGTCCGGGTCTCTCCCCTCACTGAGGCAGACATACCCGGCGCTGTCTCTGCCATCCAGTTAGTAACTGCTCCCTTTTCCCCTCCGCCCACCAGCCAGTAACAGCATTACATTTGTGCGTGACCTTAGAGAGGGAAAGAAAAGGGACGTTGCGGCTGACGTGCCAGCACCTCTTCAGCTTCTCATCGATTATGCTAACCAACTCTCCCAAAGACAAGCCTTCGCAGATGACCCCTATAACAACTGGGTGTTTGACAAATCTACGGTACGCACTTCTCTTGTTACTGGTTTTTTTGCTTTTTACCTCCTGCTTGGTGTATATTAAACCCGTTTCTGTCTACCCCGAGATCTTGTTTCAAGGGCGCATGGAGATGGCTTGACGCTTTTTGCTTTTTTTGCATCTCCTGCGTCCGCTTACCACCCACCTACACCTATCCTGTTACGCGGATAATGAACGGCTTTTCGATTCTATTGGCGACCATTTGTCTCGCCTCTCTTCGGGGATGCACTCGAATTCTATCGATGATCGGCCTCCGGACTTCACTCATACTTACATACTAATACCCGGCTCTAGTTCAATCCGCAACGTAATGCAGCCTCCCTCGCTATTCGGTGTCGATGGGGCATGCGCAATGGAATCTTCCACGTCGCGAAGGAAGAGGGCAGCGATGAGGTGCTGGGCGTGGCTTGCTGGTTACGACCGCAGAAGGCGGGTCAGCCACAGAGCTGGCACGACTGGCTTGAGGGGTGGCGGCTATGGCTCAGCCAGGTCGGGATGAACCTCTACTACGGCCGAGGAGGCCTGAACGTCAAGGTGAGTGAGTCAGATCGATCGCGAGCGCGGGGAAAGGCCCTTTCTGCTCCAAAAACAAGCATTTAACCTCCCGCCTTGGCTGCATGCTACGGGTCTCTAAGGTAGTGCTGGTTTGGCAACCGGAACACGCAGGAGACGCTGTTTTGGAAAGGGAGGCCCTCGCCCAGCCCACCGAGGATCATGGCTCGTTTCAGCGCCCGCGTCAGATGAGCGATCAGAACCAGCGTTCTGGTTACCGGCACCTTTCCAATCTTTATACACCATACCGAGGTCCAAAGACCGCTAACTCGATGATGAATGGCCAGCGCTATTACATATGGAAGGAGGCGCAAGCCAAAGCCCAGTCCGCCGTGTGGACCGATCCGCGGGGTTACTATTTCCTCAACATCATGGTTGTGGCGCCCCAGGCCCAGAACAAGGGAATCGGCCGCCTCATGATGAAGGCCGTGACGGACCAGGCCGACGCCGAGGGCATGATGTGCTACCTCGAGTCCAGCCGGGACGTCCCTAACATGCAGATCTACGGCCGCTTCGGGTTTAAGTTTGCGAAGGAGCTGGAGTGTGACGACGACGGCACGGCCATCAAGCTCTACGCCATGGTCAGGGAACCCAATGCTGGGCCGCAGACGAATTGACCGTAGCCCGTTTTGCGCCTTCGGGTTGCAGGAGTTTCGCGACTAAGTCGCACTTTCGTAAATTTCGAACGGCTCTCCTCACCCGAGAAATTATCGCCGTTCGCGGCTATACGGAGGTAACGAACTAAGTACGTCCTAACCCAGGTAGGTCTGATTATTCAGGCAAGTTGGCGCAAAAAATAGAATGGGAATAGTTCGTACTGACTGATAGAAGATACCCAATTATCGCACTGGTTTCCTCAATCCTCACATGAACCCTTAATCCAAGTCAACCGAGCTTTCACGTGAGTTACACTCAATTGTTTCCATCTAAAGGTGCTACCCTGCGAAATGTCTGTAGCCGAGGTTAGTTAGAGAAGACCGAGCATATGTTTGATAATATGGCGTTTATGTCAAAATAGTCATGTAGCGTACTACGAGCGTAGCTTGATGGTTTTTTTGCAAGACATCTCTTAGGGTTAGATTAATCGATACACATAAGATGCATAGGTATGCGTATACGCCGAAGGCACTCGCTTTTGAGACGCTTCTCGCTCCGGCCGACAGGTTAGAAGTATTATTTTATTGCTGACTGGTTACATATACAGGCGGAAGCATATCGAGTTCCTGCCCTGCTTCGCGTGCCGCAAATCTATTTTAGTCTACGTGCTTTCTTCAGATGGGAATCTCCCCTCTATACGTGAGCGCGTGGTGTGCCGTATGCCATTCGTATCTCTCCGTTAAAAAACCGTTCTGCTCCATCCCTCCTTGCCATATCGTGTCTAGGTAGTATTCTACTCTGAACTCCACGGGGACGAATAATACGCGGTGATCGGCTATGCAAGCATGCGAGACTAGAAGATAATCTCGCCACTTTGGATCCAATGCAGGGATCTCAAAAGGAGATAGGGAGTTGTTCAAAAGATCGGGCGCTTAATACCTAATTAAGTAAAAGCTCTACTCCCGGGAAACATCTCGTCCGTAGATCTTGGCCTTGATCCAATCGAGAGCGACGAGAACACGGTTGCGCGCTAGAAGCTGTTAGTATCACTTATTGAAAGAAAACAACGAGCTCGTGAAAAGAGGGGAAACATACTGCTAAAGCACATGCTCAAGTAGGCGCTCCTCCAGAATAGATAGGTGAGTTTACCACCGGTAGCGACGTTGCCGTTCAGCCAGGCGACGTCAGCGACGGCCTTCTCGCTACCGATATAGGCCAGGCTACCTTGGTGCGAGTAGTGGAAGGGCTTGATGTCCTTGATACGGCGTAATTGTTTCTCGATAGACTCGATCTCCTGCGTTGTGGCCGCCGTGTCGCCAGGCTTGAGGTTCAGGCTAGCACTAAGCTCACGGACCTTCTGCTCTAAAGCTTCGGTCTTGGCCATGTTGTTGAATAGTCTAGCCAGGAAAGCACCCTCCTGGGAGGCAACTTGAGCAGTTGGCGCATATCCGGCGACAGCGCAGTCACCAACGGCCCAGATATCCCTCGCTCCCTGAACCACGAGGTACTCATTCACGGCGAGACCGCGCCTTGAGTCCTTCTGGGCGGGAATCTGTGCCATGAGGTCTTTGACCAGGGGTCGCACCGTGTTACCCGTGGCCCACACGAGCAGGCCGTAAGGGATCGTAATCGTAGACTTCTTGCCATCAGGACCAGTGACTTCGGCCTCGACCGTCCTATCGGTCACCTTTTTAACCATAGTCTTAGTCAAGATGTTGATGTGTTCCTCCTTGAAAGTGCTCTCGGTGTAGTCGATAAGTTGCTTGCTGAACATGGGCAGTACGTTGGGTAGAGCCTCGATGAGAGTTACCTTGAACCGCGGGGCAATCTCAGGGATAAGCTTCTGGATATCCTCATCGAAGAAATCCCGTAGCTCGCCAGCAAACTCAACACCTGTGGGACCACCACCGACGACTACCATGTGGAGAAGGCGGTCGATCTCCTCTGGGTCCTGATCCTTGAAAGCAGCAGTCTCAACACAATCCATGATCTTGGTCCGAATAGCCTGGGCGTCTCGGATCTCCTTCAGGAAACAGCTGTGTTCTCGAACTCCAGGGATACCGAAAGTAGCGTTTTCGGCACCCACGCCAATAACAAGCATGTCGTACGGCACTTCGGTCTCATGAACCTTTCCTTTGATGTCGCTGTTGTCGGTGATCTTAACGACCTTCTTCTCGACATCGATATGCGTAGCCTCGGCTTCGTAGAACTTGACAGCGGCTTTCTTGTGACGAAGGATCTGGCGCACAGGCTCCATGATGGAGCGGTGCTCAATATTTCCAGTGGTACATGACGGCAATAGAGGCGTGAAGAGGAAGTAGTTGCGCGGCGAGATAACAATGACGTTGTAGTTAGAGGTGTCCAGTTTCTTGAGTAAAGCAACTGAACCCCAACCGGTGCCTTGAGTCATAAAATGGTTAGAGGAGGAACGGGAGCTAGTAAATAACAGCAATTGGGCACTCACCAAGAATCACGAGGGTCTTCTTGTCAGGATCTGGGACGAATTGCTCCTCGGGGTGACGATCCAAGTAACCATCGTAGATGACGGCACCAACACCAGCAATGATAGACAGGTAAGTTATGCGCCATGCCCACTTGATGGTTGTGCGAATTCTGCGGGGCTTCTTTGCTGGGCGCGAAGATGCATCGGCGTACGATCTCGCAAGTTGGCGAGGGACAACTGCAGCTCTCGTGCGTGTTCTTGCGACAATGGTGGAGGGGGAGGTGAGCCTTCGCGGATATGACGTCGTGCTGAAGTTGACGGTCGGAGCAGTTGAATTGGCAGACAATTGCCTAGCCGAATTGGTAAGCCTGCTCAAGGCCCTCGACGAGGACGCCATCGAGACTTGACTAACGGCGAAGTCACCGTGGGTGCAAGGGAAAGAAGAGGTGTGAAGGAAGTCTAAGAGACGAGGGACGACAAAAGGAATATTTGGGTCAAGCCCAGACTCAACTAGGAGGTCGATTAAAAAATACTGCGCAAAAATGATCTGCTAGGACTCATCGCCAATTGGCACTAGACCAGGAATATCGGAATATGACATGAATGTGAGGAATTTTTATGTGGATCAGGTTTTCGACGTCCAGTTTTTTTCTTTTCTTTTTTCGTTTTTCGTTTTTCGTTTTTCGCTCTTCTTTTGTTGCTTTTCTAGGAAAGGAGCTTGGGCAACGCTAGGGCCAAGACGCCGTCAGAAGTCCGTGACCAGGGTTTGCTATCTGTGCGTACGGTACCCGTATGTATTACTTCATTAGTGCGAATCGTTGCAGGAACCCGGTAGCACGATTCGACCCGGGCACTCGGGATTTCCCTTATCAGCTTGGTGCACTAGCCCAGATAGGGGATAGCATGGCCTTAGACGGCTTAGTCAACCCAGCCCTGTCGAAATAAAATGTGAATTGAGGTATTATTTTAAGCTTCCAGACCAATCGTCTGATAGGTATTTTAGCTCCTATCATTCACACATCACGGACATTCTATCGGAAATTGATAAAAACGCCATGGATCCTATTCATATATTATACTCCGTCTTATCTTTATTGATTAGGATTTGGCGTTATATTTGATAACTCATAAGGATACTTGACGACTAGGTAGGTACCTAACTCAACAGTTGAAATAGTAAAAGGGCCTTTTTACTTGGAAAGTTAGTGTGTCTCCAAGCTATACGATTTAATAGTTTTTATATTCACGCCAAATATGTACATGTACCTACCCATCCAACATGACCAGTTTATTCTCTGCCGCCAGTAATACATCCACCCTCCCAATGCAAAAGGTTAGATTCATTAAGTGAGCATAGTTGTAATAATAAAACTACTTTACATTCAGTGTTTTCGAAGCATGAAACGAATCATTGAAACAAGGAACAACTTCCGTAGACATCGTGATTGAGTTGCAACATTAGGTGGGTAGGTGATGTATCGATCTATGTTATATGCGAAGTACCGCGGTAAAACAACATGCGCTTCTCATAACTTCATATCACCGGTTTAGAAACACTATAGTTTAGCCCCGTCTGATGAGCATACTTACCTAGGTACCTATACTTCCCATTTACAGGACCTATAACAATAGTAGACACCAGTTATGATGAGATAGAGCTATCTTAACCACCATTATATACAGCTCTACATAGATAATATAGAAATAGAACGAGGTTACCCATTAAAAGACTTTAAGGAAAGTTGTACTAAATAGTAGGTACCCAGCTATTAAGCCTATTACACTAATATTGGGGTAAAGTCGCTCCGCGCTTGGAGAAACGAACTAACCCGCCCAACCCTCACTACCTATTCCAACAGCCATCCTTTGGAAGCTTCCTAGTCTTCATCTTCCTCTTATCCGGGGTTTCTATTCTAGTCCGCACATACATAAGTCTAAATCCTTTCCATCCCAGCTGAAACATATCCATATGCCCGTCAACTAACTAACTACCTACGTCCACACCTTCCTATCTCCCATATCCATAACCCCGAACTCCCGAACCCGCCCAGGCCAGCCCCTCTCACCAAGCCACTTCACCTACCCCAACTCAGCCCTCGACCGCTTTCAACCCAAGCTCAACCCAAACCAACCCAAACCAACCACCTCGCACCAACACCACCACCACCAAAATGGCAGCCCCCGCCGCAACAGCAGCGCTAAAGCGGTTCACGCTGACCTTCTACGCGCCGCCGGCCGCCGTGGCAGCGTGCAAGGCGGCGGTCTTCGGGGCGGGCGCGGGGCGGTACCCGGGGCCGGGGGCGTACACGGAGTGCTGCTGGACGGTGGCGGGGACGGGGCAGTTCCGTCCGGGGGCGGGGGCCAACCCGCACATCGGGGCCGTCGGCGCGCTCGAGGAGGTGCCCGAGGTGCGCGTCGAGGCGCTGTGCGTGGGGGAGGAGGTTGTCAGGGGCGCGGTGGAGGCGTTGAAGAAGTACGTTCTCTCTTTTCTTTCTTTCTCTCTCCTTTTTTTCTTATTAATCGTTCCGTGTTTTCTATACGTATGTGTGTGAGTCTACCTACCGAGGCAGATAGATAGGTACCCAGATCAATGGGGTAGTTAGCTAACATCACCGGCTCTGTGCTAACGGATATCCCACCTCTATTTAGGGCTCATCCGTATGAGGAACCTGCGTATCACGTCGTGAAGTTAGAGGACTACTGAAAGATAGATATGGGCGGCTATAATGCAGTGAAGACGGAGACGCTCCCGATTATATCAGAAGAGCAGGCAATCGAAGGTACCTAATTTCATATTTGTTTGGGAAGACAAGAAGGAATTAATCATTCGGTCTATTTACTAAATCGCTTAGGATGAAGTGACAGGTTTCTAAGTCTCGAGGGCTCAGGCGAGCATGTAATCCACTGAATGGCACACAATATCTTAATGCCCTTAGTGTATTGAGTGTCTCGATAAACATATGCGGTAGAGTTCTAATACATCCCTCTGCCCAGATAGGTAGGTACTCACCTAACCTATAACAGTACTCTAAAATAAAGTCACGAAAGCCTGATTCCGTGGCGAGGAACAGCTTCCTATAGCATGGAAGACGAGTCAAATCGTTATTGTCAACTCTTGCTGATTTTATTGGTTTTTCTTGGACGTCGCTACTGGCAACAACCGAGATTCGTAGTAATCGTATCGTCCGACTATATAAATACAATGCCAGACCAAAGCGACTAACTCCACCTCCTCTACTTGGACTACCTGCCTGGCGTCGACGCCGGCATCTCGCCATACCTGCCCCTGTGCCTCGTCGTGTCGTAGGCGTTGATGACGCGCGTCTGGCTCTCATCCGCTTGCGAGAAAGCGTAGCCGCGCTGTTTCCTCATCCGCTGCACCTGCCGGACCTTCCTGATCGCCTTTTGGAATTGTTCCATTCTATTTCTCTTGTTAGCTAATGCGGACGGACGCGTAACGGTGATGGAAGGAACTGGAAAGCTTACCTAGGGCGGTAATCCTGGATGTTATACTTCTGTATCTCTTGTATGTGATGGTACGTCTGCGGGTAATACATCCTCTTGGCGTACTTCCAAGCAAAATCACGGAGGAGACATAGCATGGGTAGAGCTACCGTCTGGAGCCAGAAGACAGGATTGGCGAAAAGTTTCGGCACCAGCCCTTGGTATTCCTTGGAGATACCAGCCATCGGCGCGACGATCCCGTAGACGATAATAAATACGTACCATATCAGCATGCTGCCCGGGATGGCCATGACATGGTACTTCGTCCAGTTGCTTGTCACCAACGCAGCCTTCCCGAGAACGGTAGCTAGAGTAGCGGCGTACAAAGCCGTACCCCAGACCCAGTGACCCGCTATTGTGCCATCACCCAGGATAAGGTCGGAGTACCAAATCAATTCGGAGAAGATATACAAGATAATAGAGTGATATACGGCGTTTAGGATCCAAGCGGAGAATGTGCTAATCTTGAAGAACTGGTTCTGCTGTCCTAGGGTGTATAGCTGTGGGTAACGGTCGAGGAGTCGTGCGGAAATAAACTGGTCTAGGATACCCATTACCAGGGGAGGTAGTACGGTGTAGAAGACGTTGTAAAAGGATAATGTCCACGATTCGTAGATGATGGCACCAGAGAAGACGTTTTGGAACGTATACTGTAGATGCATTAGCCTCCGTGTCATTTGACATCATACCATGCGGAACTGAAGCAAAGTCAGAGAGAGAATTCAACCTACCCAGAATTGTGTCATGTATAAGGCAATATTTTTGTAGAAGGAGAAGAGGATGGTTTTACTGATACGTTGGTAGCTCCAGGCGCCGTGGACGAGTGTGAGCTTGCGAAGGAATCGGAACTGAGCGATTGATATATCGGCCGATCGCGCAGCCTGGAGACCTTCGACGCCCGAAATACCGACTCCGATATGGGCGGCCTGGATCATGGACACATCGTTGGCTCCGTCGCCAATAGCTAGGAGAATTTCCGGGGAGAACTTCTTCACCATCTTTACGACCAGAGCCTTTTGTAATGGTGATACTCGGCAGCATATAACCGCTTTACACATCACAGCCAAGTCGTAAAACATTCGTTCCAAGTCTGGTTCTAGGGCGTAAGTAAGGGACTTTCCGTCGATGACAAGAGCCAGGGCGTCTAGTTCCACTGATCCATCTGCGTTGTTCCGTATGGCATCCAGCTTCTTCTGAATGTTATCACGAGTTGCTGCGGCGTCCTCCTCGTTCACAATCAAGAGCATCATATCTTCGCTCAGCAACTTGGAGCTCATGCCGATGTTGATGGCCGTCTCCTGACGATCTCCGGTCAAAACCCAGACCTTGATATTGGCTTGCTGGAGCGTATGAATCGTCTCGGGCACGCCGTCTTGAAGACGGTCCTCGATGGCGGTCGCACCTAGTAAGTAAAAGCTGTGCTCGATGATCTCGGCCGCCTTATCTAGCTCCTCGGCTCGATTACCACCCACGGTGGTCTGGGCCTTATCGAATATGCTATACCATTCCTGAAACTCTTGTTCTGGGATCTCACGCACGGCCAAGCAAAGAGTCCGAAGGCCCTCGGAAGCATATTCCTCTAGATGCAGCAGAGTCTGTTCGACGTGGGGGTTATCCTCGTTCAGTCGTTCCAGAATGACGGTGTCGGCACCCTTGCAGTATAGCCGGATCTTTCCATCCGGGCATCGATATATGGTGGACATCCGCTTCCTCGTAGAATTGAACTCGCACACGGCTAGGAGTTCGTATTCATACTCTTTACCTTCGACTTCGATAAGCACCGATCGTGGTTTGCGAGCAACGAAGGTATAGCCTAAAGTCATAGCACCCTGAACCAACGCACCCTCGTCGGGTGAGGCGGCCTGATATTTAATCGTCCCGCTCTTCTCGTCCCGCTCCGGAATGACGGTATGACAGGTCGAGAGAAGGGCTAAAAAGTGATGCATCGCCTCCGCACTCGGGTGCGATTTTATGTTCTCACGTAGTCGCTTAAAATCGTGGATCCCAACTTCAACGCCGTCCTGTACGGTGGCTCTTCGGTCCTCTGGGACCTCGTCCGCGTATTGTATCCCGCTAATCGTGCATTGTTTAAACTCCATCATGTTGCAAGTTAGGGTTCCCGTCTTATCCGAAAAGACAAACCCGACCATGCCCAGCTCTTCGACTAAACTAGACGTTCGACAATTCGCAGGCGTGTCCGTCTTATCATAGTAGATATCGAGGTCGTCGTTTATCAGAATGCCGTGCCAATACTTGACCATCTCGACGGTTACGAAAAGCGAGATAGGAACTAACGCAGAGAACAAAACCCAGTAGGTGACGAGGTCCTTGAAGATCGCCTGAACCACGCCTCCGGTGCCTGTCAGGGGATCCAAGTGTAGGTAAGCTATCTGGTCTTTCCGAACGGACCGGAAAACCAGCTCTCCCACGGTACATATGACGCTAAGAATAAGAAGCATACCGATCAACGCGAGGACTAGCTTGTTCAGCTGCCGCTCGACCTTGGTCCGCTTGATCGGGGCCGCGGTGGCGTTGCGCATCAACTTAGTCTCGTGTCCCGTGAAGACTACTATTCCGTGAACCCAGGGGGTGTTCCTGAGGGTAGCGCCTCTCAATAGAAGCTGTTCCGGGTTGAGAGGCAGCTCCTTTTCCCCTCCGCCGGCCTGCATAGTTAAGGTAGCCTCGTACGTGTATAAGCTACTATTTGGCTGTTCGGAACGGACTCTGCCCCCTAGCCTACCCAACTCCGCCGGGCTAACCATAGTTGACGTCTCCGGCAGTGCCTGCTTAATCTTCAGGTTAGTTTCGCCGTCGAGGTTCGCAGTTTCGATGTAGCACAAGCCCTCCGGCTCGGAGCTTGCAAGCAAGACGATATCCGCCGGAAAGGGTTCCTCCGACTCGACTCGCACGATGTCTCCTACGGCCACATTGATCCACTTCGTCTCTTCAAAGCTTGATCCCCGCAAAATCCTAGCCTTCGAGTTGTTAAGCGTGCTATCAGCTTGCTTCCTCCTATGATCCTCGACCAGTTCCTTGCCTGCTGATACTAACAACACGGCCACCAGGGGAACGAGAGTAGTCCAGCGATTTGTCGGAGACAGATTCGGGATTTGCTGCAGCGCTGCCGTGAATAAGAAAAAGATATTGGCAAACTTCGAGAATTGCTCGATTAGGAATTTGGGTAGGAACGTGGCGACGTTATACTTGGCGGTAGAAACGTGGTTATCAACGTATTTATTCACGGCGTTGGCCGGGGGGTTGTTCAAGTGAATTATTCGAGGGCCGAGAGTCGATGGGTCGGGTTTACCTCCGCCAAAGCCAAACCTGAAGTTCTTGAGCCCGAATCCCTTGTTCTGCTTTGGGTGATGGTCGACATTCGAATCCACTCGGGAGTGGCCCGGCTCCGTCAAGGGCAGGTCCATTTCCGAATAGCCTTTCTGCCCCATCCCCAACATATTCTTAGCCCTTCCCAGAAAACCACCTCCTAATCCAAGGACGCTGTTGCGATTCCGCGCATTGGCACGACCTACCGAACCGCCAGCAGCATTTACCGACCCTCCGTGTGGATAAAACGATTGGCCATCTTCGGGGAAATCGTCGAAGTCGTCTGCGTATCGTTGGTAGTTATGTAGGTCGGAAGATTGACTGTACTGCCTATCGTTATCGACCAAGTATGGAGGCCTTGGGCCCGAAACGCCAGCGCCGGCGCCTGGTGGCGGGTTCTTCACAGACGGATGGGTGGTCTGACTACCGCCGACGAAATCGTCGTAGGACACGGACGGTCGAGAAGAATGGTCATCGTGCATGGGCCGTCTTGATCCATCGTACGAAGCATTGTCCTCGAGGTCGAGTAAGAGATCATTCCTAGAGCTAGAGGGGCCTCCGGGAGGCGCCCTGCCAGCCATGTCGCGAAGGAATGGGTGTTACAAAGGGAGAAGGATCGGAGGCATACGGGACGCGAAGAAACGAAGATGTTTGCGAAATCGATTCAGTTCAAGCTTTCATTTAGTAGCGGTCGGGTTTAATCTTTGCACATAGATCCCATGAGAACGTATCTGCAAGTGATTCAAGAAGGGAAAAAGGGCACTGCGAGTCGTGACAGGCCTGACGTAGTACGTAAGGGGGTGTGGGTGAATGAGAATACGAGATGGCTCAGCTTCGTAGACGGCGGTGGAATGGGGGGAAAACAGGAACGAAAATACCAGGCCGATGTAATCTAAGCGGCGACGAGGACGAAAAAGGGAAAGGTCGCAAGGAGTGATTGGGTATGATAAATCATCGGATGTCGTGGCTACGACGCGAATGTTAATGGAGTCTGACAGTTTCTACGTTTCTGCTGCCAGTAGGTCGAAACGGCAGAAATGCAAAAAAGGGTAGCATTTGGGATTTCAGACCATCTCAGCAAAAAAGCGACCGGGGGGTCCAAGCATCAATTGCAGATACCTACAGTATCAAGTATCACATGTATCTCACGTACCTCATGTACCTCATGTATACAGGTGCACAGTACATAGGTAGGTACGTACATAGTAATAAATGGGTCCATCTTTTCCCGTGTTTGTGTGCGACCGATTTTTCTTTTGCACAGCCTTCCGTCATTAGCCAGTAGATGTGGCCCGTGGGGTCCGGGTAGTACGTGAGTACAAAGCTAGCACAAGGCACCAATGGAACTTCTTTTCAGTTGGCAGCAACGTACAGGGATCTCAGCCAGCACCGACACTAAAACGCACGCGTGGCCAACGAGGCGCGACTCTAAGTACTACTATAGTATTACGGGGCCGTATGTACAATTACATCCCCACATGTATATGGCAAACGGAGCACCTCTCAAGTTTATGGAATTCTGTTTGTAAGGTACGAACTTCGTTGCGTTTGTACCTGATAGACGTCTGAAGATCGATTGTCTCAAGATGAGATGCAGGTAGGTCCGGGCCATTTTGCACCTCTCGCCTTGTGGCTGATGCGGAACATTTTAACATCATGCTTTCTTTATATAGAACACCCTCGGGTGCCAACAGGAACGCAGATTACAACAGGTACATGCCACTTATGGAGGTGATACGCCAGAATATTGAATCGCGATAAGTCCCCAAACGCCACCAGGAACGGAACAGGAGAAGGAAATTAGGAATTAGGAAATGAGGACGAAAAAAATAAAAATCGAGACGATCCAGCAGTCAATTACCAAGACCCGCCAAGAATTAAATACGCGTAGGTCCGCCGGCGCAAAGAGGCCAGGCCCTTTTCCCTATCTTATTTTAAACCATTTTCAGGGGCTCAGGACCTTCATCGTGGCGGCGCCATTTTGCTGACCGCAGTCCCCAACTTCCACGTCTCCTCCCTATCTAGCAGCCTACTCTGGTAAGTAAGCTTCGTATACGATGACAACAGCAGTTCACCGATCTCATTCTCAGCCCCCAAAGCATTATCTATACGGCGCGCCGTCTACCGAGCAGTTTCCCCTCCTTTTTTCGTAGGCCCCTTTCCCCTTTACCTGGTTCTCTGTCTAGGTACCCGTCAATCTGTAGGTTTTTCTCCACGGATCACGGATCACGGATCAATAAGCTCCCACGCGATTTGAACGTCATATGAGATGGAGCTCGCTTAGATGGTGTGGTGCGCATCGTGTGTGGATATATCTAACCAGAACCACATACACGCTAACAGAGGCCAATTCCATTCCACGCAGCATAACTTACGTATAAGACCCGATCCACAGCCCCGTCAAACCAGTTTAACCCACAGTCCTACAGTGACGCCTTAAATCCACTTCCCAGCACGCTCTCGACGAACTCCGTTATATACCTATTGACGAGCTCGGGGTACTGCACATGGGCCCAGTGGTCAGCGCGGGGGACGAGCTCGTATCTGTATCCGGCCTCGAAATACTTCTCCTGGCCCCGCGCCAGGGACAGCGGGAGCGTCGCGTCGCGCTCCGCCATGACCAGCATGGCCGGGACCCTGATCTTGCCGTCGCTGGTCTTCGCCAGCTCGACGTCGTCGTCGCCGTTGAGGCTGCGCGTGCGGTACCAGTTGCACGGGGCGTGCATGCCGTGGCGCGAGTACTCCTGGACGTAGTAGTCGACGATCTCGGGGCTGGCCAGCGCCGCCGGCCCGATCCGCGGCAGGTTCTCCTCGATGATGCCTACCCCCGTCTTAAACGGGCCCTCGCCCTCCGGCGTCCGCCCGCCGAAGATCCCGTTGACGAACCCCCGCAGGTTCTGCGGCGACTTGTCCACGATGTCCTCCGCGATCGGGCTCGCTAGCTGGATCTGGTACCGCCAGAAGGGCATCCGGTGCACTAGCTCGTCTAGCGTTATCTTGACGGGAGACGGGGGCGGGTAAGGCACGCATAGGCTGAAGACCGCGCGGACTAGCTCCGGATAATATGCGACCATGCGCCTATGATACGCCGACGTTAGTACGTGATTAATCCTCCGTAGTTTCTCTAATAGGGGGTTGAACCAATCGACCGCGAAGATCGAGTTATGCGATCGATGCAAGGAAACGAGAGCTTTATGCACCCCTCCTTAACTCTAACCAAGGGCGGCCCCAAACGATGAAAAACTAACCAAACGAAAACCCCGCCCCAATCGTGACCGCCGAGAATGACGGGCTGGTCGGTATGCTCCTTGATGATAGTTGCAATGTGGCCGGTCATTTTCTTCATGGTGTACTCCTCGTAGGAGTCCGGGGCAGAAGTTTGCCCATAGCCCAGCATGTCCGGGACGATGACCTGCAAGTTCAGGGACAGGAGGAGAGGGACTTGGTTTCGCCATCCCATACCAAGATCCGGCCTGCCGACGCTTTGTTAGTAACGCGGAAACTTCTCGGGCCCGGGGACATTAACCAGCCATGGATAAGGACGGCCGTGGCGACCGGCTCGTTCTGCGGCTTACCCAGCATATAATGATACCGGTGGCCAGCGACCGAGGCGAACTTGTGTTCGACCCGAGGGTCGTTAGGAACTAATGCGTCAACGGGCATCTCGACCTGCAATTTAGCGGCTTCGGGGGTAGAATATGGGTAAGGCTTTAAGCAATTTTCTTAGGAGACGTATGAGGGCTCGGCCTATAAAGGGAGGGAGAATTGCAAGAGTGAGAATAGCCCGGACCTGTCTTATATATGTTTTTCTGGGGGGCCTGGGTTCCCCAATGAACCAATTTGGCCGAGGACCTACATAACCCACCTATGTAAGCCTCCGATCCTTGAAGAGCCTCCAAAAGAGGCAATTATCCCCAGGCAGCCAGACACAGGAGACAACCATTATAAATCAAAGATTAAAACCTCTATATATAATATGAACAGTATCTGGTATTTACATATATCTTATGCTTCACGTAGAATAATTAGAGAGGTAAACGTACCTAGTTATCCCGGAGCTCAGCTTGCTGCCGGGACTGTTTTAGTTCGTATGAGCCTCACCTGCTAAATAGGGATTGGACCTAAAAGCCGGGGACGGCCCAGTTATTTTCACGACGGTTCCTAAGCTAAGGAATATAGGAGCTCTATAGCCGCCAGCCAAGTCACGATATATGTCGATATGACACATTCGTATAATCAATACATTTGTCAGCCCAGCAGCATACCGACTTTTGAAGTAAGGCCAAGCATGGTGCCTCCGGAATAGGGGGTCATCCGGCGAGCCAGATTTTACGACGTAAAACCAACCTGGCCCTCGCCTTCTGTTGTCTCATGCATCGGATTACCCAAAATAGTGGCGTATCCTGAGATATTTCTATAGCAGCCGTCTGATGCTTGTGCGTAATACCCTTAATCGTAGTGGCTCTGGGAGAGTATTTAGACAGGCCGAATTCTACGGAAGATGACATCAGGGCAACAATCGGAGCTCGATGGACCACATTGCCTATCACCGAATATATATGTAATACCGAAGTAGGTAGGCTAGGTATTTGATCCCGTGTAGGTGCCTAGATCCCGTGATGTACCATGGGGATCGTCGACGGCGGGGTCAATATCAATGTCTCGGCTAACTACACGATAGAGCGCCAAGGGCCCAACAAAGGTGGTCTGACCTGGTCTTCCTCGGGAGCGCCCCAAAGGTCATCTTCAACCAGCTTCGCCAGGAATTTTGAATTCATGCATGATCGCCCGTTACAAGACGTACGCATAGAACACTCACTATCAGCCCGACATTTAGTTAGTTCCGAGAAGTCGAAACTTACGGCAAAAAGAATCCCCCAGCCCGTAGATCCGCTACCTACATCATAAACGCCGGTGCCACCATCCATTACCAAGCCCCTCCCCTGACAAAGACGGCATAGGAAAAGAAAGAAAGGAGAAAGCAGGATAGAGGGCATTGAGAACTTAGTAGATTACCATGTCCTCGACCTCCTCTATCACGACATCGTCAGCCCTATCGGACTCCTTTTCGTGGCCGACCTTACCCGCGAGCGACGGGGGCCGATTGGCCGGGTTAGATTGCGGAGGGTCAGCAGGGCTCTCATCATTAGGTTTACTACCCACTGTGTCCTTGGGTTCAAGCGTGGGGGGGTCAACCGCGATGCCCAATACTTTCAGCCTCCGCTCCCTGCGCTCTTTGAACTCGAGGATCTCCTTGTCGGTGATGCGCTCGGCCTCTCGAATTTGCTCTTTGATGATGTCTTCTTGTTCGTCGGTGGGGTCCCATGGCAAATAATACTACAATCGCGATCAGCAGGTGAAACCAATGCCGGGATTAAAGCCATGCTTACTATCTTGGGAGTGCTCCTAGTTTCCAGAAAACGTGCCGTCGCCAGCAGATTTTCATGCCTAGTTTGCATCTAAAGTGACAATGTCAGCTTAAGTGTCCTTGGATGATTAGGATACCCGTGGGGGCTGGCGTACAACTCGCTCGTCGAACTTAAGCTGTTCCACTTGCCGGACGGATCTCAGCTTGGCTAGTTTCTCCTCTCTGTGCTTGTCATCTTCGACCCTCTGCTGGTGGACTTTTGCCTGCTGTCGTCGCTCAATCTCTTGGCGTCTCTTCTGCTGAGAGCTGGAAGTGGTTTGACTTAGGGTGCTTAGCAAACCACCGAATAATCGCTTCCCTCGTTTTTTCTCCTCCTGCAGCGCGCTTTCACGACGGTCGGTGCTGGGCTCCTTCGGAGTTGGTAGGGGCTTGGCATTGGCATGTTCCCTCGTATGTTCGTCATCTAGTCTGGTCCTTTTCGGCGACTGGCTGGGCTTGTTGTCCTCGCTTGGTGAGGGCGACGAGGCCTTGCGCTTACTCGAATTCCGTTGTTCCTTGTCTGTTTCGGCGGCAGTGGTCTCGCGCGACGGACTGTGGCCATTTGGAGAGCTGCTTTTATCATTAGCGAATTGCGACCAATAGGATTAGAGCAAGAAAGCATATCTCACGTCTCGTTGGCCGACATAGCGTCAACCCTTTCCCCAAGATAGAAGAGAATTGCAAAAAGGCGCAAAGTACAAATTCACAAGGGGAGCTGCCGCAGTGGGCAGTATAACAAGTTAGAAACACTTCTGAGCATCATCTGTGCAGGCGAAGGAGATAGCGCAAGATGGAGGGACTATCGCGAGGCTGAAGGGCCAAAGCGCGACGTGCGACGGTGCGACAATCAAAGTTGATCTGAAATGATAAGAGGAGCACGCATTGTGGGTCATGCTTTTGGCCAAGGGCCAAGGGTCCTGCTTAGGTACCTAGGTACATGGATACATCTAGGTACTTGAGATACGTTGCTTAAGATCGACGGCGCTTTATGCAATTGTGCATGTGAGGTCCCACTTTATTCAAATTATGCTGCTATGCCACATCTATACTAGTACAATACATCGAAAGCTCCAACCTCGCGCCAAAGAAATCGCCAGAAGAACCATTGAAGGAAAGTGGCAAGGCTGAGGAATCGTCCGGAAGGCTAATTATTATTTCATCCTTCTTACCTTCTTGCTACGACAACAATAAACCAACCTCACGACTTCCCATAAACTACTACTTTCGCCGTCTCTTCCACCTACAATCTCTCATTCCAACAAGTCATCCCAACTATCATAAGATCCGGAATCGTCCAATATGTCGCGACATCATCCGTAAGTACAGCACCTCCCCACATAACAATTCCAGTCGTTTATTTACGACGAGCTAAAGCTGACATTCCATTCCGCAGCGATCTTGTAATGTGCCGCAAGCAATCCGGCATTGCCATCGGCCGCCTCTGTGACAAGTGCGATGGCAAATGCCCCGTATGCGATTCCTACGTGCGACCGACCACCCTCGTCCGCATCTGCGACGAATGCAGTTTCGGTAACTACCAGAACAAGTGTGTCGTATGTGGCGGCGAGGGCATCTCGGACGCGTTCTACTGCTTCGAATGTACGCGGCTGGAGAAAGACAGAGATGGGTGTCCTAAGATTATAAATCTGGGAAGTTCACGGACAGATGTAAGTTGCCACTCCTCCCCCTACAATTCCCGGTTAGACCTCCAGATATTAACCCAGTTCGCAGTTATTCTATCAAAAGAAAACGAATCGGACAGGGTACTAGCCCCTGTGACGCCCGGGTTTGGGCGGTGGTCGTTTAAGCTTCGAGATTTCGGGATCATGGGAACACGCAACGAGTGGTCGTCACTAGACGTACACACAACTCCGCAAGGAAAGCACTTCTACTTCGGGTTCAGCATTCGGAGCGGCGTTTTATGGATATGGCGGCTTCTATATAATCGCAATTGACGTTCGAAATATATTTACCCAGATTGATTCTCATTATAAAGTGTTACGACGTATGCGACATGCTTCGTACAGGATACTCCCCGTTCTCCCGGTATGATTACTATCCTTAGAAAGTGGATGATGTACAGAATAAACCCATTAAAAAACCCCTGAAGTCAACTAGATGTAGCTGACCTTGACGCCCATACCAGCAGTTGCCTTGACCTTATTCCAACCTGTACTAAGAATTCGTCGAATCCGCTCACGCAGACCTTTCCTACCAAACATAACAACTACGCCAATGATGAAGGCTAACAGCCTCATAAGTAACATTGGGTTAGTTCTAAACGTAGTCCCCATCTGCTCAACAATGTTGCGGAGGTTTGATAGAATCATCACAGCTCGCGCACCGATACCCGGGGGTGCTACCGCCTTTTTCGCCTTAGAAGTAGACGACTTAGATGATCTTGATAAAGCGGAGCCGTTAGACACACTCCGGGCCTTACTTTTACTTGTGGATGTGATTTGCGTGTCCTCGATGCCGTAGTCGACCTCGGTGCCTTCTCGCTTAGCTCTTTCTTCGTTGAGTCGACGTCGTTCTCTTGCTTCGTTCTCTGCCCTTAATCTCCTCGCCTCCTCAATATCCTTTTGTAGCTGCTCCTCCTGCTTCTGCTTCTCCTCGCGTTCTTTCCGTTCCGACTCTTGCTGTTCTTCCTGAAGACTTTGAAGGGCTTGTAGGAAAGCATCTCTTCGTTCCTCGTCTAGTACAGTGCTGACACTAATGAACTCCCTAGCATAATCCCACTCATTGTTTCGTAACAGGACGTGCAGAGTGTATAGCTCGAGGATCTTAACTCTGGCATTGAGATCTCGAGGTGTATCGGCACCGCTAGCACCCTTAGACCCCGACCTCCGACTTCTCGATGCTAGCCGCGGAGATCTAGTGGCTTCGAGCTGCTTAGATATGTCGAGATTCGGTGTGCTCGAGGCGGCTAGATAATTCTCTAGTCGCTTCTGATTTACGGCCTGCGACTTAGCGTGCGCAAGAAGAAGTGTCGCCCTAGACGCAAGTTAATGGCTATGTTACGCGAGCCGGATAGAAAACATCCTATACAATATCCTCCTACGCAGAATCGGAGAGGAAACTTACAAATTTATGACGACATCAGAATCGACCTCTCCCTCGACGCCATGATATCCGTTTTGCACTACTTCTTCCCAGACATCGCCATCTCGTACCTTTTTGCATATGGCGCGCCATTCCTGTGTGCCGAAAGCCTCTTTTCCCTCGTCGGGGTCGAGTTCTAATATCGCGTTGAGAATTGTCAGATACAAGCTCCACACCTTTATCCTTGTGGATCTCGAGGCCCGAACAACAGGTGCCGGTTCGGTTAGGCCATTGACGTCAGCGTTTTCGGACGACGGAGTGATTAAAGGTAAGACTGTTGATAATGCCTCGGGCAGTCGACGCGTTAGGAATAATTGCGAGGCCTGGCGGTAGGTTTTGGAGATGTTGCTCGACGATGGGCGTGCGGATGTGGATGAGGCCAGAGACGAGATGGAATTCGAGAGGACGTGGGACCCAAAGCTCTCGGACACCGTTGGGCTCAGTGTCGCGGAATAAGATCCGTCGAACGACATGTTGTGAGAATACTTAGGCAATTCAAGTAGGGAATTGGTCTAAATACTAACTAACATAGACGCGACGATAGGGTGCCAGAGAAAAAGAATTGAAATTAATCGGACATTAGTATGAATGAAGTAAGAAAATGGATATGTCAACAAGACATTGCAGTGGTAGAACTCGAGAGCCCTAGCGAGCTTTAGGGAACGAACTTTAGGGAACTTCGGGGGAGCTTTGGGGGGTCTTTTGCACGGCTTGCACATGCAGGAACAACACAGGCATGTGGGACCTGGGTGTGTTGAAGTCGGGAATCTGCGCAGTGCAGTTGTCTGGTGCTGATGGAATGCGGGAAGGTTGGACTTGCGAAAGCAGTTGAGTGGTGAGGGCGTGACCGTCGTATTTTTGATCCTACCTGCTAACATTGGTCTAGGTGGTCCAGGTAGGTACCTAGGTACCTAGGTAGCTGGAGCCTCGGTACATCGGTCGTCGGCCGAGCACTGCGAATCACGTTAAAGTAGCCCCACGGGCGCTCTACTAGAACAGGTTAGGCCCGGGAACGGCTATTATATTGACCAAAATTACTATTACTAGGGCCGCTATTAAGGTACCCTTATCAATTTCAGCACCTTAATTACACTTGGTACGACCACCAATCAAGGAGGAAGAGACCAACTACAACCCATAACTTTCATATTAAGTCATACTTCGCCTTATAATCAACCTCGTTTTCTCACGTATCCCATCCAAGTTATACGAATAAGTAAATCGCTCTATTATAATATTTCGAATCCTTTCGAAATATGTATATTTACCTACGTATTTACTAACTTCTACGTTGTGACATCCCCCATTTACCTCTCTGCTCAGCTCATTGCAAACTCGAATCGAGTCAAGACGGCATTATTCCTCCACATATGTCTCTCGCATTCTAAGTAACAAGATAATCACATGTTGTATGATTTGTTATAAACCCCACAGAGGCCGGCCAATGCTGCCCATAAAACCACACCCGCTTTATGAGTTGTTCTCCCCACAGGTCAGCGGACATTAGGGGGTAATCATGCCTTTGACTTACAGCATCTCCCTAGTTTCGCCATATACTTCAAATCTCAAGACGGCATTGAGACTAATCAGCGAGTGAATAAGTATAGTCGAAATAGCAATTGGATCTTGGCAGCCCCGTCAGCCCAGCGCTGTAGATCAGCCTCTCCCAGCAGATAGCTCAATCAGGTAGCCAATCTTAGTATATACCTCACGTACCTAGATACCCTTCGAACTACAATCCTATAACGATATATGGGCCCCTAAGCCTATATAGTCACCTATTCACTCATTGTGTCTAAGACTATGGGGCGACTCGACCCCGATTACAAATAAATAGAGCTCCGGGGTTCTAAGAGGGTGGAGAGTATACACAGAAGCAACTTGGTCGACAGGTATCATAGGTAGGTGAGCTGCACATTAACCCAGAACCGGACACTTGGAATCTAGATCGGGAAAAGGACCTACCTAAGGTACAGACCATCGTCTGTGCCTTGGTGGGGACCGCCCATACATCGTTCGAAAACCCAACACTCACGATGCCTCAGTACTCCGCAAACCAGATAAAAGTGTATCTGCATTTAAGCAAGCACTTACGTGATATAATACCTATCTACCTAGGTACCTAATTACTTGTGTAGAAGTTGAACGATACGCAGCCAGCAACTCTGGGCTCGGTACTAATCTATTCCCAAATTTTAGAATCGTGTATCCGGGCAACGTAGTTCGGCAGGAGAATATTATCTTAGTGATCACTATCTAGGTACCTACTGTTCCCATAATGCAAGGACTGAGAACTGTAGCCTTCGTTTTGGCATTCCATCTTGTTGGCCTAATTTATGCAGAGGTGGGTTGCAGCAGCTTGGTGATTGTGTATGACAAACAACATCGAGTGTTGTTGTTGTTGTAAGAGGCAACGCCTGTAGTTGACTCAGGGATTTGAAATATAGCAAGACGCCAACACGTCCTCGGACGCCATTTCCTCTCCCTAGCAACCTTGTATTTAATTTTTACTCTTCATACGGTACCTCTTCATCTAGAAAGAATCCATCATCGCCGCGTTATTCCCAACACACTCAGTCATGACCACACTATAGAACTACTAAATTTCTACTGAATATTATCTATACTACACATGAACATATCGCAGCTATGGAGGTCAATAGAGAAAATTTCTTCTGGATGCTTCCGCAGATGTTACATGAAGCACAGAAAGCCCGGTTCGTCGCGGTAGACGTCGAGATGAGTGGCATTTCCAGCACACAGGGGCGCACCAACCCCATATTATCTGTGCAAGACTCATATACGAGAATTAAGGAAGCCGCCGAGGAGTTTCAGGTACTACAAATTGGACTTACCTTTTTCCACTACGATGAAAATACTTGTGAGTCTACATCGCCCTTGGAAGAAAACAGTGCGCTAACGTGCAATCGAACAGCTATATATGCAACTCGCACCTTCAATTACCATGTGTCGCCGCAGTTTCCTAGATCACCCTTTTACGACAGCCTAACCGGATACCTTGACAGAAAATTTAGCATATCGACCAAATCATACAGCTTTTTACGTCAACATCAGTTCGAACTAAACAAGGCTCTAGATGACGGAGTCTTTTACCTTAATCATCCGGAGCAGAGGCTCGCGGAGCGGTTCTGTATTCCTAGAGGCGCTGGAGACGAACATATTGACCCATCGACGTTGAACGACTTGTCACGGGAATTCTATGAGACGACAAAAGGGCAAATCGAGGCTTTTGTTACCGCGCATTTCCTACCGGTATGGCGTATCTCAAGGGACTAAACATGTGAAGCTAACGTCTTGCTAGAACATGGAAATCACCATAAAGAACCCGCATGGAGACAAGCTCAATGGGCTACAGCTCCGATTAATACATCAGATCGTCAACAAGGAATACCCTATGTGTAGAGTCAAAAGGATAACAGGAGGCTTACTAGCAGGACGCGTCTCCGTCGCTCCGATTAATCAGACCGAGGTTCGTTATCAAATTCAAGAGTATAACGTGACTTCTCGTGTCAGACTAATATAAAACTTCGGTCAAGGTCAAATATAGGCAACAACTCAACTTAGAGGATGTTAAGAAACTGTCCGGTTCGTATCCCAAGTAAAAAGACATTATGAAGCCTCTGTTGACACTATCTTACAGGGCTGCAAATTCTATTCGAAGCACTATCAGGCGGGTCTTTTGCCGACCGAATAAACCAGGAATGGGTTTACCATAGAGACTCGATCCCCGAGAAAGATCAATCACTGAATGAATTCAACAAGACATTCAACTTCCAACAATGCGAAGCCAACCTCAAGAAAGCCCGTCCTATACTAGTAGGCCACAACCTATTCCAAGATCTGGCCTTCATCTACAACACTTTCTTCGAGCCCCTCCCACCCAAAGTTGACGACTTTCTCATTGGAGTCAACCAACTCTTCCCCAGAATCGTGGACACCAAGTTCATGCATACAAGGAGTAGACACATGATGGAGCCAGACAGAACACTCCAGGAGCTATACTCTAACTATTCCAAGCTGCAGTTCCCCACCGTGGAACTCAGCCCGGAATCCGTCGAGGCGGGGACTCGGCCTCATGATGCCGGGTTCGACAGTATGTTCTCCCCTTGTGCCTGAGCGAATCCTGAATTCCCCCTACTAACCATCATAGGTGCTATGACCACGATCTTATTCGTGAAGCAGACCCACGCTCTCTTCAATGCGAAGAAACACTTGACCGCGACCGCAGTATCGTGTTACGCGGCGAAGCGGCAGGACAATCAGAGTGAAAAGAAGAGCGCTGCGCTGCTAGATGTTGCAAGGTAAGCTCAACACCACTACTTACTCATTCGATTCTGCAAACCACTGACCACGATCCCCAGCGCGCCCTCCAAACCCAAGACTGGAAGCGATAACCTCCTCGACCAAGAGGAAATCGAGGCTCTGGGAGCTCTACAGAAGTGGAGAGTGCTTAGCGCAGACGAGTCTGCTTCACGACGCGTCATAGTAAGTACCACGGACGCGAGCGGCACGCCGTCCAGGCAACACGAAGAGCAGAACATAGGAGATGAGAAGGATGCTGTGTCGATGCCAGCCGAGACGCACTCGAAGAAAGAAGTCCATATGATACCGCTCTGGACGGATGACTTCTGGAGGACATACGGTAACAAGACCTACATGCAAGGCGCTGGCTATGTGTCCTTCGATCCGGCCCCGAAGACCATGGGCGCCGACGAGGAGGCGCAAAAATGAAGGATGGTGGTGAAGATAGGGAGAATTGATCCTGTATGATATGCGAGTGGGGTATGAACCTACCTAGGGAGAGACGTTGCGGGAGTCGACGGCTAGGTGACTCACCGCTAACTCGTCCGGCGTAGGGCCTTGATCAATTTAGTGATTGAGGTTGACGAGGGACATCCCAGTGATTTGAGGCGACACTACGGCGTATGTGCGATAAAGGGGTACGGATAATGCGCGAGTGGAATTCCTAGGACTACCTACTGCCACGGTATCCGACGGAAAGTGTACTACGAAGTCAGCACCACCAAGATACAAGCAACCCACTCGTCTCCGCGTAGGTACAATATAGTACACTTTCTTTACATTGGTGGTGGTAGAATATAAGGGGCTCTATGCCGGGGGTTCTACCCGTTCTACCGATCCGCCATCATGTTCTTTACCGAGCGGAAGTATTCGAATGCTAACTTCTCCCTTAACTCGTCCTTCGTGAGCCAATTGAAGTCCTGGAACCCGTATCTGTTGTTCTTCAGATCCGCTTGGCCCGCCATGATCCTTCCCTTTAAGAAGAATATCTTCTCGCCCCTTTGCTTGAGGGACGCATTCTCGTCGAACACGGGTCTCCTCACATAATGAGCAACCGGTACGCGGCCTACTAACCACGTGTTCATGTTGAAGCCCGCTGCGCCTTGTAAGGCTCTTGCGGCGGTCTGTAGATAGTGTTAGTTACTCGTTATTGTGGATTGTGTGGCCGGAGCTTGACGAACCTCATGTAAGTGCTCATCCGTCGGCACATCTTCCGCAGGGAACTGCCACTTCCCATCGCTACCTTGGACGATGAGGTAGAGGGTCTGGTCGAGCTTGCGATCCAGCCGCCTTATGTTGTTCGTCTTGTCCGCCTCGGTGATCCTATCCATCGGCTTTTCAACGGGTACAACTTCGTCCAGGTCGGCTTCCTCGCCATCTTCGGTCACACGGTTTTCGGCGTCCTTGAGGAGGATCTCTCGTATCCTCTCCTCGTTGCTTAATGTGCTTCCTACCAACAACTCGTCGTTCCACGCATTGCGTCCCTGGGCGTAGTATCGGCCCAACTCCTTCGCCGCTATCTTGCCCCGCTCCTCGAATTTGATCCGCCAATCCAGGTCGGCTGCCGTATCCTTCTTGAAGAAGAGGGTATGTCGAAAAGGTAGGACTAATCGTTCGTTTAAGCGCTTCTGGTAGAAAAAGAACGCATTCTCGAACGGGGTGAGGGCTCGGGTGAGCAAAGGCGCTCGAGTTAGAATGATACCGGCTTTTATGCGATATTCTGCTTTGCGGGACGCCGTGACGGGTGGATGGGGCTCTGATTCGGTGGGTTTGAGGTGATGAGCTTCTGCTGTCGTAGCGGCCTGGGCGCTGGCAGAGTATGGCCGGAATTGAGCGTTCCTGCAGCTGGCGCATATACTGGATTGTCCTTCTAATGGTTGGTTCTTAATATCAAAAAAAGCGGCACAAATCTGTGTGGTTCATGGTATTGTTGTAGTCGACTTACTCCGAAATAATGCGGCGGCGGCATTTCCGCCTCTACTTGAAGCTGCCATAGCTAGGGACAGCAGTTGCAGTACCTCTCCAAGCGTCAATCGCAGAGGTTCTGCAGTTGCTGGCAATCGTTCGTGGGGTCGCACGACAACTTGTAGAAGATATTGAACTTTTTCTCTAAGACCCCTGCCGAGTATGTGCTAGTGCTGCGCCACAAATATGCGCCACAATGTAGATTTTATGCAAATACATCCATGTAACTATGTACTATGTACATATGTAGGTACCTATGTTCTTTGTTAGATAATCAGAGACAAAGACAAACACTAGCTGCACTGTTGGAGACACACAGACCGTGCACGGGAGGGACGGATGTGGATCCTCTCACTTAGGCTAGTGGTTGGGCGGAAGGTGGGGGCACGAACGCGACGGCAGTCGTCATCTGTCCGGGGGGATCTCTTATCTTACAATCTTCCGACTTTCGTCCTCGTTTCGACTTCAATCCATACGACTTCAAAAACATGTCATCCTGTCGATCCGTCTCAGCACCCACCCCGAATGCATCCGTCACTCGTCGATAAGCACCAAGTCGCACCATTACCTAAATCCTGATTCTGAGACTTAGAATGCTATCGGAGGACAATCGTTCGTAGCTGTCCGACATCGAGTATTTCCAATGGGATTCTTCGGCTGTTCAGACGATTCGTGTACGGCGCCGGGCCTCGCCTCGCCCTCGACCGCGTCCATGACATTGTCCTTGGCCCCTTTTGTTATCACCTTCGTGGTCGTCTCCGTCTTGGTTTCGCAAAAGATATTCCCTTATCTAGCGCGCGTGCAGAATTCTCGCGATGGCGAAGATCACTTCCTTCCTTCGGACGCACCACCCTCGCTTCAACAGGCCCATGCGGAGCACGGCGCCAAATCCCTACGAAGACGACTAGCAGAAGGCGCGTTTTCTACGACGGTTGGGTTGGCGGCTGTCTTGGGCGAGTTGATCTTGTGCGAAGTCTCCGAACTAATTAACCCTTACGCTCGAGCGCTGGCTCTGAGAGTCACCGTTCCTACTCTCCTGTTCCTTCTCGTCGTACTTATCCCGTTTCTCGAACTCCAGTCCCTCATTGCCGGCTCAGGATGGTCATTTCAGCGTACTTCTAAGGGTCGAATACCTCGAGCCGCCTGGATACTTCAATTTTCTGTGTTCGGCGTTTGGCTATTCGCGTTCTGGTCGCTTGGGAACCTCGTGCCGGTAGGAAGCGAGGTGGCGCGCCCTAGCGCTAAGATGGAGAAGGCCCGAGTCGAATCTGCATTCTCGGGCAGCCTGGCGCGCGCCTGTCTTGAGCGTATTGGCGTCATTGGGATCTCCCTCATGGCCTTGTTATCCGGATTCGCCTCGGTCTCCTCTCCCTGGCACACATTCGGTAGCCGTGCATCCCGACGTCCCGTAACAGACGCCGACATCGCCCGCAAGCAAGCAGGCCTTGATGCTACTAATGAGATGCTCATAACCAAGCGGCATCGTTTACAGAGCCTACTACGTAAGGCAGCTGATGGGCCTCCGGTTGAGAAGCGTGGTTTTGTCAACAAGTTCATCGGTTCCATCCGCGGCGGAGGTGATGCGGCGGAAATTCGCACGTTGCGTCTCGAGATTGCTGGGTTGGAAGCTATGGAAGCGAATCTGTCTTCGTCTTTGTCTGTGCTCCGATCCCGCCAAGCCAGTTCAGCCCGCGCCGCAACGTTTTCCGGAAAGCTTCTCTCGATACCCACCTACGTGTTCAGCGTGTACTGCGTTTATCGTATCATAGCGACTACTCTGACCACCTTACGCCGACTGTACTACCCATCCGCCTCGTTTTCCTCTTCGGATCCCATTAACAGGTTTCTGGGCCTCTTAGCCAAGCATTGGGACCCTAAGCTTGATCAGATCGCTTGGGCTAGACAGATCTCGTTCTTATTATCGGGCGTAATTCTGGCCGCGAGTGCCAATAGCGCGCTTCAAACGTTCCATCTCTTCGCCAAGTGGACGCCCGGGCTCTTATACCAGGCCCAAGCGAATCTGGCTCTATTGATTGGGCAGATCAGCGCCATCTACGTGATATCTGCCGCTCTACTCCTACGAAGCAATCTCCCAAAAGAAGTGGGTAGCGCCGTCGGCGACGCGCTTGAGAGCGCCCTGGAACCGGGTTTCGTGGATAGGTGGTTTGAGGGCTGGTTTCTCCTAGCGAGTGTAGTAACAGCCGGAGGAATTTGGCTAGGGGGGAAGATAGGCGAGTGGAGTGAGGAATGGGACGACATTGGCATGGAAGAGATGGGTCAGAAGCAATCGTAAGAATACAACATACCTTTTATCTAATCGTAATGAGTTCTTAATATCTCTAGATGACCGAACGCCGTTACTGTGCTAGACCAAAGATAACCTCGTATACCTAGGTAAGCCGCCTTCGCTAGAGCGTGCCTCGTAAATTGTGTCGTATTTGGGACATCCACATAAAAACACCATAATGCGGTCGAACGAGTATTTATTCATCGTCTATCTACGAAACGACGTACTTGGTATGGGCCATTACTCCCCTACCATGAACCTCTTTTGGCCCATGTCAAATACGTTTCTGTTCGGACAACTTCGTTCTACATTACTAACGTAGGAAAACGCGAAAACGCGTAAACTCGCGGTTCCCCGTCGCCTTGGTATCAAAAGTACGCCTTTTATGCTTCAAGGATCAATACTGATATATGTTGGTGGAATCTTACCGCCGTATTGAATCAACAGGAGCTCGACCTGTCTTCTTGCCTTGTCGATCTGCTCCTCTGAATCCTCGCCTATCAGCCACGACGGTTTTGTTCTACGGCAAATCTCAAGCGGATGCCATTTATGCCATGGTTTGGGTTTGCTATCGCTCCCTGGTGGATACCTTCCATTGACATCGCCGACCGAGTTGGCATCGCGACTTTCGACAAGGAGGCTCTGTACCCAGCTTTCTTCGAGATTGTTTACCGCGGCTTGAAGCGGCGTGTACTTAAAGCCGGGAGGGTCGGGATCAGCGCCTCTTTCGAGAAGAACTTTCAATAGCTGACCGGTAGTCGACCCATCGTCACCGGCGGCGTCAGAACTGTAAGGATGCTGAAGAGCCGTGAATATTATATCGGGTTCGCTGGTGAATTTCGCTCCCGCGTCTATGAAGATCTCTAAGAAGCCCACGAGCTTCCACAATACACATAGTCGAAGGAGCGTCACCGGTTCCCCCTTAGTAAACGGGCGCGACAGGGCAACATCCGACGGCGGGTCGAGCGTGAACTCGTCGGTCCAGATGGCGTGCTTTATCTCGGGCGGCAGAGTTTGGAAATTAGTGTCCTTCAGGTACTTTCGCGCAAACTCCGGCCACTCGAGCAGAATGAGACTGGCCAGAATACCGGTCTCTTTTCGATATCTGGTATCTCGCCGAGGCTGCGTCCCCGACGACACCTCCTCGATCGCACACAGCCTCGCCCACCTTGAAAAGCGTTTGCGCAGGCCCTGGTTCGTGAGAGCTTTGAGATGCGGGCTAGTGAGCGCGAGGCAAGGCACAACCGACTCCCATATGCTGTGGTTTCTAACAATGAGGGCTTGCCGGTTCCCTCTCAAAGCCGAGTCGGTCATCTCAAGGCAATGCTCCTCGTATCGAGTAGGATTTCGCGTGTTCTGAAGACGATTTCGTCCCCATTGCTGCAAGCCGTTAAAGACGACTTGCAGCTCCAACAGGCGGATTTCGTTATCCGACAAGGCGAAGTCGCCCGCAGGCCTCGGTTCGCCTTCCTTCTTCGACTTCTCGAAAAGGAATTCCCTGACGGTGTAATGGGCGATGGTGACCTTCTGGAGCGGGGAGTCGTCGTCTTCGTGTCGGAAGATGGACGCAGGCTTCTTCCTCAAGTCGGTCACCTTGATCAGACAACCGAGGGCGTCTTTCAAGATCCTAACATTGTACACATGTATCAGCCCGTGTTGGACATTATGGAGCGAGGCCTGCACCAATACGTCAGCGCTCTTGATCTTGGACGTGTTGCTGCATATCAGTGCAAGACCCGTGCGAGCGAATGCGCGCTCTTCCGGTGGGATGCTTCCGAGGATTCTCGCGTACGTGTCAAACAGAGTTTCCGGCAGGTTAGACAATGCTTCCGTCACCTTGTCCCGGTCCATGTAGATGCGTTCGAGTATATCGATCTGACATGCGACCCATCGGAACCTATGAACGAATGGGTCAACTACAGTCTCTCAGAGGGAGTTAACCACCTCGATAGTGCACTTACATTCCCCTAGCATTTCTCGCTAGATCATCCTCTACCTTCTCTCTAAATTCCGCTGGCCACAGTTTGAATCTTATATTTCTCGCGAACTGCTTCTTCACGTACGTGCGTATTGCCTCCATGACGTCCGCATTGGACATGGTGATAGACGTGTAAGGGGCGAGACTTTCCGAATTATTATCCCAATTCCGGATCGAGGCCCTATACGAAGCCCTTGCCGCGGCTTCAGTTGCTTCCATCGCGTCTCGAATATCTTGCTCGTCGCGGCTGGTCATCAATAGCGAGACGTGCTCGAAAGCCGGGTCCGTGCCGATCGTGGTGAGCACATCGAGCAACCTTCTCCGCGGCTTCTTACTCTCGTCGACGGCGTCGACTACTAGATATACCCGCCGCTTCTGCTGTCGGAACTGCCTGGAGATAGCCGAGAAGCAATTTAGGAGGCCCTCGATGGTGAAGTTCTGTGTGCAGCTCAGAGCCTCTAATTCTTTTGGGATAAAGCGCTCGACCTGTCGGCTCAAGTCCGCGACTATCCACCGGAGAAACGAGAGCGTCTCATCCTGGTTCCGCTCGTTGTGACAATAGTAGTACGAATATCCAGTTGCCTGACAGTGCTTCGCAATGTTGTCGATGAGGAACGAGGCGAGGACCGTCTTTCCGGCACCGGGAATGCCGTAGATCCATACGAAGCGGCGATAGCCACCGGGCTCAGACGAGCCCCCGTTGAGCCACTGCTCCCACCCGCGGGACTCGGTTATCCACTCGCAAGTCTCGTCTTCCTGCTTGTCGTGCTGTTCGAAGTGGAATTCGTACATGTCAATTTTCGGCTTCAACCAGGCCAAGACTGCTCTCTTTTCGCCATCTAATCCCCTCAAGACATCAGTCAACGCCATACTTGGCAAAGGGGGTCAGTCGGCCTTACCGTTAAGAGTCGCTTCGATGTCCTGCACGGAATGGATGATAGTGGTCAGATTCATACTATCAGAAGAAGTTAGTTACGGAGCTACAGAACATGGCTCAGCTTTACTTACGCGGTGTCGGCTTGTATTGCCAAGCTCAGCTGCGTCTTGTGTCTCTCGAGCTGCTTCAGCAATTCCTCCGCCTTGCGCTGCTGGAAAAGCGGCCATTTGAGCCGTTCCGAAAGTGATAATGGCCGACGTCGATTGGGCGTGGACGAGGGTACCTCTAGAGCGTTTCGGTCCACGTCGAAGACGCGCACCTCGGGAATCGAGCCGTAATTGTGGCTGTGGTGCTCGGTGCTGGCCTGGGCGTGCAGTAGGCTCCTATTTATACCAACGCCGCCATAAGGCCGGTTATGGGGCGAGCCGAATATATCCCCTCTACCATGTCTAGCCGAGACGAGCTGGCTCTGGTTTCTGCGCTGTATCTTGAACCTTGGACACTCCGAATCCTCCAGCTCCTCTTCTGGTATCACTAATAACTGAAGTTCATTCAGTGTGCCCTGGCAGCTATTGAGTGAGTCCATGAGTCCTGCCTTGTGGGCAGACTCCCGGCCATCCTCGAGGGTCATTTGAAGGGTCTCCAAGACACCCTTCAGCGTATTCACCTCTAGGGTGATGTTCCTTATTAGCACCGGGGCATCCTTAACATTCCTCCGGTACTCTGTGAGGTTCCTAGCGACCTTGGCGGTCAACTTGATGATCTCGGGTATAAGAGATATGGGATCGGCCATTTTGGTCGGTATCCTATCGGCGGATGTGGTAGGAAAGTGATGAAGAGGAAGAAGAGGAAAGTGACCCAATTTGTAAGTAGACTTAAATACAACCTAACGAATGTGCTGCTTATACACTTCTATGGAAACATTCCTAAATACAAACGAAGTGACCTAGTCTAGCGACGGATCACGCGGCCATACAACAACGAAAGAGCAGATATTATGTTGCCCTTATATGATGTTTACGGAAAGGCAATCCCTTGCCTGTCGCAAACATCAATCCTCATAGGAGCGGAACCCCGAAAGATATCTGACCGCCGCAGAGCCCTGGGACTCTATATACTGTCTGCTACCTATATGGCCATATGGTTCTAGTGCCACGGTTTGTAAGTAGGCACCTGGAATTTCATATCGTTGCCTTCACCGTAGAGAGTCCCAGGCGGAGAATGAGACCGAAGACACGGATTGCCGGGCTATTCAGCCGCAGGTACTAAGGGGAAGTCGTATAACTTTAAGGTATAACGAAGATACATGGCCAAACTCACTGACCTCCATAACCTAGGTAGATATGTATTTAGCAATTGGCATTTCTCCCCTATTAACAGCACTAAGATAAGTAGGCAATGCCTTCTAGCGTCTATGTTTGATAGGAGCAAATATGCTAAAGTTCACCTTCGGTTCGTGTTAACAAGTGCTTAAGGGTTCTGCAATTCTCTATTTGTTTATTTGGCGAGTACACGTTTCGCAAAATATTGTGCTCTAGAGGGTCCTATACGCTACGTGGAAGCACATCTTTAAGGGGGGGGGGGGGGGGGGGTTCCTAAGGGCAGCATTGCACAATAACGCACACAATGATGTGTAGACAAAATCTAGATGTACTTATTTTTCTTCCCTTGAATTATATGCACTTAGACCTACATATAGTACCTTGTGTGTAAAGCTATGAAATCTTCATACGTCGAGTTAACATTGAGAATATATGAAAAAGCCGCTCCGAGCCCCTTATATAGGGCTTAATTTCCCCTCTCTCCTTTCTTCAAGGAATTTTCGTCGCCACATCCTACTCTGTAGAGCAGGTTATAGTCCAGTTACATTACCAACGCTTCCAAGCGCTGTAAACCAGATACGATAACTCGCTCTCCTCATAACCTACACTATCACCCACGGACCGAAATTCCACCATCCCACCCCCGAACCCATACCATACATGATTTCCCCCACCGTTTTCTTTCAAGGGGGCAGATTTACTCCACAGCCGTCCTCCTCCACAAATCGGTCATCTGAATGACGCCGGGGATAGAAGCCAGCGCGCCGACCGCCATCTCGCTCAGGAGGCCGTTCTCCGTGCTCCAGTGGAGCGTGAGCGGGGCCCAGGCGAGGTTGCGCAGGAGGCCGCGGCGCCAGGCGGCGGCCCACTCGCGCTCGTCGGCCTCGACCTGGGCGGCGGTCCTGCCGCCGGCGAACTTGTCGGCGCGCGTGCGGCGCCCCCGCTTCCGCGACTCGTGCAGCAGCCGCCCGACCTCGACGCCCACGAACCCGGCCCAGAACCGGGCGCTCCAGAGCGCCGCCCGCCGCTGCGCCGCCGGCGACCACCCCAGCACCCCCTTGGACGCCAGGAACGCCCCGTTCTCGAGCGCCTGGAAGATGACGCACGACGTCAGCTGGATCCAGGAGATGGCCGTCTCGAGCCTATCCCCCTCCTTCTTCGCCGTCGTGGTCGTCGTCGCCTCCGTCTTCTCGGCGGCGGCGTTATTATCGTTGTCGTCTTTCTTCCGCAGCACGAGCCGGCGCAGCCAGAAGTACATATTCAGCAGGCCCCAGAGGCGCATGAAGGTGCGGGCCTCGGTGAGCATGGCGCTGAAGGCGCGGAGGCGCTTGGCGAGGTCGAGGGCGAGGGCGGCGCCGCGGGAGGGCAGGGCCTTGGCGGTGAAGACGAGGGTGGCGGAGGGGGGCAGGCTGGCGGCGAGGGCGAGGAGCTGGCGGGCGCTGCGCTGGATGGCGGGGCGGGTGAGGGCCTCGAGGAGGGAGGCGGAGAAGCGCGTGGAGTAGCACAGGAACAGCAGCGTCGTGTCGATGCCCGAGGGCGTCTGCAGGCACCGCTGCAGGTGGGCGAGGAAGGCGTCTATGTTGGACGGCGCGCCGGCGATCACGGCCTTGATGGGGAAGGGCTTGGGCTTCGGGGCGGGCGGCGGCGCGGCCGAGGGCACGGGGTCGCCCGAGGGCAGGTCCGCGGTTGCGGACGGGACGATTTCGGTGTTGCTCATGGTTGCTGGTGCGATTGTGTCTCCGGCACTTAGCTCGACGTCCATGCTTTCTAGTTTTATCGGACTACCGCCTTAGTAAAGTATAATACGGGATGTATAACGCCACCAACGAATCCGGCTGCGTAACACGATACAATGCAAAAAGGTGCAGCGGTGCTATTGTATCGCTAAAAGGGGGAAACGTGTTACACAAATTGATCGTTGGGTACTATGTAGTAGGTAAGGTAGGTAAACAAGTAAGTAACGCAACAATTAAGTACGATAGGAAACAAAAGAAGAAAACAAAAAAGACGAGGCGTTCTAACACGATGGACAAAAGCAAACTCGGCTGCAAGTAGAAAATCGCTCGATGTTGATCGTCTTTGATGTGACTTGATGTGACTGTGACTGTGACTTGCAAAACGCCGGCGCCGATAAATAGTATTCAAGGCGTAGCTCGCACCTTCTTCGCCTTTTTCAACGTTCTTCTTCCCTTACCTCGGCACTCCGGTTCGGGGCTGGTTGTCCATATGCGCCTAGCCAATGGTGGTTTAGGCGGGTTGGCAGAATTTCACCGCCTTATATTTTATCTGACGGTGATGTATGAAGTATTTATGTAGTTTGGAATGGTATATTTATAAAAAAGTGAGTATTAGGATAGGTTTTAATTATTATAAAAATTTACGAGGTTAGTTAATAATGTTTTATATAAAATGTTTTTATAAGTCGTGTGTTTTATAAGATTTTAATATTAAATAAAAGTATACGGTATTTATTATTTATTAATAAGTCGGCGTTTTTATCGATATATATAATTATTAATATAAGTATTTTTAATGTTTATTATTATTTTTTTCGTTTAAGTGTTAATTAAAAAGGTAAAGCGAGTTTTTATTTCGTTTTTAGATAATTAATTTTTTATTTAAATTTTTTAAAGTAATTTTTATAATAAAAGAAAATGTTTATTAGGTTTTTATTAAGATGTAAAAGTTAAAATAATAATTATTTAGTTTATATATTAATTATAAATGGTTTAATTTATTTTTTTTATAATTTAAAAGTTTTATTATTTTAATATAATATAATTAAATTATTTTATATAATTTTTAAAATTTTTTTATATTATATTTTTAAATGTATAAATTATTTATTTTTTATAATATTAAATATATAATTACGATAATATTAAAGTTTAATTAAATGTTTTATTATGAAATTTACGAGTATATTATTTATAAATAGTTTAAATAATAATAATTATAATTTGTTTATTAATATTTCGATATAAAAAAGAGGAAATTTTTATTTATATATTTTAATTAAAAGATAGTTATATATAATTTTAAAAAAAAAATATTCGAGATTTTTAATATATCGAATATTTATATTCGTTATTATTTTAAATATTATCGAAATTTAATTAAATAATTCGATAAATATAATAAAAAATATAAGATTAATTAATTTTTTAAAGATTATTTAAAAAATTTTATTAAATATTTTTATTAATTTTATATTTTTATATAAATTAAAGGGAATATTAATAATAATTATATTTTTTATTTGGAGGTATATATCGGTTTTTTTCGTTACGAATGTTAATTTAAAATTAAAGTAAAACGTAAAAAGTTTTATATTTATGTTAAAAATTTATAAATCGAAATTTTTTAAAATTTTATTAATAGTAATATTAATAATAAAGATGGTTTATTTATAACGGTTAAAATAATATATAATAATTAATAAAAATTTTATAGAATGTTAATTATTTAGAAACGAATTTATGAAATTTATCGTAAGAATTTAAAGCGGTGTATAAATAATAATAAATTATGAAAAAATATATAAGCGAGTCGATTTATAATATATATAAAAAAAGTAATTATTAATGTATTTAAAAATATTTTTAATTATTTTAAGTTAAAATATAAATATATTAAATTTATTTAATGTAATTATTTAAAAAAAATATTTAAATTTATTATAAATTAATTTAATAATATAAATAATTTTATAGCGATATAAGTATTTTTTTTATATTTTTTTATAATAATATTATAAAATATTATTAATTAATCGATATAATTTTATTTTATTTATTAAAATTTTTTTTTTAATTTAATTTATATTATTATCGAATTTATATTATAAAATAAAATATACGTTTAAATATTATTTTTTTTAAATATATATAAAAGTTTATATATTATAATTTTTTTTTTTATTAATTATTTTAATTATTATTATAATAATTAATTTATTTTTTTTTTTTATAATATGTTATATATTATGTTATTTAAATAAATTATTAATTATAATTTATTTTTTTTATTTTATTAAAATATTAATTAAAATATTATATTTATTTATTTTATTTTTTTATATTTATATGTTTATTATATTAAAAGATTCGAATAATTTTAAATGGTTTATATTATTATATTTATTATTAAAGAATATAGTTTAGGATAATGTATTTATTATTTTATTTTTAATTTTTTTAATGTATTTAATACGAATATTTAATAATTTAAGTTTTAAAATTTAACGAATATAAATTTTATTAATTATTAATAAATTAAAAAATTATATTAAAGATTTATAATCGGTATATATAATCGAAATTTTATATGTTTATATTATAAAGTTATATTTTTAATAAAATTTAATAATGGTATATAATTTACGTTTATAAATTTTATAATTTTATTAAGTTTTAATAAAAGTAAAATTATTATAAATTAAAAAAATATCGATCGAATTTTACTTTTATATTATTAAATAATTAACGTTTTATTTTAAAGCGTTCGAATATAATTTAATCGAAATATTAAATTTATATTTATACATTTTAATTACGGTCGAAAATAAGTTTTTAAATAATAAAAAAGTTAAAAATTTAACGTTTTTTTATTTTTATGATATATTATTAATTAATTATATAAAAGATTTTAAAATTTTAATATAATTTTTAATTTATTAACGGTATAAATTAATTATATTAATAAATATTTTAATTTAATGTTAATTAATAAAAACGAGTTAATTTTTTAATTTTTTTATTTATTTAGGTTTAATTAATAAATAATTATTAATTTAATATATAATTTTAACGGTTAATATTTTTTTAAATTTAATGAATATTTTTTTAAATGAAAGTTTTAAATTAATTTATAAAAGTCGAAAGAATAAATTATTTAATAATGTAAAAAAGTAGTTATAAATAATTTATTAATTTTTTTTAAAGTTGTAATTTTTCGGGTTATTTTTTTTTTTATTTTAATATTTTTTTACGTAAAAAAATGTTTAAATTATTTAAACGTTTTCGAAAAAATTTAAAATAAATTTATAAAATTTATATTTATTAAAATTATTTTAGTTAATTTTTTAAAGTTATAAGATTTATTTTTTTTATGTTTATAAATTTATTGTAATTTTTTACGGGGGTGTTTTTTTTTTTTTACGTTTAAATTATCGTTTTTTATGTAAATAAAAATAATTTTAATATTATTTTTATAACGTTTAGTGGTCGATACGAATGTTAATTCGAAGTAAGTAATTAATTTTAATATTTTTATTTAAAGATTATTATTATTTTTATTTACGGGATTAATTTTAATTTTTTTAATGATTAATGTAAACGATTGGAAAGGTAGTGTATGTTTTTTTAATAAATTTTTATTTTTTATTATAATTTAATTTAAAGTATTTAAAATTATTTTTCGATATATTTATTTATTTTGTTTTGTTTAAGTATGTATATTATTTTAAAATTGGTTATAATATAATTAAGTAGATTAAGTATTAAAACGATTGAATAATTGGTTTTTTTAATAGTTATTATTGTATTATAAGGTCGAAAATATTATTAATTTAAGTATCGTTTATTTTTATTATTAAAATTATTTATTTTTAAAAGTTTTATAAATATTTTAAATATGGTTAAAATAATTATAACGAATATATATTTTTTTATTAAGTTTAATTATATGTGAATTATTAATAATGGGATGTTAAGATTATTTTTAAGGAGGGATTTTTTAATATAAATTCGATTGCGTATTATTTTTATTATTATATTTTTTATATAAGGGATCGAATTAAATTTAAAAAGGAAGGTATCGATTTATTTGGGATTATTTAAAAGGTTTTAAAAGTTGTTAAGGGATTATTAAAGTTTATTAAAAGATTATTAAAGGTTGTTAAGGAATTATTAAAGGTTGTTGAAAAGGTATTAAAGTTTAAAAAAAAAATGAAGTTTGTTAAGGGGGAGGGGGTTAATAATTTAATGGAATATAAGGAGTATAAAGTGTTGATGGTATAAATATCGATATTAATATTAAGATTTATGGTGGTTGATTAAGAATTGGTATAAACGGAGGCGAAATATTATAATTTTAAAGGTTTAAAAAATATATAAAAAGATATTATAAATAAAATAAAAGTAGATTAATAAATGTATAATTTAATATTATAATTAAGGTTTATGGAAAATGTATTTAAAAAATTTATTTTATTAAAAATTTAATTTATTTAATAATAAATTTTTCGAGTATATTTTATTTTATTTTTACGGTTTAAATTTTTATAATGTTAATTTTTTTTTTTAAAAATTATTTAATAATTTTTAATTATATTATACGTTTATTATAATAATTTAAAGTTTCGAATATTTTTATCGATGGTTTTATATCGTAAATTTTAATTTTATAATTTATTTATAAATTTTTTAATTAAAATTTTAAATATATTTTTTTTAAGTGGGGTTAAAGTATTTAATATATTTTATGTAAGTATATTTCGAGGTATATTTTTAATTTTTATTTTTTATAATAAATTTTAAATATGAAAAAAATAAGTTATAACGATTTTATTTTTATTTTATTATAATTTATTTATATTTAATACGAAGCGATTATTTAGATTATCGATTAATATAATTAAAAATTAATTTTTTAACGTTTATTTAATTATTTATATATTTATTAAAAAGGTTTAATTAATTAGTGTACGATTTAAAATATTACGAATTTAAAAATTATTATTAAAAAATATAATAATTTTTTTTTTATATTATATATTAATAGTTTAAATTTTTATAAATAAAATAATTTTAAGTTTAATACGACGAAATTTTTATATTAGGCGTGAAATTTATTTTATTACGAATTTTTTATTAAAAAATTAGTTAATTTTAAAAAGATTAAATATTTCGATAAATGTTTTAATTTTTACGAGGGCGGTTAAATTTATTTTAATAAAAATTTCGAAATAAAGTTTATAAAGTTATAATAATAAAAAAATGTCGGCGAATTTATTAATAAAATTATAATTAATTATTAAATTATATAAATAATTTAAAAAAATATTTATAAAATTAAAAAAGGTAATTAATTAATAATAAAAAAAAGTTATTAAAAAAATTTTTTAAATATTAAATAATTTTAAAAATGTAAAAATTAATTAACGTTTTTTTATATAAAAAAAAAATAAATAAAGGTGTTATTTTATATTTATAATAAAAAAAAAAATAAGAAAACGTGTAATTTACGTTTAATAATTTATTTAAAAAAAAAATTCGATTTTTTCGAAAAATATAATTAAAAGATTTATTTATAAATGTAAAAAATAAAAATTTTAATATATATAATATACTTTATAATTATAATAAATTAAAAACGTAAAGTGGAAATAAAATTAAATAAATAATAATAAAATAATAAAATAAGTATTTATAAAACGAAATAAAAATTTTTAATAACAAAAAAAAATTTATTCGAAATAATTTAAATAAATATAAATTATAATAAAATGTATAAATAAATGATAAAATTAATTAAATAAAAATAAACGAAAGTTTATAATATTTTTAAATTTCGAAAAAAAAATTTAAACATTTAAAGTTTTTAATAAAAAAATAAATAAATATAAAAGTAATAATAATAAATAATAAAAAACGAAAGTTTTTCGAAATAAAAAATAAAAAAAGTTTATTAAATTTTAATAAATATAAATAAATTAAAAAATTAATTAAATTAAAATTTAAAAATTAATAAATAAAATAAATTTATCGAAAAATAAAAAGACGCGATAAAAACGCGATAAAAAATAAACGAATCGAAATATAAATTTTTAAATAAATTATAAATAATTAATAAAATAATTAAATTAAATTAAAAATAAAAAAACGATAAAACTACTTTTAAATTTTATTTAAAATATTAAAAAAATGAATATTAAAATAAGTTTTAATTATTATAAAAATTTACGAAGTTAATTAATAACGTTTTATATAAAATATTTTTATAAGTTGTATACCCCGTAAAATCTTAACACTGGATAAAAACATACGGTATCTCCTACATACCTTATAATACTTACCTACTTAGGTATTTACCTATTGACTATAATTGATGGTTATAGGAACACAAACAACAATAATACCTACCTATGCAAGATTTCACCTATTAAGACATTTCTCATTTCTGGGTTTAAAGTTTCTAATATACACATTTGAGAGACTTCGTCATACGAGTGTCTCGGGTTTGACATCTACTAAAACAAGGCGAAGACATGTGAGTTCTTCGATCGATCGAAAATACCGTTCCGCATTAAGAGCTTCCTCCAACCACGCCTCCCCTATGCCGCCCCTTCGGCACTTCTGAGGCTGTTAATGCTCCCCGGTGATGCTATACCCAACGCTCCTTAGTTGCTACTCGTTATCATGTTCCTCCAATCCGACCCCCTTTTTAGACATTACTAATAGTCGTACATACTTTGCTACACGTCTTCGAAATGTGCGAGGTCATGCGGTGCTACCGTGATAACAGCAGAGCGGCAAAAATCGCACCTATCAAGGCTTCTCTGCCGTATCCCGACCACGTCGGTACGCCCATGCTCCGTATAGGGACGGGATCGAACGGAGTGCCAAAAAATGGCAATGGGTCGTCATCGTCATCCTGATTATTATCCGCTGGCGGCGATTGTGTCGCCGTAGGTTGCGCCGTGCTTTCCGTTGACGTAGCGCCGGTAGACGAGTCGCTGTTTGTAGCTGATGGCGATGGTGTTGGCGTCGAGGTCTCACTATCCGTTGTGGATTCTGTACTTGACGGTTTTCCGCTGCTTGTTTTCGACGACGACGATGAGGCTTTACTACTGGAGCTCGAACTGGACGGCGTAACTGTGGGCGCCGGGTTTATGGTCGAAAATCCCTTCGTAGATGAAGGCTTCACGGTTTGAGTCACCGTCGTGACATCAGCTCCAGGACAGAGGGTATCGATCAGGTCACCCGATAACACAATTCCCAGTAATGACCTCTTGGGAACGTTGAGACCCTCGCAAGCGTCGCTTACAATGTCCATCACCTCATGGAGTCCCTGCACACAATCCGCCGAGCATTTCCGCTCACCTCTGAAATCACTCCTCGTGCAGCCCTCTATTTCTGTCTGATAGGCCTTTATGCAGTTCTTTGGTATTTCATTCGACGTGATGACCTGGAAATTGGATAGGCTGAGAGCCGAAGAGGTTGAGACCGTGGCTAGCAGCGCCACGATATTTGCCAAGAGCGGTCGAGACCGCTGCCGACGATGCGCCATCTCCGGTACTGAAAAATTCTCGCGGCTGTCCGATATCCTCGCGATCAATCGCCAACTATGTCTGTCGAGAATGACAGGATCCGGCCTCCAAAAGATGTAGGCTCGCCCTACGTATGGTAAAGAGCGTGGGTGCAGCGAATATCCTCCGATGATAAACGCACTGTAGCGTATAAAGGTCGTCCGACGTTTTAACCAAATTGTCTGAGCACGGCGCAATTGGAGTTGGACCCGATAGAGCAAGCTAGCAGGCCGAAACGCGACCTGTATCAGGAGACCTCGAACCACACGACGTCTACTGTACGGCGCAAGATACCGCCTTGTGAGAGGTCGGCTAACGGGCCTAGGGTGGGTAGAACGGCCAGAGCAACCTCCCAATGTGATTATATGAGAAGAGAACAAACGGAAAGGCGTACGAGACGCTGGTAAAAAAGAGAGAAGATTAAGCCTTGGCGGTCAAGGCGGAACAACGGTTTAGATGGGTGTCGAAGGAAACGAAGCGCTGCTTCTCTATTTTTGGCCTTTTGTCGTATTCGCGACGCTACATCAAGCCATGACAGCGGGAACGATGGCAGGCAAAAAAAGGCCAGAAAAAGTTACGACGAGGGTCGTGGGTAAGGTGGGAAGGCAGAAAAGACGGGAGAAACACTTTATGAGAAACAAATCAAGATTACTGTGTACTAGTTCCTCCAGGGAGAGACTGGAAGAGATTGGGAAAGGAAGAGAAAAACATGTTTAGGAGCTATTGGGTTTGCCTATTCGAGATTCAGCGTGGTATTTCGGGGCCATTCAGCGCCTGGGCTGCTGGGGTCGGCCCGCCACGCGAGATTTCTCCAAGCTCCCACGCGAGCTGCTACGGGTATGCCCCTGGCCCAGCTATGTAATCCTATGTAATCCGCATGGGCACCTGGCCAATCCGACGCGCCGATCGGATATTACCAGGCTGTACCAGGTAATCTTCCCCTCGCAGCAGGGCAGCCAGGCAGCTGCGGGTTGCTATATGGTAGGTACATGTATGTATTGCCTCATAATTCGTCGTGAGCTCTTGCAGATTGTCGATTGTCGTTCGAGAGGGACGAGCAACCGCAACCCCAAGAAATTGGCCCTTGCAGAAAGATTGGGACGCGATGGGCCAATGGAAAAGAGTCAATGATGTAAAGGGGGAGAAACGAAACGGGTGGATGTTTGAGGTGCCGACTAGCTCACCCCTGCCTTGCCCATAATTGGCTAACGCCCTTGCCTACCGCTCTTACTATGCAGTAACCACTGCGTAGGACAGCGTAAAAGGTTATACGGTGGCACCTGATAAGCAGCTGCTGTGGCCGGGGATGGGGCAACCTGGGATTGACCTGTGCTAACAGAAGTACCCAGGTACCAATCTAGGTACATCATCGAGTTCTCTTCCGTTAGAATTTATTTCGTTAATTACCATAAAATTTTATTTCATCATATTATTGATTCACCACAATAGAATCATATCATCCCTTTGGAGATTGGGGTTTACACCCATCCCTTGGCAATCATTAATTGGCAATTGAGACATATGTTGATGAGCGAGGGCGACGTTGTATGCTCGACGACCTCAAATCTGCACATCTCGTATTCCTCGGTTTTTCCCCATTGCATTAGGCTTGAGTCATCGGCCGACGCGCCAATCCAGATAGCTTCAACTGCATCATAATGGTTCATCATCCTTTTTTTCCCTTCAGCTTCTTGGCATTTATGAGGAGTGAATATGGTGATTTATTACGCCGTTAATTATATATAAGAATTCTAACCAGAGCTCTCACGAGTCAATCCTATAGAATATCTCGTTGTTTTGTATCTCACTCCGAGTCTTTTTGATCGGCTTAACTTGGTTCATAAATTGTGCGCCATACACTACCTAATCCGACTGAAGTTACCTGAACTGTGTCTGAAGCTATATCTCTCATTCTATGAAAATCCTTACCGTACTTTTTCGGGGATATTATTAATTATTCAATCATGGCATCAATAAGCCGCGAGGAGATTACCTCCAAGGTCCTCGAGAGCCTCAAGGGCACTCCCTACGAGGCCTCGTCATTGGAAATGCTCTCAGGGGGGACGGCTAATTTTATATACCGTGCAACTCTATCACAACCGCTCGAGGACGATACGCAAGAGGTTCTCGTTAAGCATTCCGAGGACTTTATTGCGAACACCCCAAGCTTCAAGTTGACGCTGTCCCGCTGCGTACGCCCAACCCTCTAGAAGCATACGCATTGTACAAATTAGCGGTAGTTGAATACTAACTTTTCGCAGCGCATCGAAGAAGAATGTCTTAGGGCGCTCTCGGCCTTTCCTATTGTCGGTAAGGCCGACGAGAACGATCCCTACAACTTTGTCGTAAGAACGCCTAGGCTGTTCCATTTTGACGAAAAGAACAATACCCAGGTTCAGGAGTTGCTGCGTAACGGCGTCGATCTGAAGTCCTTTGCGCAGAAGCCGCAAGTGGCAGAATTCTCAGAGAATACGGCGCATCGAAGTGTCCAGCTTGGAAAAGCCTTGGGAAGGTGGCTTCGAAGCTTCCACGACTGGGCCGCGCAGCAAGCCGAGCTGCGGCGCATCGTTGCCGGAAATAAGGAGCTGCAACAGCTGAAGCACATGATAAATTTCTCGTGGCTTCTAGACAGGGTTAAGCAGTTCCCGAATGCCCTTGGCGGTGCCGAAGGTCTCTTCGAGGAGGTTAAGAACATGGCTGCCGCGGAGCTGAAGGACGAGAGTCAACTTCAGGTTATCCACGGAGACTTCTGGACTGGAAAGTAGGTGTTCCGAATATACACTCTGTGAGCTTTGCACTGACAGTAGGATCAGCATCCTCATGCCACACGCCAAAGTTCAGGAGGGTGTAGATGTACCGGTGTTCGTGATCGACTGGGAGATGGCACAGGTGGGAAAGCCCAACCTCGACTTGGGCCAGATGATCGCAGAACTATACGAGTTGAAGTTCTATAAATCTATCCAGGCGGGCCTAGCCCTAATCCAGGGGTTCGTCGAAGGCTACGGCCCTGTGAGCGAGGACTTCGCTTTTCGCACGGCCATCCAAGTTGGGGCTCATCTAGTCTGCTTTGGGACGTCGGTCCCGGGATGGGGCACGGAGCAGCAGGTGGAAGAGTGCGCGCGCCTCGGACGGGATATTATAGACCACGCATGGAACAAGGACCGGCGATGGTTTGAGGAAAGCGATCTCGCAGGCCTGTTCAGTACGACGAGATGAGAGGTAGTTGTGCTACACCGTCCTCTCCAGTAATAAAAATGGAATAAATTGTTGAGATCTATATGGGATTCCCGTAGCCCAATGAAATTATATCATAGATATTAGTTGTTATAAGGAATTAATTGTAAACTTATAAGGGGCAAAGTATAGCACCCGATAATCGCGACCACGTGATCAACGAGAAGAATTCTTAATGACTCAAGTTCGACTCAACTTTTCAACTTAAAACAATTATCAACGTATAAAAGTCATAATAAAGCGGGTTCGTGTGCCGTCTTATTTTATGGCATAGAATTGTCCTTGGGCCCAATTACCTCAACCTCGTTTCCGAATCAGGAATCATCATCGGAGGCGGTAACCACTATCCCCGATGACGACAACGGCCGCACCCCCGGCCGACACGGCGGGGATTTCCCGGCCCTGCAACCGGTGCAAGGAGCACGAAGGCACCATAGACTTGCGGGGAGCCGAGACCGTATGCAAGTTAGTATAACACTTACATACCTACCTACCTCCCGCTTATTCTTCACCTATTTCATCTATCACGACGCTAACCAATCACCCTCCGCAACAGGTCCTGCTTCGCATACTACGTCTCCAGCAAAGCCATCAAGCGCCTCGAGGCGCTGCAGCGGGACACCACGGCGCCCCGGGCCAAGGGCCAGCGGCGGCCGCAGCGCTACCTGGTCGGCCTGTCGTGCGGGCCGTCGTCCACGGCGCTGCTGCACGTGCTCACGGAGAACGTGCGGCAGCAGCGCGCGCGCGGGCAGAAGACCTCGCGGTTCGAGTACGTCGCCGTGCACGTCGTCGACGACACGGTTCCCCCTTATTCTTATTCTTCTTATGCTCCTTCGTCTTCGTCCCCGTCTTCGGCGGGGCAGGACGCCGCGGACCAGCAACCGTTCCTCGCGGCTTACCGCGCGCGCTTCCCGGACGCGCAGTTGCAGGTCGTGCCCCTGAGCTCGGCGCTGGAGTTACCTTCGATCGACTGGTCTTCGCTCCCTACTCCCGTCCCCCCCTCCCCCTCCACAGCCCCAACCCCAACCCCAACCCCCGCGCACCGCCTCTCGCAAATCCTCTCACTCCTCCCATCCGCGACGTCCCGCGCCGACACGCGCAGGCTACTCGTGCGGCACGTTCTCGCCGCGGCGGCGACGGCGCGCGGGTGCGACGCGCTGCTGCTAGGCCACAGCACGACGTCGCTGGCGGAGCTGACGCTAGCGGAGACGGCCAAGGGCCGGGGGTTCTCGGTGCCGGGGCTGGTGAACGACGGGGTCGTGGCCGTGCCCAGGAGTTTGGGCGGCGACGGGGGTATTGGTGATAGCACTAATGCCGAGGACGCCGATACCAATACCAATATTACAACGCCATTACCGATATACAGCCCCCTCCGAGAGCTCTTCCGCAAGGAACTCGTCTCCTACCTCGCCCACGCCTCGCCCCCTCTCACGCCTCTCCTGCCGCCCTCCGAAGCGCACAAGATCAGCTCTAACACCAAGGAAGGCGGCGGCGGCGGCGGCGGCGGCGCGGTCGTCTCGCACCGGGACCTGAGTATCGACGACGTGCTGGCGCGGTACTTCGCGGACGTGGAGGCGAGCTACCCGTCGGTGATGGCCAACGTGGTGCGGACGACGGGGAAGTTGCGGAAGAGCGGTGGTGATGGCGATAATGATGTAGATGGTGGTGGTGGTAAACAACAGGGAAGCAGACGGGGTACGTGGTGCGGGCTTTGCGGCGCGGGGCTAGATGAGTTAGGGGATGAGCGGTGGAGGGGGGAGATCGGTGACGAGGATGGCGAGGGGGCGGAGAGGAAGGGGGGACGGAAGCTGTGCTATGGGTGTGAGAGGTCGATACGTGGGTAGAGTACCTAGATATTATCTTTACCTAGCTTCAGATTTGGCACTCGGATTCGACACAGCACTCATCGAAGAAGCCAAAAAGGACCTAAATCAAATTATGCAAACGTTGAAATATCCTTTCTTTTCTACTCCGGCTACCTATCCCCTGACCTTTTGGTACTAGTAGTAATAGTAGTATATCCGCTTGTCTAACCACCTTACTCCTAAACAACACCTCCCCCTTCCTGTCTAAACCTCGGTCAAACAAGACAAGACGTCCGAGTGTAAATGAACCTGAGTGATATCTCCTGATCTATCCGTGCTCTGTCTATGACGTTGAAACGTGGTAGGTCGCCGGTCGACTCCGTAGCTCGTCTCGTCTGTATATACGTGAGTATATGCCAGGGATCATGTGCTGGCCGTGAAGATAAAAATCCCCCGGACCAGTATGATCAATGGGCTGAACTTTAGAGCACTTAGGCAATGAACTCTACTCGTTATTTATATCCTCATATCTCTGTATATTCTTCTCGCCCCCCCAGCCATGTCGTACGTATCATATCACATCATCACGTCGTCTAATCTTCTCGTTCCTTTTGAACCACGGCCTAGGCCTTGTTTAGCGCCGAGGCGGGTAATATTTTACGCTCAATCTTGCGTATTAGTTTGTTTGTCTGCTCAGCGAAGCTGAGGGTTAGTATGGTGTGGGGTAGGATACGCGCCAAGTGCGGCAGGAAGCCCTTATATATAGCGAAGAAGCCTTCGGTGCGGATCGTCTTGCCTAGGCAGTCAAATACGCCCTTGTATAGGTTGCCGTTTTGGTTATATAGCCGCGACATGATGGTGTCTTTCCGTTCATTAGCACACGCTCGATTTACGGGAACGGATTATGCCCTTCGTTATAGCGATATGGGAATACGATTGGGGGAACGGGGAGAAGAGGAGGATACGTACCAGGCGGATGCATAAAGCAGCAGACGACGAACCCTGATACCGTACTACTCGCTAAGTGTAGCGGCGCGCCCTCCTCCATACCGAGGTGCCTGACGAGCCTTCTCTTCGCGAAGAAGTACGTAGGCAGCTGAACGGAACTGCCGAAGCCTGTGCGAATCATGGCGGCCCCGACGCCGCGGTATAACCCTCTGAAACCCTCGGCGCGGTAGATCTGGGAGAGGCCGTCGAAGGCGTTGCGGTAGTTGTGCTGGGTGCCGACGGGCAGGAATGGGGAGTAACTCTGTAGGCGGGTCTTGACGAGGAAGAAGGGGCTCCCGGCGGCTGCTCCGATGATTCCGGAGGTGGCGCCGCACAACATGTTGATGCCGAGGTTCTGGGCGGCGCCGTCACGCAGCAGCAGCGAGGCGAGTCCGTGGCGCATCGGCTCGTAGAAGCCCAGTCGGCACCCGTTCAGCAGCACCTGGTAGACGTACGCGCACCCGATGCCGCGGTATATGCCGCGCAGGCCCTCGTTGCGCACGATGACGCTGACGCCGTGGAAGGGGCCTCGGTAATGGTGTGGCTGGTGGCCCTTGGTTTGGAGCTCGCCCTGGAGCTGCATTCTGTGGTGAGTCGCAAGACGAACTCCGCGTCAGCCCGGTTCCGTAGCGGTTGTCTAAATTACTTTGACGATCCATACCCTCCCCTAAGGCTAAGTCTTGCGCTGATTGCGTAACACAGAAAAACCGCCTATCTAAAAGCCCTTTGTGTAGATTGGGAAGGGGGTAATGGTAGTTTTAATGGCATGCGTACCGAATTTTGACCGTCTCGAAGGGATGTGTGGCTGTGACGGCGCCGACGGCAGCTATACCGCCGGCCACGAAGGCCCTATAATCCTCGGGTTAGCTCGCGGAGCTTGAACGGCAGATGGTGGCTATCTAGTAATCTAGCTTCGTACCCAGCGGTGGTCGACATGGCGTCGCTTCAAGCGGACGACTCAAGTGGCACTCAATAGCTCTTTGAGAGTCGCCCGTCTCGTTGAGCTGCCTCTTTATCTCTGCTATACGGCAAATCGACCCGGCAAGAAGACTACACCACAGGGGTCGGTTTACCGGCGGCTCTCCCGTCCCTCGTCTTTAGTCGCGTGCCGGGGTGTTGGTGGAAAAAAAACGAGGAACACGATATTAGCAGGAGAGAAGAGAAGAGATGAGGATGAGGAAGGGGAAAAAAAGATAAACGGATCACGAGCCGGTTTCCATTCTTAGTAAGGTAAGCTGGATCTTCTTCTAAGGGCTGGCCAACAATGAATCCATTGACGAGAAATAATTATGTACTTGGGCGGTTACTTGGGGACGGGAACGTCTCGTAAGGTAAGCCGACGAGAATTAACCTCGACCTCCGAATTCAATCGTTTTCTCCGAGCTCGCAACTGCTAAAGTCCAGCTAAAAGCCAAGCTATTTCCCTAAATTCCCTAGTGTAGATCCCTGAATTTCTTATTAGTGCCCCTGTATGTGGGCATATGTGGGCGTGCGTGCGTGCATGGGCCGAAGCTACCCTTACTTATCCAACGAATGTACTTGCGTATATTACGACGGATGGCAGATACATACCTAGGTACCTACCTAGGTACATTTGGACGTATGGATCGCCGCAGCTAACTCCATGTACATATCCTTCTCCACCCTATACAAGTACATCTTAAGAACCTTCGACAGGTTATAGGGCTATTCTTAGACGACATAGAAGAGAAAGGTAGGCAGTTGACAGCTGTAACTTCACGTCATCTTCTCCCCTTTTTTATACTTACATACCTACCTTAGGTAGGTACCTATGAAAAACTCAAGATCCTATACGAGCTCGTCTCTCTTAATATACCAGGTAAGTACCTGTACGTACTAATATAAAGTGTTCCGTGGCTCATTTACGATAATGAACCAGGGGGGAAGAGAAGAAAGAAGAAGAGAAAAAAATACTTCATTCATTCACTTGTGACGGACTCATAATAGTATTATGCCGTCACCATATATACCGGACTCCCATTACCGTGGCTGACCGCCTTTGCCTAGCCTTCGATGCATTCTATACTTTACAACTCCCATGGACACATGCTTCGTAGACACCATATCCCACCCAAATGAAAAACAAGATAGACAAATTGGCCCAAACGCGCCAGAACCGAAATGCTTGTGAATAGCCACGCATCCTGACCCCTGGGTGCTATATACTCACCAACCCTATCTTGTCAAACCCCCCAGCACCGCTTTCCGGCATCCCCTAGCTTTTGCTGTGATATCGACGACAGGCCCTGCCGGGTGGTCATCCCTGGCTTTGGCTCCTAGCCCGTTCTGTTGGCTTCTAATTGGGACTGAGCAAATATGAGATGAGTGTATGGAAGCCCCTTCGTCCCGAGCAACAGTCGATATCCGTTCACGCTCCCCTCTCCGGACACGCTTCTTACACTCGCTATGAACCCCAAGGATCCGATACAGGCTGTAAACTGCATCATCGGTAGCCATCTCAAGCGCCGACGTCGTCGTATGTCGTTGAAGGCCGCGGCGTATTCGTCAGGGCTTGAATTTTCAACCATACATACGGTATCGCAGCACTGTTCTATAGGACCTTTCCCTCAAATCTCTCCCTCGGCCATCTTAAGGGTGGGACGTCTCAGGTCAGGCAACAAGTAGATCAAGGCAGGATAAAAAGTCATAGATCTACTATGATCTGTCGACCTCGACCTGCGCTGCAGCGTCTAGACTGCTCATACCGTTTCGCCTAGTGCTTTCCTGGCTTGTCCGCGCGGGATTGCCATCGAACACCCATGGCCCCGCATCATTGCGCGGGGTGATTGGACCCTCGTTACCATTGGCTAACGGGTGGTTATTCGGCGAGGGCGTTCGATTGGTTACGGTCCGGTCACCATTAGTGATGCGGGGCGTCGCATTCGGTATCGGGACCGGCTCTGTCACGGCGTGTCTCAATAGAACCGGCTGCGCGATCGCGCCGGCGTCGATTTGCATTGTTATGTCGCCCGGATCGCCTCCGGCGGACGGCTGTTGTGCCTGGCCGTTGGTATTCGCTGGCGGAGTCTCGACTGACTCCACCTCGTCGTTTGCTTGGCATGGCGGATCAGCAGGCTTATCTTCCTGAATATCTTCTACACCCGAGTCTAGCTGCTGCCACTCGTCCGACGGTTCGTCCACCTCGGCGTCCAGGTCGGCGGTAGCTCGGCAATTTGGGCATATGAAGATCGGCGACGACGGCCCGGTCAACATCTCGCGGATACATTTGTAGTGCCATGTATGGGAGCAGGGGGCAACAAAGAGAGATTGACACGGCTATAGAGAAGATGTGTGTTAGTAACGAATGGATAAATGAGATTAGAAAGATTCGAAATCCGAGTACGTACTGCTATCGCGTTTAAGCAAATGGAACAGTCTTGCGCATGGGCTGATGAAGCTGTCGAGGTTAAGTCCCGCAGACGCTTGTGCGTTGCCATGCTGTCGACTCGTCAGTCATCGTTATTATACCAAAGTTAAGTCGGACGACGAAGTGTATGTAAGGGGACATAAACACCCCGTTATAAAACTCGTAAGAACTTATATAGAGGAGGGGAAAAATGAGATAAGGTGAAACTTACTTGAAGGTGTTGGGCTTAGATTGCCAACCTCTATTTAGTTCTATGCGCATCTTCACGCATCGGTAGATCATCTCCTCACCACCTTTGAAGTCTATGCCTAGCTGTACTATGTCACCATCATTGATGGGAAACGGCTTGGACTCGGTACCCGGTGCACTTAGACGGATGTGGTTGAGAAACGTGCCGGAAGAACTTTTAACATCTTTGATATACCATTTCCCCTTCTCGAACCAGAATTCGCAGTGTCGGCGGCTTACCACCTTACTTTTGAAACCTACCGGGGCGGCAGAAGGCGTGTTGATAGGCACAGGGGCGTGGTTCTCCCGTTCCGAGTATCGACCTACTCTAATCGTCTCCTTGCCCGTGGGTAGCGTACGCGAGATCGGGGTGAACGAAAGCGATGGCCGGAGCGACCGCGCATCGTAGAACGCGGAGAAGCGAATTGTCGGTAGCATGTCGTGGCTTAGGTCGCCCGTGGTGGCCGACCGCGTTCGCGTCATATCTGCGTCCGCTGAGTGGGCTAGCGTTTCAACTTGAGTATCTCGTTCTAATCTCGAGTTTAATAGAGCCTCGGAAGCGGCCTCCGAATATCTACTGGCCCGGCGACGGTGAGTCCTGCTCGAGTCGTTGTTCGAATCTATTGTTACGTTATGCGGATCGAAGGCACCGCCGTTGGGGGCCGCAGACGTCGATGCGTGACGGGACGTAGTAGCGGGGGAAGAAGGCGAGATTGGAGCGGCGGGTGTGTCGTTGGAGACAACTCGATTATGATGGACGAGGCTGGAAGTGTCGCGCGACAAGAGATGGAGATGGATCAGACCCCGTAACCTGCTGCCTCGACCCGGGGAGGAAGGAGAGGCGGCTGGAGCGGTAGTAGAGGATGTGAGAGGCGGGAAAAGGCCCGGGGATGGAGTTGTAGGCTGCGTGAACATTTATTACGGTTGTACGTGGGTGTCGAGCAAAAGGGAATCCGGGGGTGTGCGTGCGTGTGGAATATCTTCCAAATTTAGTATGATTGACGAATGATAGACCGTTTTTTTAACTAGTATAATAACGAATAATAATGGAAATAGAAAGCACCGACTTCGAGTGGAGAGCGAAAAAGGGTTGGCGGGTTCTCTTTTTCTTTTCTTTTTTTTTCGGGTTCTTTTTCGTACTAGAAAAAGGAGTACGGCACGAACGTAGAGTGGCTACTGATATCTAAAAGGGTCCTTCGCAGTGGGGGTTTTTGAAGCTTTGGGGGGTTCGCAGTTCCCTCGACGTCTTATGCTCGAAAGACGCGATGCGGAGTCGGCTGATCTATTTGGTTTTGGTTTGGCTGAACCAGGGAAAATCTAGGCCAGGCCAAACGTGGGACCCAGGTAGGCCAAGTGCAGTTTACATCAATGCCAATCTTCTGTTGGCGTTAGGCGTGTATGTCGGTGTCGAACGGATACGGAAAAGGGAAAGGAAGGGATAAAAAATGAACAAAAAGGGAGCGAGACGCAGGGGACAAGAAAAAATATTGATGGGGGAGGAAAATGGGATTGTATAATACAAAGGTTGGGTATATGAATAAGGTTAAATTAGGTGGTAGGAAGCAACTCGAACTTCCAAGGTCAATTCTTCGATCTTGGACGAAAAATGGGCAAGTCTTACCTTGACGACTGACGACTGACGACATGCTATCAATTAGTATATGTTTGTACCTTTAATAAAGTTAAGATGTACTGTACGATACCGAACTGTACCACTCTCAGGGTACCCCGTAGGTAGCACAGCTCAATTCCTACTGCTATAGCACTGCAGCCACCATGGAAGGTAGGCGCATAGAGCTGACGGGTAAAATATAGAAACAAACCATGCCTAATGAGGAATACCCCAGCGAACATACTTCGCCTAGCACCGTAAAATTACCCAGTATACATCATCGGCCGAAGAGACTCAAGTCCTTCCCAGATAAGGGGTGGGAAGAGGTAAGTACCTAAGGTTTTGTTAAATGACCTAGTCTTGCATGAACATCTAGGTGCATAGGTTAAATTATAGTACCGACCATACTTTCGCGACCTACCTAGGTATTGGCGCATAGTGCCTAAGTTACTATACTATAAGGAGTACGGTACCTTTGGGTTTGTATAATGTATACCTAAGCACGGGTATATTTCCTCTGCTTTCATACGTCATAGTAGCTTGGCCTGACATTCCGCCGTCAAATAGGAGGTATGCGATAGAGCAAACTAATTATTCCAGTAAAAGCTCGCATGTCTCTTTGTAACCTACCTAGCACATCCCATGTAAGAAAGTGAAAATTTTTGAAAGTTATCCGAAGATGAAGTGCAGGCATGCATGTACTGTCTACTACCCTAGATACCTCGGTAGGTTCCTACCTTAGTGCAGGAAACAAATATGCGAGCTACAGGTATGTACCAGACGAGTGATGGTGTGGCCATGTTTTAACCGCAGACGGCGTCCGCTAAGAAAAAAAAAAAAAAAAAAACTGCAGGAGCACTGGAACGTCCCTGTACGAAATGGTTAGGCGTGCCGAGAGTTCGGAAGACTAGGAGAAATCGAACTTGACTAGAGCCTTAGTTTAACCCCCTAAGCATTTAAGAGATCTCACTAGCCACCTCACTAACCACCCCCTAAACATCCTACTAACCATTACCTGCGAAACAAGAACTCCGGATTTACGCTCTCTCACACCACTCTCGCCTGGATATGCTTTTTGATCTACATTAATAGCTCCAGTGTATCTTGGGAATAGTGATATTCGTAGTATGCGAATCGTCTCTAAACGTGTCTTGAGACCCTATCATAAGGCATCACTATCGATTAGTCGTATCGACCATACTCAGCTCTTCCTAGACGTCTCTGTCCATATCTGCCATGCTTACGCGCAAATTATTATCAACTCAGTCGAATATTTCCGTTCGGGATTCGCAAGCCCTAGAGCAAACGCAAAAATTGTGCTCAAGTAGAGCAACAAAACCACCGTAACGCCATTACCACCCAAATCCGCCACCTGAACAATTGAATTACAAACAGCGCGGGTCTATGCCGAGACGATTGGGGAGGGGAAATAAGGGAGGGTGACTTTATTTCCCGGTTTTCTGTTTCTTCGCTTTGGGCTTCTGTTCTTCTTCCTCGTCTGCCATATCTTCGTCTTCGTCTTCATCTCGATCCATCTCGCCGTCGACGTCGCTCTCGGCGCTTCCGGAGCCAGACGACTCGTGAGCCGAATCATACTCTTCGGCAACGTCGCTTTCGCTTTCGGCCTGGAAGTCCTCGTCTACGCTCTCCTCATCCTCGTCGGCCGATCCACGGTCCGCTCTGGTGCCGACTACCTCCTCCTCGGATTCGTCCATGGCTTCCTCGCGGAGGGCAGCCGCAAGCAGGTTGGCATCTTCGTCGATCTCGTTCTTAACGCGCAGGCCCTTGAGTTTGAAGAAGCCCTCGAGCGCCTTCAGATCTTCTCTATTAATATTGCTGAACTGGTGTGGCGCTCCGCCGCTCTTCATATGAACCGCAATATCGAAGGTCGATAAAGCGGACACTGCACCGCTGACTCGGGAGAAAACAATCGAAGACGTTTGGTCGTACGAAACGTAGGTGGCGGGTTTCGGTACGAACATAAACGCCTTCTCGAGGCAGTACAGGAACCCCTCGGCCGCCTTTATCGAGCACTTGATGCCGAACTGGTTCCTGTGCGTCATGAAATCCTTGGCGGGAGAGGTGATCTTCTTGTTAGCAAGGCCCTTGAAGATGTAGGTGATGACTTGGTGTAGTGGCTGTTCGTAATGCGGCTGCAGGCGATCCTTGTACTGCTCATTAAGCTGCTCCTCGGTAAGGTTAAGGTCAATGGTCACCTCCTCATCCTTCTTAGCCTGCATGACTATAAACGGGTACCTCGTCTGTCCCTGGCGGAGAGGTGGATCTAGCCCGATACACAGCATAAAATGTAGGTCGTCCGGTTTTGGTAGCACCATGAACTTTTTGATGTGCTCATACTGAATCTTGTAGTCATACGTTTTGCCACGGAGTCGGAACGACGCTTCATACATGTCGATATCAAACCGTCCACTGCACACTAGTGAGCAAAAGCTGCAAGGTAAGTAGGGGCCGAGTTAGGTAGACGAACCGTGGGGTAAGGTGTAGGACTTCCAGGAACGTAGCGATAGCATCGCCAGCGGTCTCGCCGATCTCGGCCTTGTCCATCAATGTCTCATAAAACAGAGTGGCTGCATTTTTCTCCTCTTCGGCACCGCTTCCTGCGTCTTCTCCTTCCGTCTCCTTTCGAGTCGTGGTGCCGGGGATATAGAAACGCATTTCCACAAGCTGATCTTTGCCTGCGCCCGATTTTTTGCCACGTCCTCGCGCACCACCCAGGTGTCCGTTGGTGCCTGTGTCGTCCTCGTTCGAAGCGGCGAATTCCACGGATACTTCATTGCGGCCGGCAAGGTTGGTGTTGGAAATCTCGGAGTAGGGTATTTCGAAGGAAGGCTTGTTCTGGACATTGAAGACAAGCTCAGCCTTGCTGAATTCCGTCTTGCCCCAATTCCAGCCTCGTAGTGCATGTTCCTTGGGGTCGAGATTTATGCTATACCAGTTCTTGAAGATTTTGCTCAAGCGCTCCAGATCCTAAAATATTGTCAGCGACCGGGGGAACAAAGTATCGCGACAAGGCGACGGAGGGCAATCCCCTACCTCTTGCTGGAAGCCGTCGAGATGGACTAGCTCAGAAGATCTCTTGAGAATCTTGACTTCGTAGCCTTTAGCGGCACGGCTCCATTGCGCGCTGGCAATATCGCTGCGGTCGAGAGTGAAAGTGTTGCCGCCGGTAGAGGGCTTCCATCCGAGACCATTTTCGGCGAATCGACACTTCCCCGACTCCTTAGACAGGTCCAGGAAGATATTATCGAAGTTCTCACTATTGGTTGGTTCGATTAGTAAAGGGGGATCGCAAGTGCCACGCGGATAGGCAGGGTCCTACTTACAAAGCCGCCATGTTGATGGTCGGGTTGTTGAATGATGATGGACTTTCGGTGAGCTTTGGGAGGTGAGAGTGCGACGATAGAGAAACCGCCGCCTTAATCAGAGAAAAAAGTTCGGAGAGGCGCGTCGACGCGCTAAGCAGCGTTAGGCGGAAGTACCTAACCTAAAAGGCTGGGGGGGGGAACAAGGTTTTTGGCGTAAATGGGTGATTTGGGCACGTGATTATACCTATGTACAGTGGGTTGTAAAAAGTTCCTACCCGCTGATCTGTACACGCTACACCCCGCAAATTAATTACAGCTATTAAATATATATATATACCGTATAGATGCAATAGAAAACCCCCACTTTATTAATATTTCGTATACCACCTATTAACTTTGATTATAGCTGCAACTTAATGCGGTATAAAATTAAATAACGATCGTAATATAGACTTATAAATAGCCTGTTAGTTATAAGGGATAATTCCTTTCCACGCATTATAATTAAAAAATTCGAAATAGCTTCGTATAATACGTAATAAATTGAAGGTTAAAAGGTAAAAAAACTACTTTTAAGTAGTGGGGATATTTAATTTACGGGGGTATCTAGTACCAGCCACCGGGTAGGAACTTTTTACAACCCACTGTAGGTGCCTAACCTGGTACCTAGGACTGCTAGGTCACCCAGGTACAGTCAGGTACCCTCGCCCTCATTACCTAAGGTCAAGCCTGCGTTGATTGCGCAACACCTAACTTCTGGTCCTAGGACGTGAACTGTATACCCCACTTTGCCCTCAAACAATTCCCAGAGGCATAAGGTCCCGTCCCTTGCTGGAGCTCAAAGTTTAAGGGAGACCCACCGCAGAATTAATATGTAAGGAGCACCAGGTCAATAGGGGTACCAGGGTACATAGCTTCAAGTTTCGCTCCTTGAATCAATCGTTCAAATCAACTGATCGACTTCTTACATCCCATCCCATCCCATCCTTACCTAATATCTTTATTGCTTCGTTCTCCCCTATCGCCGGTCTCCTCACCTTCCCTTCTTCTTCCTCTTCTTATCCTACCTCCTCGCTGACTATCAGACTCACCTTCTATCTTATCAATATCCCAATTGCCTACAACCAATCATGGCTGGGCGCTTCGTTCGAGCGTCCAAGTACCGTACGCCCTCAACGCCCTCCCCCCTGCGATTGCGATGGTTCGACTAACCTTGACTAAGGACATGTCTTCGGTAAAGCTACGCGGAAGGAATTCTGCTACGATAACCTACGTATAAGTCGAAATGCTTGGGATACCAACTTGGTTAAGGTCAGCTTCTTCCACCACCACCGCCGCCGCCGCCCCCTTTCGTGTCCACTAAGCCCAGGACTGACGGTTTTGGTCGCAATAGGCCAATCCGGATTATCTCTCTGTCAATTGGGAGGCCAGTGGTGGGGGCGCCTTCGCAGTGATCCCCTTGGGTGAAAAGGGCAAGCTCCCCGACGTTATTCCTCTATTTCGTGGCCATACCGCCGCCGTTCTCGATACCGACTGGTGCGCACGCGACCCCTGGAGTGGTTGAAACTCCCCCTATTCGAAGACCTTAACCTAATATTATTACTCAAGGAACCCGTTTAACGACCGCATAATCGCATCCGCCTCCGAAGATGGGAAAGTAATGCTATGGCAGGTGCCTGAGGGCTTTACTTTATTTACGGACGCCGAAGAGCCCGCTGACGTATCTCCGGTTGCCAAATTGACCGGCCATTCGAGAAAGGTCGGCCAAGTTTTATTCAACCCTGCCGCCGAGAACATACTTGCTTCCGCCTCCGGAGACTTCACAATCAAGATATGGGATGTGGGCGCCGGCTCTGCTCCTCATACGCTGAAGCACCCCGACATTGTCCAAAGTCTATCATGGAACGCCAATGGCACGATGCTCGTTACAACCTCGAGGGACAAGAAGCTTCGCGTATGGGACGTACGACAGGAGCGTGCTGCGCACGAAGGCCCAGGCCACGAGGGTGCCAAAAATAGCCGAACTGTCTGGCTAGGAGAACATAACAGGTTCGCTACAACAGGCTTCTCACGGATGAGTGATCGCCAGCTTGCTCTCTGGGAACCTGGTAACAATACCCCTATTGGCGGATTTACGGTTCTCGATAGTATCTCTGGCGTTTGCATGCCTTTCTGGGGTAAGATACCTAACCTGTTCGTTCGTATCACAGGAGGACTAACCTCGACTTAGACGACGGTTGTAACTGCTTGTATCTCGCTGGAAAGGGGTAGGATTTCCCACTACCCTTTGTATGGCCCATAAAATAAATATCTAACCTAGGTTCTATTAGTGACGGCAACATCCGATACTTCGAATACGAAAACGATAAGTTCGAATTCCTCTCTGAATATAAATCTATAGAACCTCAGAGGGGTATTGCGTTTGTTCCGAAGCGCGGCGTCAATGTAAGTTATCGCATCTCATCCACTCATGGTTTATGAACACTAGCTCACGGCCGAAGGTCCACGAAAATGAAGTTATGAGGGCATATAAGACCGTCAATGATACTTACATCGAGCCTATCTCCTTCACCGTCCCCCGACGGGCTGAGACGTTCCAGTCGGACATCTACCCGCCGGTTTCAGGCATCAAGCCTGGTGTCAGCGCCAGCGAGTGGCTCTCCGGTAAAACCGGTCTACCGCCTAAGATCGATTTCGAGAGCATCTATGACGGTAACGCACCCGTCGAACTTCCTGCTGATTATAAACCCCCTGCCGCAACGCCCGCTCCGGCTCCTGCACCGAAGCCCACTCCGAAGGAACCGGAGCCAGCGGCGACCCCGGTTGCGGCGCGGTCTCCGCCCCCTACCATGAAGGAGCAGAATCGTTCCATGGCTGCGATAGCCTCGAAGTACGAGGACGAAGAGGAAGTCGACGACGACGATACCTCAAGTTTCGAGGAGATTGCAAAGCCGACTCAACGTAGCGCGATCCCGGCACGATCCGAGCCGAAGCCCGCCTCGCCAACTAAGACGACCTCAGCGCCGTTACCGAAAGCGGCACCGGCAATCAAGTCTCCCACCTATTCATCAACCTCATCCGCTGCAACTCCCACTGCAGCACAGCCAAGTGGCTCGCCAGGCGGACCAGGTGTCGAATCGACCCTAGAACAGATTAAGCAGCTTATAGAGACACAGACGGAGATGATTAGCATGCAAAACCAACAGATTAGTCACTTGACGGACGAAGTGGACAGCCTGAAGAAGCGAGTGGGATCCGGCTCACAGGACCAGAGCGAGCGGATCCGACAGCTTGAATTGGAGCTAGAAGAGTTGAGGTCGTAACGGCACTGAGATTGTGTAGGAATATGTGTTGGGACGAGATAGAACAGGAGAACTAGGAGTCAAACAGCTGGAGGATCACGATCTTCACGATGGCTACACGCGCAGTCTGTCAAAATTATCTCACACCTAGGGGCTGGGCTTATGTTCCTAAGTCTTTTTAATGGCCGTGTTTGTATTTATACCCGTCCAATGAATTTCCCAGCCGTGTGGATAGGTAAAGTTGGTACTCATCGTAAAGCAAGCTTCTCTTTTATACGCGACGCGTTATTCTTTGGATGGTTGTCGACTTGACTAGCTTGATGACTATCTTCTCCCGCTGTGGTTATTCATTGCTCCTGTTTAGCATTCCACGTAACGCAGTCATCAAATTTGACCCCCGTACCACCGAAGCAATCTAGTGCACTGCCGATAGTGAGATCTACCTTACCGTGGCTTAACCTCTTGACCAACTCTAGGTCTTCAAGGTTTCTGCCGCCGCCGGCATACGTAACCGGTATACTACACCACTCAGCAAGTTTCTCGACGAGTTTCTCATCGATACCCTTCTGGAGGCCTTCGTTGTCGGCGGCATGGATGAGGAACTCGGAGCAATATGGCTCTAAGGCCTTAATAGACTCTAGACAAATGTCATTTAGCCCGGTCCTCCTTGAATTACAGGGACACGCTTCTCAGTTGGACAGAGTAAGTGCTGGTATATACCTTGATTCACTTCCATGTCGGTGATGGTCTGCCATTTATTCATGGCCACGAACCATTTATCATCACCCCGCCGCCTACAGCTAAGATCGATGACTAGGTGGTCTTTCCGGCCACCGAGCGCAGCTAATACGGCGTCTAGACGCTCCTGACTGAACTTGCCTCCTGGAAAGAGAAAAGATGTGATGATGACCTACTAGAAACCCCAGTCAGCCACGCCGTACGATATCATTCCTCAGATAGGATTCATAAGCCATCCGTAGATAGGTAATATCCACAAACAAAGCCGTTGCCTTACCTTGCTAGCACCCCGTTCTATCCACGCCGCAGCGTTCTGGTCATTAATACCACCGCCTACCTGAAGGTGGCCCGGCCAAGCTGCCAAAGCCTCGCTCGCGGCGTCTTCATTCCCTGGACCTAGCATAATAACGTGTGCGCCTTCGAGACCGTTGTCTCGATATAGACGAGCGAAATAACCCGCAGAGTGCTGCGAGACATAGTTCGTCTTGAGCTCGGCGGTCGAGCTGTCGAGGGTTCCGCCCACGATCTGCTTGACCTGGCCCGCGTGTAAGTCTATACATGGCCTAAACCGTGTCATTATGGTTGGACAGCGCCTGGGTAGCGAACAAGGCTCATAGAATGGCTGGATGAGTGTAATTCGTTTGAAATTGTAAATGGCGGGGCTTTGGAATTATTTATCTAAATATGTCATTAGCCATCACAAGGCTATGGCGGGGTCGTGTTTTAGCGCCGGGATCCGAAAGCCAAATGCAGTTCTTGATTGGCGTAGCTTGAGCGTGGTAGCTGCAAGGCTCAACTTGCGCTATTCCCTCAACGGTTGAAGACTCTCGGACCCACTAAAAATTTATATTCTCTTAAACTCAACTCTTTGAAGTCACGGACTCTGCTGTCTTACCTACACGACCAAAATAAAAATGATGACAATGCTGGGTAAGCGCAAATCGCGCAAACCGGAGCCCTCAGTGTCGCAGGATGATGCTCAAGCTATTTTCCGCCGGCACTTCGAGGCGCAATTCGCGCCGTTAGAACCGTCGCACACTGTCCCCAACCCGACGTCGGTTGACGAGCCCGAGGATCTGCGCTCCGACTCGGACGATTCCGACGATGCCTCCGGGGCTTCCTGGGATGGTGTATCCGATTCTGGGTCTGAACCAGACCCCGAGTCGGAATCCTCGCCGCCTAGTGCTTCAAGCACTGAAGTCGTCGAAGTAGTTACTCACACGAGCACTCTTCCCACGCTCTCCAACGATCCCCTCTCCAAGCGCGAGAGTAAAGCATATTTATCCTCGCGCGTACCATCCTCCTTGCTAGACCCAGCTTCTTCTTCCACAGCCCCGAAAGCGAAGCAAAAAACTGCCGCGGAAGAGGACGCGCCTTCGCTCTTGAAGAACGACCTAGCGCTGCAGCGTCTGTTGTCCGAATCACATCTTTTCTCCGGGTCAGGTCAAGGCGATGGTAGCATTGAACATGTCGGCCGCAACCGCCATAAAGCCACAGATCTGCGACTAGCAGCGCTCGGCTCCAAGACCAGCATATTTAAGCAGGCCAAAATGCCGATGTCGCATCGAAAAGGGATCGTGGCCGCCGCGAACGCGCGTGAGACGAAGAGGCGAAAGGAGGCCCGCGAAAACGGTATTATTCTCGAACGGCCTACAAGCGCGGCCTCAAAAGGAAAACCTAAGATTAGGAAGAGAGAAAGGGCCGTTGATGCCCCTGCGGTGGGGAGGCTAAGGAATGGCATGCTGAAGCTCAGCCGGAAGGATATTGCTGAGATACAAGGCGACGACAGGAGATCAGGAGCCAGAGGTGGCGGGAAGAGAAGGCGGAGGTGAGCGGGCCTCAGTCACGAATGCCTTACCGAGCTCATCTGGTGGTCTGTGATGGACGGAAACAACACAGACTCTTTCCAGCGTCTCACTATAAGGTAGAATGCAGCCTACCGTCTCTGCCTAAGAGGCCATGGCCATAGGAAGCCCACCGATCCTTCGAGATTTATTCCCGTCCATCCCAACTGATATTTATATCTCTGTCGCACCTAACTTAAGTCTCACATCCATATGTCTAGATACTTGAGCATACTAGACCCGAGACAATAGGCGAGTCTTACACTTCAGTCGCGACTGCAACAACAACAGATCGACAAGATGTCTGACTCCCCTGCACCCCATAACATCGAGGCGGCTCTCAGAGTCGCTGTGGATTACATGAGCGATGAGGTTGCAAGTCGGACCAGCGGCGAACTCAACGAGATACGCGTCCTACTCGACGACCTGCGCCGTGAGGTCGAGAACTTGATTGACAGAACACTCGAGCTACACCGCGTAATCCGCGGCAATGTCGCCAACGCTTCCACCACTAACTTAACTTTCCACCTCAATGCTGCCGACGGTTCCCTTTCCAGGCCGGCCTCGCCTGTTAATAAACCAGCACAAGAAGCTCTACTTCCCGACCCAGTTGTGTTGTTCGAAGATGCGGATCTGCCCACCTGGATCAGCCAGATGATAACCAAGCTGCGCGTCGACGACAAGGCCATCCCCTCGGCCAAGGAAAAATACAACTACATCCTCAGCAGGATCGTCAACGAGGAACAGATAGAGTGCATCAGATCCAAGGTCGCCTGCCCCGACGCCGGTCCCGATGGCCATCTCGATTGCGAGGACATCTTCAGGGCCCTCGAAGAAGGGGCCGGATATAAGCACAAGGAGGCAGGACGGCAGCCATCCCATATAGCCTTCACGGCACGCCGGCTCTCGCGTGCCAATCAGTACGAACTTGGGGGGTGTGAAGTCTGAGTAGATAGACACATGCCTACCACCTACCTTCGGTCTCGTACAACAGCGCGCAAGGAACTTCTAGTCTTATGAGTACCTCTCTAGGACATAGCGCTTATGAGCGTACTTGCCCCAATAAGATCACCATTGGTTTTGGACTTGGAGGCCTTATGTAGAGCGGAAGAGTGGAAAAGTCTTGGGTGGAGTTTTGTGATATTAGGTGGATATCAGCATACTAGAGATCACCGAATCTCCCTGTATAGCTTAGGTGGATAGATAGGAACCTACCTAAGAGAAAGTGAATACCTAGGTACCTAGATATACTAGTACACTGACCACCACGTATATCACCGTGCACAACCCGAAGCCCCTACCCTCCTATACAAATTTCAAACCTGGCAGTCGCCCATAGCTTCCCCCTTCTAGGACGATACCGTAGACTCGACCAGGAAAATCGATATGTCTCTTAGCCTAACTACCTACCTACCCAGCTACATATGTAGGTTTTCGTTATCACCGCAGAGGACGGTATACCAAGCGGAACCCGCGTAGGCTAGAAGGAGCATCTGTCGACAGTAGATGATATCGCGGCAAGCGGAAGAGTCGAAAGGTAAGGCGTTACCTACTTGGTCTAGAAGGGACATAGGGAAGTCGAAGGTTTATTGGACTTGCATGCTTCCATCCTACCTACTTAGAGCAACTACATTACACATGTTCGAGTAAGTAACTACCTACCTAGGTAACTACGCAGACAGGTATGATCTATTAAAGACACTCAGCGAGAGCTAGATAGGAGTAATTATCACTTCTTCTTACCAGGCTAAACGGCCTCTTACACAAAGGTGAAGTCACGACAAGGAATAAGGAGGTATGGTACCATACCCTCATTTTTTAATAATACATTGAATTATAGCTGTCAAAATCAATTTTTTTTATAAATCAATTTTTTTTATACATCAATATTTATTGAAGATCTTGGAACAACCGAATAGCGGCCCGAAATACCTGGTATCATCTCCCGTAGTTCCCTACTGCCAGCCGGCCGCCACAAATGCGAACAAAAGAAGAAGAGCGAAGCAGATATATATACAAATGCACGAGTTATTTTTTTTGTTTTCCCCGTTTCTTCCGCTGCCTGCGCTAGAGCCATCCGCATTACTTCTCCCCGCGAAGCAGCGCGCCCGTCTCATCGGACATCCTGCCATCCTGTCTATCAGATGCTTCTTCGGCTTCTCTTTTATTTTTTCCCAGGTATACTCATGCTCAAATGGGCGAAACACAACCGCTCTGCAGCGCTAACAATTCCGACCACCACTCTCTCTAGCCCATGCCTGTAATGAAATTCCATAATTCTAGACGCGATATACCGTAAAAATCAACCCGCTAAACCCGGGTGGGCCCCCGCCGAAATGAGACAGGTACGCCTAATCATAATGCATCCCCCGTTATAACTATATTCAAGTTGGGCTTACATCGCCCCAGCCGGAGTACTCATCGTCATAGGCATACTCAGCGTCTGCAAAGGGTTGAAGGTGGACTGAGACATTCCACCGGTGTTAAGGCCATTAGACGTAGGTATCGGCGCAGCGACGGAGCTTAGAGACGTCGGGATATAGCCGGACTCTGAGTTGGGCGAAGCCTCCCCAAGCGAGCCGAGCTGGTCCTCACCAGAGAACTCTTCCTCGTCTTCGCCTGATAGAGTCAACCCGCCCTCAGCACCCTCTCCGCGATCGTGTGTGCGCTTGTGCCTGCAACGCGAGTTAGCTAAAGCTTTGCGAATCGAACTTGTCGCTTCTTGTGATGAGCTGATGTGAGCGCTGTTGCACGCTTCTCATGCGGTGCCTTGACGCGGATTGCTAGATTTCGGTCTCAAAAAGCGTGCATCGCACGGACATCGTTGCTCATCACAGGATCTTCAAGTTGACAAACGAAAATTAGAAAAGGATTGGAAGCCATACTGTGCTAGGTTGTCGGATCTGGAGAATGCCTTGTTACAGTAGGGGCAAATGTAGGGTCTTTCTTGGGTATGGGTTCTCACGTGTCTAAATAATTGGTCAGATACACAACGGTGCACCACACAAGTAACGAAAAGAAAATAACTGATCTTACCGCTTCAGGTGTTCGAGGCGCTTGAAGAGACGACCACAGGTGGGAATCGGGCACGAGTGAGACTTTTGGGGGTAAGGGCCCATCTCCATGACGGTCGCTGATCGAGCCCTGCGGACCACGTTCGGCCCAGCCTGCATTACCCTTTGCTCGCTTAATGAACCATCATGTAGGTCATCACTAGCAAATTGGGAGAAGTCTTGCCTCTGAAGGGACATGGGGTTGAGAGCAGGGCTGCCCTCTACCGTCGATAACGGGGTACCATGTCTTGACATGTCCACATGTTGTTGGCCGAGAGATATTGTCGAGTTGCTGTACGAAAGGCCGGGAGGCGAGTTGCCTTGGGACTCGTCACCTTCAGCTACAGGGCCAACCGATGCTGAGACCGACCTCCTCAAGTCTGAAGGCCGGTGGGCGGCTGCTTGAGCCTGAGCTTGAGTAGCTGCTATCGTCGACACCGTAGGGGGGATGGATGAACGCCGTCTTCTCTGTTTGTATGTCGGTGACCCTTCGATCACAGAGTAGACATTGTTGGCACCATAAGCACGCGAGAACTGCGGTCCGGCTAGATTGGACGGAGGCAACTGAATCATTCCGCCCATACCGGTCACGCCGAGGTGGTCGGGAATTGCCGTGTATAAACCGGTTTCCTCATTAGCAATATAAGCGGGCTCAGCCCCAATTGCTAAAGCTTGCTGAGGAGGCGTGATCGGCTCGAAGGAGATGCCTCGGTTGCTGTAGTCCTCGTAGTGAGAAGACACGAACGAGGGAGCAGGCGAGTATTCAAGACCGTAGGCTGGCATCGACGCGTGACGCTGATGAGTCATTGGGACACCATTCTGGTTGTACTGAACGCGGCTGAAATCAGGCTCCCTCTTGACCACCTGCTGGACGTGTTGAATCTGCTGGGGCATAGCCGGAGCCATTGTCGCCATCGTGTTGTATGGTACCATGGCGTCCATCCCATCCGCTAAAGGGGCCATCGACTGAGGCATCATTTGCGGGGGCGGCATAGGATCCATGGCCCGCATCACGGGGGATGGGGCCTGCGACTGAGAAAAAGAAGCCTGCTGGGCGTTGTTGAAGGCTGAGGAGTTGGCTTGCTGAGACTTCGTCAACTGTTCGTAAAGAGACTGCGAAGAGTCGTATTCGAATGACAAGGCCGGTTCGCTAACAGCCATCGTCGTAGCCTCCTGGCCCATCTTTTCCCTCTTCAAATCCCTTTCCAAAGCATCGAGGAACAGGCGGTCATGTGGCACACTATACCAGTAAAAGACCTTCTGCTTCTTCTGTGTTCGGATGCAGTTATTCTTATAGAGGAAGTCCAAAAAGGGGCTTTTAGGCTCTTCGAGAGAAGCGTCCGTCCCCGACTTGAGGTTACGCAGGTCAGAGAAGATACCCTCTTCGAATTTCTTCGAGTTCTTTACGGGACGGCCGAAGGCCTGGAACCTAAAAGAGAGGCATCGCACGATGTCGGTTCCCGATATGTGGAACAAATTGTTCCATAACACACAGGAAACGTACTCGCCCGTTGGCAACAGAAAACGGCGGATGTACTGGTCCGGTTGCCAGTCGACCGGTGCTGAGATAAGGAAATATTTCACTGTGGTCGTTTGGGTAAGTAACAGAATATAAAGGGGGTCCGATCACAGGGGGTGGTTATGCCGGCTTACAATTATCAACTTGCTGCAATGCTACTTGCGCATCGTGCGGCAAGGCTCGCTGGGCTTCCGTGCTGAGCATGAAAGTCTCGGGCTTCTGCGCTGCTGTCGCCATGGCTGCTTGTTGCGAGTACATGGTGTACTATACAATAACTATGTCGAAACGAGACCAGAGACAGCCAACTCGTCGGAAGGGAATGGGGGTATTATAAGGGTATATGAATGAATAAATAAAAAAAAAGGAGATCGTTCGTTCCCGCTCGTTCCTGCTGTCGTCGTTTTCAGAAGTCTATATCGGCAGGGATCTCTCAAGGCACCGCCTCTTATCTTCAAAGATCGACCCACCGGATACGCGGTCTGGGGTCAGTTCGTAGGGTTGTGATGTCGAGTCCAGCCCGTACAGTAACTAATTTTCTGGTATTTTCTCTATCGGATGGGATTGGGCCCCGATTTGCTTCGAGCGAATGGATAGGCCTTAAGTTGTCTGTGCGAACCTTCTAGGCGACGTTGAGTTAATGAAAGTGGGCGAGGAATTGAGTTACGACTCTTCGGGTCCGTCGTTTGAGAACCGTACACGGAGGAAGCCAAAAATCGACGTTCTGTAGCGCGCACTCTAGTTGCGCAGTAAGTTACGTTTTAATCGTTTTCCGCAGATCCGTTCCCGTCGCCGTGGATAGTCCGCCAAGAATACGTTGAGGAAATCGACGGGTCCGAGGGTAGGACTAAGTCTTGTTTTAATCGAAACAATGGTACTAATAGCCAGGAACTTCTTCTTCTGATGTCATATAGACGAAGCAGAGGAGAAAAGAAAGAAAGCGATAATCAACAAGATGCTTCCGAGGATCAAACAAGATAAGGCCGAAAGTGGGTGGCAGCTCTAATGCGCGCGAGGAAGTGTGAGAGGATGGGCTACGGTTGTGCCGGACAGTCGGGTTTTACGCTCGCATCAATGAGAAGAAGAAACGTCTCGCGGCTGCGGAGTTAAGAGAGAAGAGATGAAGCCTTCGCGTGCGGGATCTCCAAGAGGGAATTGAAGTATGCGTGTTAATGGCCGGCAACACGAGAGACGGCAAGGCGAGAAGGGGAGAGAGAGAAGGAAGGAAAAGAAAAAGAGAGGGAGGGGTTCTGAATAGAACAACTGATCTTGCGGAAGAAGACTCAAGTAAGTAGGGTCGAGAGGAAAACGGGCGAGGAGTTCGGGGGGTTTAATGAATTCGGCTGGCTGGGGGTGTGTGTGGTCTCCTCTGGTCTCTCTGGTCTCTCTCTATGGTCTGTCTACATACATAACATACATACATCTGGTCAACCCAGGGCCCTGCACAAGTTCTACCAGGTCTGCCAGGTCTGCCAGGTCTGGGCCGGTGCGGTCGGGTAGGAGAAGAAGAGATTTAGAGTGGAGTGGGCGGAGAAGAGAGAAAATATGGGTAAGTGTGCTCACTGCTCAGAATGGCCTAATGCGAATGGGCCAACCAGGCCCCCGTCTAGCCCGGAAGGGCAAGGTATTCGCGCTGCCAGTGATGTACATACGATGTACGTACATAGGTCCAGCATCGCGCTTGCCTCTAAACGGAAGTATCTCTACGTATCTGTTCCTGCAAGGAATCCACGAGCGAGATTGGGCACGACATTCCGCGCCCACTGCCCATCGACCTATTTTAACGGCGGTTGTACACTAAGCTGTGCTTGCACATATCGCCTGTACATACATACATGTAGGTATTCGATGTACATCCTCCGACCCTACATGGATGTAGGTATACATGTACGTGCCTTCTAATTTGTCTCTTCTGCCTGGTACCTCTTCTTCGATGACATTGAAGCTTTTGTCTACGGACCTTTCGTTGGCCCCCTCCCCCCTTCTCCTTCCCTCCCTCCTTCTCCCCCCTCGTCCCCTCGACTTGCATACGCAGTGCGCGGTATTCTCATCAATACGCACACCAGACGCATACACACACGCCCTCCCTCACCACAGAAACGTGGCTGCATGGAGAAGCCTACCAAAGAGCTGGAGGAACCGTATCCAGAGCCTACTCCTCGGGAGGTCAGACAAGAGACCAAAAATGGTCCGGCTCATCTAAGTGCTAAGAGGGCCATCCTGAAGGGGTTTCCATCGCTCATAAGGGAAAAGAGACAACGTCGTGGTACGCCAGGAGAGAGGCTGTACAAGTGACAAGGCTCTAATCGAATTCCATGTTCAATGACAAGCAGTAGCGAGTCATGGCAATTCAGCTACCTGCTACCTTTTACTACCACAGGATATCCGCGATGCACGCAACTACATGTATGCAGTAAGTAGAGATATCCAGGGGGGTTAATTAGCAAGCCGAAGAGCAAGCCGACGTAACTCGTGCGACCTAAACAAGCCTCTCTTTCGTAAATTATATATACGACGTCTACGTGTATTATCTCTTCTTCTTCTTTTTCGGGCCCGCTCTCGTTAATTCCAGCGCCGCGTACTAATCGGCATCTACTACTACCATACTATGTATGCACGATGCAATGCGAATTCGATAGTTGCTATTCGTAATACATCGGGTTAACCTTTTACCCCTTTACAGGCGCGGCGTGGAAAGGAAGCAATCTTAAAGTGCAGTAGCTTAGCCCAGCCCTATCTTCCTACCAAAGGATTCGCCCCCTTTCCGGCATATGAGGTATTAGGTATGCTCTCCGCGCGAGTCGTGTATATATACATGGACGTATGCAGAATCCAGCAACCTGCTTCGATCACCCTTTGTTTTGTGATATCTGGGTAGAGACCCGGTGGACAAAGCGTCTGGCGTGCCCCCGTCGGTGACATACGCATACATATTACATAGTATGTAGAGAATGAGGGCGCGACGATCTCTCGCGCGACTCTCGCCTCGCTCAGTTGCCCTTCGGGGGGGAATCTCTTAATACCCACAGGAAGCAGGGGATGCTTAACTCACTGGACGGCTGAGTGCTACCTTGGAAGCAGCCTGCAAGGGTATTTTATGTGGACTCAACACACGGTCCTTCTCCCTACCCACTGTCCATGCTCAGCGTCCCTCAATCGTGCTAGTATTGGATCAGCTATGCACATATTCGCTAGTCCGCCGGGTTTGCATTAACATGAACACCCTAGCCAACATGTTTATATTCTTCTATCCGGATTGACATAGGGGTTTTTGTTTGGCCAAGCCGCTGCGGTCCCCACTATCATTGTTTTTAAGAGTCTCTATTATATCCATGGGTAAACTTGGATGTTAAAGGGGAACGCGTCCACGCATATGGAATATTTCAAGCCAGGAAGTTTCGCGGTATACGAGTTAACAATATACGCGTAGAGAGCTGCCCCATATAACAGCATCTCTACCTATATTATACTACGCATACATAAAATCACATACGCTTTAAGATCATGAGTGTAGTATTAAATTACACGGTATACATGAAATAGGGGTTCCCCAATGTTAAAGCGGAAAGTATCACGAGTCTATCCCATTCACAGCAAAGTACCTAACATGACATCCTACAGTCCCTTATCGAACTATAAGCTCACTACGATGCGTTCGCATGTTCGATATGTAGCCCAATATATCAAAATAAATTCATCTTCGTCATAAACTTAGCTACGGATGTAGAATGTTCCTCCATATGGAGTAGTTGATCTGGCAGGATGTCTTCCGCATACCAGAAGAGGCAGGCAAAGTAGAACAACAAAGAACGCTATATAAGACAGCCCCGATCCTGTTGAACTGTTCTTGTCTCTAAATTGCCAATTCGTCATCTTCGCCGTGCTGCCCTAGTTTATTTTGTCCGCTGTCCAAAGTCTTAGACAACTCACGGCTAGAATCAAATTGGGGCTATGGGTCAGCATGTAATCTCCGCACGCTGGTACATCGCCGACGGTACTGCGTAGTAGGAGCAAGGAAAGCAACAGGGGGGGCAGAGCGAGGAGGATTTTATCACCGTTCATTACAATTTCTATTGTGCACATATTCGTCCGGCTGCATGAAAATAGTTGCGTAGTGAGTACCAAGTACCGTGGAAGCCTCACGCTCTTACATACGATCGAAATTCCCATGATTCTCAAATAGGTATGTGCTTCTTGGCCCGAATTAGGAAGCATTGACAAATTGACGAACTTTCGAAATCGACTCTAGTAGAACTAATAATAGTTAGGCGAGGTCCTAACGGCGTTCCTAGCGAGTTGGCCATTTTAATTGTACTTTTTCAGGTGGAGTTAGCGCGCTCGGTAAATTCGCTTTTCATGTTTTCCTCCATTTTTTCCCTTCTTGTACTATGTAATAATTGGACTCTGAACCTATTCCCCCTTACTTGCTTAACTCATTTATAAAAATAAGGCATAAGCATTAAGTAGTATATGGTGTAGTTAGTATAGTGGCATTGACAATGACAACATAAACGTCTTTGCTCTTGTATGAAATACATAGGTACCACTACCTATTGCGCGGAAAATTAAAAATAAAATAAAATACACAAGAAACAGGGACGTACCTACCTATTTCCGCTGCAGTTTCTGCAGGTACACCAACACACGCCCAAGATGGAGAGTATTGGCCAGCGGTACCTGCACTATCCCTGATCTCTTCAAGCTTCCCCTGTCAACAGATGCCAAGAAGGAAAAGACGCTGAATGGGACAGTACTACGAACGTGTACCTGTCATTGGCACGCGGATCCTCTAATCCCTGTGAGCTTCCCTCCATTTGCACAGCATTTCCCTGTAGGTTCTGAAACACGCCTGGCGCACTGCTTCAGAAAGTAGCTGATGCTGAGGATATCGGCGCTAATCTTTGCTTGGATCTTGTCCATCCATTTCTCCCACCTCACTTTTCTGCAGTTGCGTCCATCCGGCCCAATCAGCATCAGCCTGCTTTATTCAACAGCCACCAGTCAATCGTTGACCAACCAGATAGGAGACGAGACTGGGTGGCATGAAGCTTGCGATGCTACCCATAGGGCACCATATTCCCCCACATCCATTCATGCAAAGCACCACGCGTCAGATCAAGAACCCAAGACCAGCCAGAAGCCAGGAGCTAGAAGCCAGAGGCCAAAAGACAACAAAGTCCATGAGGTCTAAACTAATGCCTTCTCAGCGGATTCTGTGTCTGTGTTTCAAGCGTTATTGGGGTCATCGTAGTAATATTATCTTCGCTATGATATCCAGGGACCTCATTCATCGTCTGTGGTAAGGCGGACCCGCGAACCCATCCTATCGGTACGGGATCCATCACCCGTCGACAGTCTCTCGACTTCCCGACAAGCTATGCCCGCTGCCGGCTTCCATGGGCCGCGGGAGGGTCCCCCCTGGTTTCGTGATATTACGTAGAACCTTGAAAGCAGTTAAAGGCGACGAGAACTCAACGTTGTGACTATCGTTGCCAGGTTAAAGCGTTCTCCTTGGACGACCGCCACCAATACCCTCAGATGAGACCAAGCACAAATTATCAGCCATCACTCTCCCTACTATTAGCCTCAAACTCAATTGCTGCAGAGGACAATACCGACACTTCACTTGTCAAGCCAAGTCATTTCCAGCTCAGCAAATCCTCCAACTTTAAAATTAAAGACGCATGCGTCAGCATGGACAATAAAGATACGAAAGACAACACCAAGCCCTTTCTCCACTAAGTGACTTATCGGATGAGGCACGGAACATAGGAAGCGAACCACGGACGATACCTAGATAGGCGCGGTTTGATACCTACCTAGGTAGTCGACCATAACTCGAAACATAAAACAACTATGCTGGTGAAAGTTAGACCGCTCGTAAGCAAATACCATCAGTCCTAGGTTCGCTATCAGCCACATGACGACATCCTAGGCCACATCTCCTGCTGGTTTGATCGACTGTAATCCTTGCGATGCTAAAAAGCTTCTCGCCGTCTTCCGTCGATCCAGCATGACAGCTTCTCAGTCTTCCTATAGAACTGAGCTAGCGTCGTACATGAGGATTCCAGCTGCACAAGCGAACGTACACGTGAGTTAAATCGACCTAAAAAGGGCAGCTTCGGATGCTCGTATCTCACAGTGAGCTATCCTATCTGCAAGAAAAGCTCACGGGTAGCTTTGCCGCAAGCTGCAAAACCCCTCCGCAATTTCCTCCCAGCTTACAACGCAACGGTGGGATTATGGGAATGCGCGCAACGAACCGCAGATCCCAGTCCAAGCACAGCGTATCCCTCGGCAAAGGTGAAAACGAGAGAAGACTACTCCTGCATTAGGCATCTCGAACGTAAAAGCAATCCTTTTACCAGAGATGTCCTTTGCGGGGACATCACCTACCTAAACCGTCGCTTATTAGTGAGAAAGACTTTATTATAGCACCGCCAAGGAAGATGACAGTCCATTATACGGGCAAAAACCTTATTTCATCTCATCTTATCTCATCTCCACCTCCATCTCTGGTAAAAAACCAAAAAGGGAGAGAGGGGAGAGAGAGAGAGAGGTCACTTCTATCGCTTAGCCTGCCATTGAACAATTACAGTGGCTGGCGGTGTCCGTAGATGCTCGAGGATAGAGCTTGGCACTATGCTCGGGCATGCATGATCAAATAATATCGAGTAAGAATTCGCGGTAATGAGCGGGTGTATTGAATCGATTCATCGCCGCTGACTCTCGGAACCAGTAGATTGGGGGATTTATCGCGATCCAGGACATCATTGGTATACTCAATCTAGATGGATTCCCGGAGGTACTATGTTTCAAACTTCATCAAGCTTGTTCCTGCATGGGCGGTGGCCCTCTGTGCCGGCTAGCTATGCCGTGGCGTGAGCCAATGACACGGCCGAGGAGCTGACCTAGAATTGCGTATCGCTGGCGTCGTTGGGGGGAGGTGTGAGTGCGCAGAGCTTCTCAGGTGACTGATTGGTTCCTTCAGAATCTTTACCTGCCTACCCTTTGCTATCGGCGGCGGCCAGGACTCCAGAAATAGAAAATTTTATCATCTCTGGGCCATAGATCTCGTGTTGGCTGGGCTCTTGGCACTATATCCGCTGGCTGGAGATAGAAGGTGGATGGTGGCATTTTGGTAAGCCACGGATCTAGCGAATGGCCGCCTCGAGCGAATCAGCAATGCCGGCGAATGGACCACACGGAAAGCACTCGCAGAAAAATGGCGGCTCTCGATAACAATAAAGATGGGTCAAGTTTATTATTAGCGCTCCGGCTCCGAGAGGGGGACCAAAAAAGAGGAAGAAGAAAAAAATAAAGCCATAAGCATGTCAGAGTAACGGAGGGGCTGCGATTGATTGGGTTCAGCGTTTAGAAGAGGCACGCCAGTCAGATGGGCTAATTATGATCACGCTACGGGCCGCCGTGAACCATACTGCGTAAGGTACCTTCAGTTAAGGTACCTACTCCAGCTTCATTGTTTTATCGGGAGCAACAAGCATCGCGGGGGTTAGAGCAGGCCCCAAGTTATGTATAATACCTACCATAGCGGCAACCGGTAAATATAGACAACGGTTGTATATTTAAAAACGATTTCTTAATAACATAAATTTAATTAAACGACAATCGTTTTTCTTATAATAACGATTTTTTATATAAAATGAAAATAATTTTTTAAGTTTTTTTTTTTTTTTTTTTTTTTTTACGTTATTACGGTTACGAAACGATTATATAATTACCCACTTAAATACCTAAATAAATACTTAAATATCTAAAATATTTTACTTTATAAAAATAAAAATTTAAAAAAAAATTTAAAAATTTAAAAATTTAAAAACTTAAAAAAAAACCTAAAAAAAAACTTAGAAAGAAATTTAAAAATTTAAAAACCTAAAAAAAAACTTAGAAATTTAAAAACCTAAAAACCTAAAAATCTAAAATTAAAGGAAAATTTAAAAAAAAACTTAAAAATATTTAAAAAAAAAAAAATCGAACGTAAAATTAAAAAATAATTTTTTTATATATTATATTATTATATAATATTTACGCGTCGTAATATTAAAAATAAAAATAAAAAACGCGTAAAATAATAAAAAATCATTTCTTAAAAAATAACGTTTTTTTATAACTAACGTTTTTTAAATATACAATCGTTTTTCATTCCCATAATTTGCCGCTACGGTACCTAGATAGGTAGGTACTTACCTAGGTAAGGTAGCTACTTGTTAGCCGCCCCCATACGGCTAAACCCGGTTGTAGTGTACCTCCTCATTTGATGTTATATGTATGCTTAGGTAGGTAGGTACCTATTTAAGGTTGGATTATGTGCTCATACCTGCATGTCTGGCTGGGTACAATACCTAATACGTACATGGCTGCGATAGAGTGGGCGTAGTCGAGCCTGCCACAGAAAAAATTTTGAAAGCTAAAAAGAAAGAATGACAGAATGACATCGGACTTGGCCAAGTCGAAATGAAGCCATGAGCCAGCCACTCTTCCTTTCACCACCCACTCGCTCACGATACCGTACCTATCTACTATGCAGGCGCAATATACCCGTATGCATGTAGGTGAGTACCGCATACAAGCAACCTATCAATAGATAGCTGTTAATCTAAACAACAATCCAACACGAGAATGAGATCCCACTGTGGCTTCGGATCAAGCAACGCCTCGCACAATCCGAGCGTCATCGATCTCGATAATTCAGATGCAATTAATCCATTTTAACGACACTCTGCTGCAAGCGCAATGATCATTCTGAAACGCGGCGGACTCAACATCACGAATGTCGTTTGAAACATTTCAAGGTCTCGCCCGTTGTCGGTAGTATTCAATCATCATGTCATATTCGATCTCTCTACCGAATCGTGGGAGGCATGGTCGGATGGGCGATCTTATTGGTGTGCCTGAATAATGCATGAACCTGCAGCAGGAAAAGCACCGAAGTACACGTAAATCCTCTGTGCTCTTCATAAAGCCGGAGCGAACAACGACTACGAATACCTGCATATCTCCTAGTCAACCACTCAGGGACCCCAGCACTATTTAGGCCCCAGGGCACCTTGCGTTTTCCGGTAAGCGGTCAGCCCTCTTTGACCCGCTCACAACTTTCTGAAACAGACACCATCGACTCTTGATGTAGCTTCTCCGAGAGTGGCCCCTCTGCTTCCTTTAACCAAGTACGTGAAACAGGAATAGCTCGTCACAAGTTCTTCCAGAAAGGGGATGGAATCACGAAATCCGATGAATTCTACATCCCAGCGTCGGGGGGGAGAGGGGTTGCCATGACGTCCAGTTGCGTATAGCTTCGCGTTGGCTTCCCATCACGGCGTTGCGCGACCAGGGTCCGTCCGATTACATAACTCTATAGCTGGCGGCGCGCGCTAGATATATCCTATCCGCCCATGGCCATCCCTAGAGCCATGGGCACTTCGGGCGCGTGCGTACAGAACACCATCGTTGGTCCCAGCCTATCCGAACGAGTTCTTCGGGGTCTAGATGGGTACCATGCCGGCGGCAAGATGCATAGTGGCATATGATTGCGGAGTTACGATAAATCAAAGCATGATCATGGTGGCCGATGGACTATGCACACACACATATGCATCTGCTGCCCAGACTTTCGAGTCTCTGTCGTCATCTGCTCGCGGATACGAATATCAGATTCCTACGTGCGTCAGGATCTCACGACGCTGACATTGATTAAACAACTCAAGATACCGATGAACTATTGCGGTTCTGTCGGTTTGTTTGCCTCTGTTTCGAATCTCGACATTGCTTCTCTTCGATGTCCAGGCCACCCTCTGCTGGCAAGACTATGCAGTAGTTAGAGACTCTTGGCTCCCCAGAAGATCGGCTTGTTTCGTTCCTTCGGACATTTTTTACCTTCCTCAATTGTCATCAGCCTTGTATTTTACGTGCAATCAGAAAGCTCTGAATGCTGAGCCCCCTGCCTCAATACAACGCCATTTAGCTAGCGATGCGCCATCCCTCGTGGGTCTTTTGCTACTTCGACTTGAGTTCCCCTGCTAAAGGTAAAATCCTGAAACGCTGGCATACAAGTGCTTTGCGTTTCAGCCTTTCCGATTGTCAAGTCTGCAGTACCTGGCGCCAACCTCCTCGAAGGCTAGGCGCTATGTATCGTAGCATCCACCACACAATTCCATCTAGCCGACGGATAATTCCCATCGTACATCGTCGTACATGGCTTCGTCCCGCTTGGTTTGCGACTGGTGGGATCGAAAACCACCCACATCTTTCTTGGTGTTTGTCGTGCTACCATTCCCCTCTACAAATCCCACAAGCGCCACTGTGTCGGTTTAAAGTCTCATACGAAACTCAGGAGGTTCTGGTTCTCGATGCTTACTAGGAAGCCCGAGACCACGAGTCTACTTTCTACACACAAGATACCATTTGACGATCCCAAGGGCTCCTCCGAGCCCAGATCGACCCGTGACAAAATCGCCGAGAAGGCTAGCCGGGACTCAGCCGGCTCCGCCGATGTGGGAAAGGTCGTCTTTTGAAACTCGCCGGGGGGCTCCTTGGCTCTCGCCTTGCGCAAACCCTGGACCTTCTGCTTGGCAGTCAACTGCGGCATAAAGGTTAGGCATCCAGAAGCGTTCCCGACGAGGATCAGGGTTCGACGATATATCCGACCAGTGGCGATTTTCTTCGCGGATCATGAACGCCTCTCCGGGCCGTCGAATTATGCTGCGCGCAGTTCTGAGGCCCCGCCACATCACAGCGTGCTACTCAATGCATGTACAAAACAAGCCGAATCCTACAATAGTAAGCTCAAGCCGAAAGGCTGGACATCACTGCGTAGCCCCGTGTACACGGACGCCTTAGCGTAAGGTGCTATTTCGGGATTGGATCAAGGTCTAACTAAGCTGCACATAATATGAAGAGAACACTGGAAATCGCGAACGCCAGCACTGTTCCTAGCTTCTCCATTAGAAATATCCACGTGGGTTTCGGCTTATGGGCGGAATCAATTTGATAATTCGTTGGGTCGACGTTATTATCCAATTTGGAAGGCGACATTCTCTACTCACGAGGTACGTGGGGCGTCCGCCCAACCACGCGTGGAGGAACAGATCCTCAGCCTTACTGGCTTATCATTATTTGGATATACTAGTCCGGAAACCGCAGCTAGAGGATCGTCACAACTTGGCAGTTAGTTCAACTGAGCACAGGCTCGCCCTATAGGTATAATATAGGAACAAATAGTATTTGGATTGGCAGAGCGCACGCCTATATACAGCATATGCCGTGGCCAACCAGGTAACGTCATGGATCGTGCCGCAAATCCCGGCGATTATCTGAGCTAATCTGAGAATCAAGCCGACGCCTTTTCTAGGTAGGTGCCCTTAACCCGGAATGTCGTCTGCTATAGTCCCCACTGAGGCGACGGAGGTTCTGGCTACTGGTGGATCTATGATGCCCTATATTCGGCGGTTGTTCTCTCAGGTCAACCGATTCTGTGGGATTGGACATTTGCCGTTGGCCTCGGCGGTATTTCCTTGTGCGGTAATGGTAGTGCAGGACATAGCCGCGCCTCGATATAACACAGAAGGCTTTGGTTACTATATGGAACTGGGTACACGTATCTATGTTTCATGATGTAGGTAATTGGTGCTTATTGTGGGCATTTCTATAGTGTTTATTCAGGGCAATCGCATAATATACCGAATTATAAGGGTTGTGTATACTACTACTGGTCGAGATGTAATGCGTGGCCGAGCCTGTTTAATCTGTCAGCAGCAGGAGGGATAGTATGTTTAGAGTACGCGCCCATAGCGCCTTGTCTTCTAGCCTTATGTATTGTATCGACTGTCGAGTATGGACTTTTGAGAGTCATATGGTGAAGACCAAGAACCTACCCTAACTTCCATTCGTAGAGGTGTCATTAGAGAATCGATATAGTATATAAGATGAAGGTCTAGGACCTAGTTAAGTATGATGTTATTCTTAGTCTCCTTCCCGCGGTATAAGTTACAAGTAGATGTGAAGTAGGAGGCTTGGTACGAGAGAACGTCCAAGCACCTACCTATGGGGATGAATGTCAAGCTAGGGGAAGAATTGTACGCCAGAGGAAGTTACCCGGACTTCAACAGTGTCCATGACCCAGGTAGATAGCCCCTTTTAGTCACCTCTAGACAGGTCATCAGGGGCTAGCCCTCTCCATACCACTGCCCCCCCGAGCGCCTGTATCCCCCCTTTCTCCACATGACTAACGGACATGCAATTGACTTCTTTAGCCTCTTGGACCTTTATGTCCAGAATACGTTTTAAGCCCTCTTGCCCGTCTCTCAACCGTATGCTGTTGTGATTACGGTGAGCTAGTGGTATAGATATCGGGACGAAAACGCCGCCGACCTTCCCTAAGTCCGATGCAGCTAGGAAATGTTAATGAAGCCTAGGGAAAAGCTTCATATACTTCACGCTGCAATGCTTGCGCGTTAAAAGGCGATTGAGAGCGAGGTAAGCGTAGTATGGAGTCCTAACCCAGGCCGTGGGAAATTATTTTTCTTGGGGCTGATATTCCTTCGTCCTAAATCCCTAAAGAACCGTGCGTAGTCGTAGTCAGGTGGTCACGAGACAGAGGAATATCATGAGCCATGACGTGGACGGAGTGGGGGATCAAGGAGTATATGCCCGCCCTAATCGACGGCCCCCGTCGTTCGTCGGGAGCGAAGATTCTAGTACGTCGGTAGGGTTTTATACTAGAGGCTCGGGGCCACCGCCGGAGCCGTCTACCCACTGACCCCTGTAGAGTCCGTGGTTTATCTAATCCGGGGACCGGTGGGAGCGCTAGCAGAGCTTATCGCGCGCGTGGAAGCTTAAAACGCGCCTTTAGAAATAATCATGTCCTATCTAAGCATTGGCTTTTTTGAAGGCGAAGCATCAGAGGGGATCGTCACCCGTAGAGCCTATCATAAGCCGGAGCAGAGACGCTTCGGTAGGTAGATACGCGGCCAGAAAGACTTCCCAAGGACGGACCCCTATTCGAAATAGTAAGAATTTAAAAAGACTAGGGAACTAGGGAACTAGGGAACTAAGGCCAGTATAGACATCCGAGAAGAGGGCTTCCCTGAATCGTCCGGGCCGCCTTCGCGATGATTGGTTTGGTGCCCCACGAACCGCAGATATGCCAAACCATATCTCGTATGCCTCGTATTCAAGCTACACGACGTGGTAATATGACCATGTCCTGATGCTAATAATCGCGTTAGCCGGGAACCAATGCGGGTCGTAAGACGTAATACTATATCTGTCGAACCTGAAAGAAGAACTATATCGTCGATCCCGGTGGCGCGTGAGAGCACTCGCTAAACCACCTAATAGCACACCGGGTATTCGTCGTTCTATTCGTGATTATCGCTGCGAGTCGTAGGGCGTATGATTCGTTACGAGTCGTACAAGTCCGCCGCCCTGCCATACGTCGACCTGTCCGCGCGGCCGACAGGGGCTCGTTGCATTGTATTACCAATTAGATAGACGGCCCCCTCCCCCTGGCCATACCAACACAACCCCCAAGGTGGGATAGCCCGTCTCACACCCAATCCCATACGAGCCTCTCTCCCCTTCATCTCCCCTTCCTCTCTCCCACTCACAAGAAACCGTCAGTCCTAGGCTCTGGCGGGGGCTTCGGCCTGATCTTGACGCCCAGGCTGGTGAGGGCGGCGTCGAGGTCCGGGAGATCGGCGGCGGAGGCGGCGACCTGGGCCCACCTGAGGACGCCGTCCTTGTCGAGGGCGAAGGCGCCGCCGTTCTGCCAGCGGCTCCCGCTCTCGGTCGGGCGGTTCCAGATGTTCTCGTCCTTGCCGAGGCGGAGGGTCTTGTACAGCGCGACGGGGCCGAGCACCTGCCAGGTCGTCGCCACGCCGAGCCCCCACCGCGCGTACAGCTCCCGCTCGAAGTCCACGACCACCTGCACCTCCCAGTTCCCGCCGACCTGCACGACCCACCGCTCCGTGGCCTCGGGCGACGAGTGTGACACCGCGACGAAGTGCACGTCCTTGTGGTACACCGAGAGCTCCGTCAGGATCTTGAACGTCTTTTCCGCGACTGGGGTGGGAGGAACTAGTTAGTCTTGCCTGTGGCTGAAGATCGTGGGGTTGTAGGGGGGGAGAGGTTAGACTCACATGGACAGCCGCAATGGCGGAGGAAGACGATGACGGTGGGTTTGTCGGTCGGGAGAGTCAGGTTAGGATGGACAGGCGCTTTGGAGCCGACTTGGGGAACTGGCGATACCTCCTTCGGAGGAGGTGTCTTAAAGGACTCCCACTCCTGCGCCAGGGAGGCCATCTCGGGGCTGTAGCAGCAGCGACGCCTAGTATACCTAGGTAGGTGGTAGATGAGCGATATATAGTACCTGGTATTGGAGAATGGAAGAATACACGTGTAGTTGTTGAAGGGATTGTTGGTTTTATGTTTCAATACCGAAGTCATCATTGGTCGATAACGAATCTTTATCGGCCCGGCAATCACCGGTCTAAAGATAAATAAACACCGGCAATTACCGACTCTTGACAGCTGGTTGGCGGCTGTCACCTGGTCGTTTTCTAAGCTTCTATCCCCAGCTTTTGGATATTATTGCATAACTATTTGCGTTAAACATCTTGATCGTATAATTCTCTTCGGGACTTCAACTTCGTTGCCGCATTATTGATGAAGGGCGTTCCTATCACATCTTTTCAAGATGCGTGAAATCATCACCCTGCAACTTGGCCAGCAGAGCAATTACCTGGCGAACCATTTCTGGAATGCCCAGGAATCGTATTTCACATATGGCGCCGAAGAGGAATCACCCGTTGATCACGATGTCCACTTCAGGCCGGGAATCGGCTCCGACGGCTCCGAGACATTTATGCCTAGGACCGTAATCTACGATTTGAAGGGGGGTTTTGGCACGCTGCGGAAAATTAATGCTTTATATGATATAGATGGCGACGCCGCCTCCAATAGTTTATGGTCCGGTCAAACAGTGGTACAGAGACAACAGCCCATAGAGACGAGCGCATATCAAGAGAGTCTCGATGCGGGTCAGCCGCCTGCGGAGCTCACGACGAGTACGGTCAGGTACTGGTCTGACTTCAACCGGGTCTACTTCCATCCCAAGTCCATCATCCAGCTGAGTGAGTATGAGCTCAACTCGACCGTCATGCCCTTTGAGAAGTGGCATATGGGAGAGGAGCTTTTTGCCTCGCTAGATAAGGAGCACGACCTTCTAGATCGGGATCTGCGTCCCTTTGTTGAAGAGGCGGATCATATGCAAGGCCTTCAAGTCATGACAGGCCTCGACGATGCCTGGGCCGGGTTCGCGGCTAAATATATGGAGCGACTTAGGGACGAGTACGGCAAAACCCCTATTTGGGTTTTTGGGACGCAGGAACCTAATAGGGGCTTACCAAGGGTATATTCGCATCCCATCCTCATTATTGCTATCCGTTGCTTATCATGAAATAGGAGAAGAGATTACTGAAACTCACCAATAAAGCTCGCGCTCTCGCGGAACTCAACTCGCAAGCATCATTGGTCGTTCCCCTCGCGTTGCCGGAGACCCCTTTACCTCCATCTGTGCAGCTGGACTCCTCATCTCCTTGGCACGTATCCGCTCTCTTCGCCGCAGCTTTCGAGAGCATGACTCTTTACACTCGGCTGAGGACATCCGACCGTGCCTATTCAAGTAATCTCGGGAATATGACGGATCTTCTAAATGTATTCGGAAAGCAGACGATTGCTAACTTGGAGATGAGTATATCCGAACCATTTAGGCCGCAGCAAAATGGCACAAACGGAACCACCAACGGGTTGAATGGACGGGGCGAAAGCGTCCTTCACTCTTACGACGTTGAAATGGACATTGACGAAGAATCCGACTCCGGCTCACAGAAAGGGGCTGCGACCCTCGATATCGACTTATCAGCTCCCCAAGACCTCCGTCTGGACCAAAGCGGAAGAAGGCGGCGCCGTCGCCGTATCTTCAGCCAAGTTCTAGCCAATAGAGGGTCACAGGACCCAGAACCGACTAACAATGACGGCGAGCTGGAAGCGAGGAACTTGTATGGCATTCGGCGTCGCCCCAAAATACATAAGTAAGTACAACTAGCAGACTATGAGTCACTAGTATGATTAATTAATGTCTCTCCCCCATGATACTAACCGGGACCCCAGTTACCGATCCCAGGTTGCTTTCCCGATCCTCGACAGCTATCCAAGGATTTTCCGGGATAGTTACGGCCATCCGTTGAGAGACCATGTATCCGTCCAAACAGCACTATCTACGGATTCAACAGTCACAGATAAAGTGAAGGCCTTACGAAGCACTGTAATCCGCTCTATCGGGCTGGAAGACCGGGAGACCATAGGCAATGAACTCGCTGAGATTGCCGATAGCTATAAGGAAGGCTGGTCCAGTGACAGTGATGAAGACGATGACGACGAGTGAAGACCTGCCTTCCAACACACACGCGAGTGCACCGCGGTCCTGAGATACAGAGCCTTTGGGCTACTGCTACACGTGGGGAGATACCGGGAACGCCGGTTAAGCTATAGTCAGCCCGCAGTGCAACCCTCCTTCTTCAGGGCAGCGTCTTCCTTCATCCGAGACGTCAGCGTGGCTATTCCCTTGCGCCAATATCCGGCGTTTCCTCACGCGTTCTTCTGCCTTATCGGGGGGCAAAGAGTACCCTCAAGTCCGGCCCGGTCGATTGCAACCCAGAGAGCCGGTGCTACGGTGTTACTCTATCCTGGGCATTGGCACCGTCGACGGGGATCTGGGTCTGGAACGCGATGTAGAGATCTATCATGACCCTTTATATGCTAGCACCAAAACTCTATCCGGCATCTCGGGTCGAAGATACACATCTACACTTGTGCCGGGCTCTCATATAGGCGCCTACTTAGGTAATATATAGGGTGCTCATCATTTCGGGGCAGACATACCCGATTCTACATACGTTACCACCCAGGTAACCACCAAGCAGCACATTCAGCAACAAAGATCCCGCCCATCCATCCGCCAACCCGTCTTATCCCTGTCTAGGATAACCATCACTCTGCCGTGTACGGACCGAAATATTTGCGCTGTTGGCGCGGCCCGAGCATCGATACGTACGTACAAGGGGTACGTGTGTAGGAATGACCGGGCCATCCGACGGGCCTACTTACTACTAACACACACACTCACACTCTCACACACACCAATACCTACCTACCTCCCTCCATGCCTACATACACACATCCATACCTCCGACAAAGTGTATTTACCTCCCTACCAAGAACCCTACCAAGAAGGGGGCCCCACAGTTTCTACACTCCTACTCACACGATGTAACGCGTAAGCGGCATATGCCGGCATCACGAGCGCTCTGCCTGCCCGCCTGCGGCGCTGGGGGGTCTTAGTTAGTTGGCTTATAGGTAGTTACCTACCTATAGTCGCCCATAGTTGCCTACATACATACCTACCTACCTGCTTAACCTATGCGTGACCAGGTCTCAAAGCTAATGTAAGCAAATCGGAGCGAAGGGGGAAAGGCGAGATGAGATGCCTTCGGTCTAGGTTTTGGGAAAGAGAACCCGACGCGCTGCTTAGGGCCGTGACTCAGACGTATTCTGTGGGGTCCGGGATAGGGTCTAGTGTCTTCCGCTTCATGTTATACGCCCTGTGATCTACACTCTAGTGAGTGGGCTAAGGGATTGGTGAGGTTAGGAGGATGGAGGACGGAGGGTGGAAGGGGACGATGTTCGCTGCGCTTCTGGGCGTATCTACTTGTGTATCATGTAAGAATCTAGTCTATAGGTTTATGGAGGCCAGGCAGGAGATACCTGTTCATCCATGTACTCACAAAAAAACCCGTCCATCTCGATGAGTTCAGTAAATTCATGGTAGTGACAGACGCATAATGTTTACCGCTCGAGCGGGAGTAGGTAGTAGTAGCCCACTAGATCTGCAGGAAAATACTCTCATCTCTAACGCCGGAGAGCTTCCACCGGGACAGCTTCTATCGGGGCTTCTTCTCCAGGAAGACCCCAGTCTCCATCTAAACGGAATGAAAGCCATGGCAAAGCCAGTGACTCTGTCTGTAGCGAGGCCAGCATAGACCGTACTAAAAAAACACAGATATACCAAAAGAGTTAGAATCGAGAGAATAGCAACTTAGCTAATTCCACTCGACAACAACCCCTTCCTCCTTCAACTTCCCAAAAACATCGTCCAGCACAGCAACAAACCTATCCACGATCGTCTCCACAACCTCACGGGTGACGTTGTACGCCGGCATAATCATGACGTGATCACCTCTACCCTGCCCCGCGCACCCCTGGCCAAAGTAAACCGCCATATTGTGCGGGGCGCTGAGCGCGGTCTCCTGGACACGACGCGCGAGTTGTAAACGCGGATCGAACGGCTCCTTGGAGTCTCTGTCCCGGACGAGCTCGACGCCCCAGAACAGGCCGCGGCCGCGGATATCGCCGACGTGGGGGTGGGCGCGCAGCTTGCTGCGGAGTAGTTTCTCTAGGTACCGGCCCTGGGCCTGGACGTTAGGGAGGAGGTTGTCGCGCTGTATGATCCGTTGGACTTGCAGGGCGGCGGCGCAGACGACGGGGTGATCCATGTAGGTGTGCCCGTGGGTGAAAGTGGCCCCCTTGGCTTCCATAGCCCGCACGATCTTGGTGCTGGCCAGTATGGCGGAGACGGGCTGGTAGCCGCCGCCGAGGCCCTTTCCAATCGCTTGTATGTCCGGGAGGACGCCCTCTTGCTCCCAGGCGTGCAGTGTCCCCGTCCTTCCCATGCCACACATGACCTCGTCGAGTATAAGCAGAGCTCCGTATTCATCGCACACGGCTTTCATAGCTTGGAGATAGCCAGGAACGGATGGCAAACAACCAGCAGCCGCCCCAACGACTGGCTCCGCGACGAAGGCGGCTACGGTCTCCGGCCCAGCCCGGAGGAAAGCTTGCTCGAGCTCCTCCGCCTTGCGGGAGACGAACTCGTCATCAGACTCTCCAGGTAATCTCTGGCGGTAAGGATTACACGCCGGGATACGGTAGACGTTGGGCAGTAGGAGTGGTTCAAACGGATTTCTTCTAGTGACGTGGCCTCCCATGGAAAGGACTCCAAGGGTAATCCCATGGTATGACTCTTCTCTGGCGATATAGTTTACGCGGCGAGGCTCGCCCGTCCACGTGAAATACTCACGGGCAAGTTTTATTGCGCCTTCCATGGCTTCTGAACCTTCAAGGGAAATAACTTTAGCTGGAGTTCGCACGACTGATAGCTATGGAATACGACGTACCAGAGGATGTAACCCATACTTTGGCAAAGTGCCCGCTAGAACTCTGGCACAGCCATCTAGATAGGTCCCGTCGGCTCTGGCTGTCGAGGAAGCCCCATGGGACGTAAGAGATGGTAGCAGTCTGAGCAACTATTGCGTCGGTGACTTCTTTAACACCATGCCCAATACACTACATGGCCGTATGTCAGTAAGCCCCTTATCGAGACGTTGGATTTGAGAACAACAATGTATTTTGGTTTCTAGGTGGGGTGTTTATAGGTAGCAGTAATAGACGCTTTAGCTATGGACAAAGAAACCGGGGATTTGAGACGTCGACAATCTACTCACTGCTACGGCGGCCCCTCCGCAGGCATCTAGAATCTCTCGTCCGTCCGCCAAGTAGAGGTGTATACCCTGTCCTCTCACGACTAGATGTCGGCGAGGGTCGGCTGCGTCGTCCGGCAGCAGCGGAGAGGATAAAGTACTAGATGAAGAGTTGTAGCCGTAACTAGGTATCGGCTTCTTGACCTCAGCTTCTATCGACGACCATGGTAAACTCATTTTATTCTCTAGGTTGGCTTCTGGGTTTCCTATGGATTGTTCGATGAGCATGATGGCAACTTTCATAGAATATAACGGGCTGGATTTCCTTTGCTGTTTCCCTTTGTTTTTAGAAAGTAGCTTCGGCCTTGGTAAGCGCCTTTATCTGGTTTTATAGGAACACCGGGCGGCCGAGCTCGTTCTGGTAGGTAGGTAAGTAAGCGTACGACACCATATTAGCGAGCCCAGACTGTGCCGCGACTAGATTCGTAGTGTCCAATCAAGAAGGGTGACTCCCATGCAATCGACGAGGTACTGATTTACATTGCGCAAGACCATTATGACTACGCTAGGCCGCACTATCGGTACAATAGCGGGATAGCCTATACGAATCAAACCGTGTCGTGACCCTCATGGCCCCTCCTTGAAGATATGTATCCTCGGAGGGTATACGATGGCTTATGGGTTTCGGTTGGAATATATGAAACCACTCGAGATTCAATAGCAAAGGTGGTCAGGTAGTTTTACTCTCCAGGGGCAATGTGGATTCAAAACTAACAGACTTCCCTACAGGTAGTTAAAGGATCACCAACACTTCAGGACTGACGGGAATAGGGAGGTTCTCGGACACTAACACAAACATGTTAGGGCGGAACTCACCGCTATGTAGACTTACTTAGTAATCGAGGTCCCATTGGATAGGATTTTTAACAACCCTCATGACGTCCTTGGACAACCACTCGAGCCGTATCGTAGGCGTGGGCACCAACACCTTCTGGGAACTGATGTTACATCATGGACCGACAAGTTCGGTCGACAGGGCTGGATAATTCTTCAGCAAATCCATGTCAGATATGCATCTCTAAGGTGTGATTGCAGGAATGCCGAAACTCTAGCCGTAAGCAAGCAAAGCGTCTGACCTTAAAGTGACGGCGCCTTGTCCCTACCACCCGAGTACGTAACTTGTATTGGAGCTAGAAGAGCGGGGGTAGATGGCATCGTTGATATGGTGTAAAGGAGTTCGGGCACGGCAGGGCCAAGCGCCGGAGCCGGATCCGAGCACCAGTAAGATGAGTCGTGATAGGAAGCTCATCTAAGGGGTATTTGTCTAGATGGTGTTGTCTGTATCCATCCATATTAAGCAGGTCTTCTCAGAGTACCCGATAGGCTTCTGGGGATGCTGCGCAACTGAAGAACGAGACCATCGAGAAGACGGACCAATCATCCGTCGATGTTGGTCACGAAGCTGAAGCATATAGGATGGGCCCCGCCAAGACCTCATAATCCGGGCTACTTGAACCAAGCGAATGCATGACGAGTCACCGGGCCGAGGTTGCTCAGTTCTGGACGGACCGCTGGGGTTTTGAAGTCGTGGACATGGGTGTGATACGGGCCGAGGAGGGAAGACGTGGTCGGGAGCCTAAATAGACTATATCAGCCATGCACTAGCCATGCCATATATGCAAGTCCTGGTTCCGATGCCGGGGATGTGTCACTGGCATGCCATGTAATTCTCGGTTATCACACACCTTACAAAGATCATGTCGTGTTCCCGTGGGGTTTTGGTGACCGGATGAGCGTAAGGGCTGTGCCAACGGTACGCCTTCTAGGCCGCCTAAGCCTCATAGCTTCAGAACCTCGGAGCTTGTGGCGGTGTATAACGTATTAAAGGCGTTGCATCGATCATGGCGTTGGTATCGTGGTTTACGGCTGGTGTGCAGCGCGCGGAACGGAGGTTGGCGATCGATTGGGAGGAAGAGGAGGTAATTTTAAGACATCATATTCTAGCCTTTCGCCCTTGATTGGCCATACTACTGTAGTTACCGCCAGCCTTGGAAACATGACGAGAATATAGGTACCTAGGTAGGTAGTCTTGTAGAAGTTTGGTGAATGGTTGGAATTTTGTTGATGCGGTTGTGGTTTAGTAAGTCTATCGGAAGCGCCGCGCGACTAGTCCGCCAATTAGGTGGGTCAAATCCATCATGTATCAATCCGTTAGCTGTATACCTACCTACCCACCTACCTAATTAATACTATGTAGTACCTACCTAGGTCTATATCGTACTAGGTACCTGCGACGTCCCATTTCTAGACGGGAAGCACGCGAGGTATAGAATTGGAGACGGAATAGGTACGTAGTAAAAGGTATCGGTATACCTAGTACTTGCCTTGCTGGGCCTGGGCGGCTATTACCTAGGTAATGCGGGGAATGCGTACATGTGCCTCCCGTTGGGGGTCCGATAATACCTAGGTACTATACCCTTTAGGTTACTACAACATGCGCTACCACCCTAAAGTATGCTGTTACAACTCTACGTAGTGAGGTTTCCGTATGTACCTACTCTATTCCTTCTCTACCTACATATACATCTACTTACATATATATAAGACCAGCCTCTGCTCGGTTCCGACGCTGACACGATACTCAGCCTATATCTTTTCGAGTTCTCTGCATACCAATGTTACATCTGCTCCCGCATCCATAAGAAAACAGTCTAAGAAGGCCTCCCGATGATACCCTGTAGTGGCTTGAAGGGTCGTAGTAGGTTTCTAACAAGGTCCCGCCGTTCGGTTTAATTATACCGAAATAGATTGACAAGCTATAGAATACCGCCACAGCCTGCTATGTGATACGCTCGCAGGCTTTTTGAATCAAGCCACTTATTTCTATAAACTACATCGAGGTAGCTTATTGATGAAAAGCCGTATCCCGTCCTACGTCCCACTAGGTTGAAGCCTTTCAGCCACGGTGAAGGCCTTATGTCGGTAGTTGCAATTTTATAATTGTGGCAATGGGAAAGCAATAATGCATGACGATAATAAGTCTATTATTGGTTTCTTTGCAACCGCTCGGGATTGACGCAAGAACTCTATCCTTGTTCTCTTGTCTTTGATTTAGTCTACTCGAATGTGACGCCATGCTAGGGGTTGCTTCCAACTTGTTTAAGCTCCAAGTCTAATAACCTAGCTGATATATAGGATATTACCATCATTGGCGGACCTATTAGAGATGTCAATTTTTCCATCCGAGTACTTATCCTATCCACTTATACCCGACGACCAGTGTGAGACCGTTTGAATCTAATAACCGTGTATGCGTTGGGCTTATAGTGGTAGGAAACGCATTATAGACGAGTCCCTATGAAGGTATTATTGGTGAGATAGAGCTCGCCCAACCAAAGACCGAGTTGAAGACGTAGGATACGCTTGCCGAAGGGCATCTGATTTTGAGTATGGAAAGGATCTTCTAGACCCTTCGTTATGGGTAACCTATGAATATGAATTCTATCTTAATTAGGTAGACATCTATACTTTCTATCTCGGGGCTAGCAACGGATGCTAGCATATTAGCAAAGTGTAACGTGTATACAAGCATCATTTGAGCTGATCAGACGTTTGACTGACACTTCGAATATGGGGCTCCGATATATTCAAAACGATTCACCCCTTATCTCCCTAGGTAGTGTTACGGTAGGTACTAAAAGGTCGGCAGTTCTATTAGAAATCTGAACATGATTCGCAGCCCGGGTGTCGGTTCCTCCCGAACTCCGCCAAACTGAGCCACTCACGTGGATCGGTACCTGGTAGGTAGGTAGTCGATATATTGGCTACCTGCGGGCTAAAGAACGTTTTCAATCGAGTGAGCCAGTGGCGCGAACGTTTGTAAATATGAAAGTGGCTCAACTAATATGCACCGGACGTGTATAGGCTAACGCGTTATATCGGAAATATGGTGCTGTATACTTACCTACCTGGTACCTATCTGGATGTCTAAGGTATATAGGTAGGTGTGTGTTTTATCATACCTTGTGATAACTGCCACAGTTAGTGGGTGTGCAGGCACCGGAGGTGCTTGTCCCTAACCTAGTAGGCCTACTGCGTACCTAGGTAGATAGCTGGGTGCGGGAATTCTATGGCATATTTTAGGCACTCGCACTCGTCTCTACCTAGGTTAGGTAAGCTGATGATAGTACAAATGCGACTTTTGATTGGTCTGTGGTAAGCAAAAGGAGTCTGTCATCCCTGCTGATTGAAAATGTTGGAGTTGGCGAAACAGAGGGGTTCTTTGAACATAGCTCTATTCTGTAATACTTAGAATGGCGAGGGTAACACAGGGTAATGGGATGTTTGGGATACATGGTATAGTAAAGGCCGGTGGTTTCGAGTCGCTGACTACCTAGCAACAGTTTTAGATGTCTATACGCAGGTAAGGTATATATTTGTACCGAGATATGAAAAGAACATAAGCAGTAGGCTTGGTGGGCTGGCGAGATGGTCTCCGCAATGATGTGCAGACTGTGAATTCAGCCTGGGCCAATGAGCGGGTAGAGAATCCGAATATAGTGAATTGGAAGATTACCGACGGAACATGATTGCGGGACATAGTAGGTATACAATACCTATTCGCATCGGGTTAGGATTTGTGAATTATGGAGTGCGAGACGGCAACGAATGGCCGACGGCGGTAAATATAGTACTGTGAAAAAGTCGAAAGTCGATAGAATCAACTTCGAAGTAAGGTTGGGTAACTACCTAGGTAAGGTATAAGGATGATAATAGAATTACGTGCTGGCCGCTGCCAACAGAAAGTAAATAAAAATAGGTTCTGCATAGGAGCATTGCCTCGGTGGAGATAGTCACCTTGATTATTTGTGTTCTCTCTCTAGATCTTGCATAGGTAGTAGGTCAAGAGAAGACGAGGCTACGTGTAGGGAAGAAAAGAAAGGTAGGAAAGGGAAAAGAAGGAAAGGAAGTAGATGGAGTAGGTAGCTAGGTACTTAGGTACCAGGCTGGAGTAGGCTGGAGACCGAGGGAGAAGAAGGAGCTTGGGGCACTCTAAAATAATTCCGGTGGGTGGTGGTGCTTAAAACTTTAAAAAAGGGTGATTTGACGCGCCTCAGCGGGAAAGAGTTGACAGGGATGTTTGGAAGTTGCGTAACGAAAGGTGGGAGGCGCGACCGATCGACATATTTTTTTTTTTAAACAAACCACATCACCAAGTCAATATTGAAAATCTATCGCATCAAACCGCATCGAACCGTATCGCATCCCACTCCCAGTTTATCGGCCCAGTCCCGCCCAGGCGCATTCACCTCAGGAAATATATAGCCACGGCAACGGCCCTGGTTTTAGTCCAACCTTGTTTGTCCCAGTACATTTAAACGAATAGCTGCCTTGGTAGGTAGCCAAAATCATTCCTCCGCGATCCTCATTCGAACAAACCGGCGCGCTTCATTTTCCCCTTTGCCGCGTCAATACCACCGTTGCCCATCACCCGCGACTCCTCCCAATTTGAGGCTCAACATACCCTTGGCGCACCCGACGCACCTCAACCCCACCTAACGTCCTTATTCCATATATCGCATTGCGACATCCTCTTTTTCTCCCTCTCGATTATCCACCTCTAGGCGGACAAAGGGCCCCCGGCATTACCAATCCCAGCATCACCGGCTTGCGCCACGCCGTTAGCCTACTCGCGATTATCGTAATCCCCTCTATAAGTAAAAGTGGCCTCCCGTATTCATTCCACGGCACTCTCTCACTCCGAAATCGCCGCGACGCTTATCCCGACCGTTCGGTAATGGGCTGCTAAGATGGCTCCCTCATCAAAGCGATCCCAGAGGACGCGCCGCCACCGCGACGTCAGTCTGAGCCCTGCCCCGCTAGAGCAGTCATCCCCGTCGCGCCCAGCCAAGCGCAGAAGAAAGGTGAGCACCTTTTTACCTACGCGCTGCCCCCCCTCCTCTTTACGTCCACTAACCGCTTGTCGCGCATAAAAAGGTGGAGGAAACCGTATCGGAACCTATCGAAGATGAGGGTTCGAGTCTCACCGTCGACAATTCGGTTCCCGAAGGTACTAGCGACGACGACCGACTAATCACCCAGGTAACCCAACATCTACGAACCGTTAATACTCAGGCCAGCAAAGACCACGCCAATGCCATTCACGAGTCCAAGACCGAGGACATAGAAGCGTATGCCAAGATAGCCGCCCAGGACTGGACGTATTTCATTAAATCCTTGTCTATCAATATCGGTAGAACTTCCGAGCCCTCGCATTCCCATCCTACCACCCAAAATGACCAGGAAAATAAGGATTTCGTCCATATTGATCTTGGCCCCTCCAAGACATTCTCCCGCCAGACGGCTGTCATTTACTACGACTCGGAGCCCGGAAGATGGTTTATTCAGGCGAAAGGGCGCAATGGCATTAAGGTAGATAATGTCGCCATGAAGAAGACGGATGCACCGCATCCGCTTTCTAGCGGAGAGGTCATCGAAATTGGTGGTATTGAGATGATGTTTGTTTTGCCGGCGAGCCTCGGCCCTCTCCGCATACATCCTACGTATCTCGAACAGGCTGGCCTCGTAAAGCCGTCGCGATCAAGTCCCGCACGCGAAACGGGTCGAACGGCCCTGCCGACTGCCCCGTCTGCAGACCATTCGTCTTCCCAATCTGCTGCGCGACCTTCCTCCTCCCGCGGCCAACTTTTCCAGCAACCAATTGCGCCGGCTCCCCCTGATTATAAGCGACCCGGTACTCCGCCCTCGGCCAAAAGCCGTCCTTCGGCTTCCCAGCAGAAGACGCCCGCGCACGGCTCATCCGGTACGGTGATAATGAGCCAGAGCGACGTGGACCTGAGCAAAGACGAGAATAAGCATATCAAGCCTCATTTTAGCTATGCCCAGATGATCACACAGGCTATCATAAGCACTCCCGATGAAAAACTGAATCTTGCCGGAATTTATCAGTACATCACAAAGAATTATGCATACTACAGACACCAACCGCCTTCCGGCTGGCAGGTAAGTTACCTTACATACACCTTTTTTATTTTAGTATACTGAACAGTTGCGCTAATTGCGTTGCAGAACTCGATTAGGCATAATTTATCACTAAATAAGTCCTTCATGAAGGCGCCGCGAACAACGGACGAGCCGGGGAAGGGTATGAAGTGGGAGATCGTCCCGGAAGCGCGCGAGGAGATGATTCGCGTCGCCTACAAAGGTGGGCGAGGTGGACATCGCGGCTCCTCCAATCCTTCTTCGCCTAGCCAGCCCAACCAGTTGAGTTACATCACGCACGGGCCTAGAGATATCACGAACCGCGAACCGGCATCAGCGCGGAAACGCAAGGCGTCACCGGCCGCATCACCACCCCCAAGGCCGTCTTTGCATCTGACCCAGGTCACGCCGGACCGCAAGTTCCTACCAACCGGACCGGAGAGCTTTCAAGACGGTAGCCCTCTTCCACGCCGCAAACCCCTGGACATATCCAATTCATTCGGCAGCGCGGACAGTCTTCCGCAGTCACCACCCCCTATTTCGTCTTCATTCTTGCAAGACGAGGGCGCCTCCTTCGTGACTCCGGCGCCTCACCGAGTCCACCCTCGGCTCGCCCCGCCCAGCACGGCCCAGAGGCCTAGCCAGCATATGCCGACTAGTTCGCCCGCTCCCTTCTGGAAGTACGCCGACATCGGTAGCACGCCGCTGCGGCCGTCGGCATATGACATGAGTCCCTCGAAGCCTCCACACCTACCGAGCAGCAGCCCCCCTCCGGCAGCCGCCGATCGGACTCCCGTGCCCAGTCCCACCAGATCCAGCAGATCCGCCCGCACAGAGACGCAGGAGAGGGCTACGGCACCAGAGGAGGAAGAGGAAGAAGAGGAGGGCGGCTTCGATCTTACCAAGTATGCGCCCCGTAACCCACATCTCCGTATTAGCTTGATTTTACGAGAACCTTACTAACGGTATTTACAGGGGTTTCCAGAGCATCGGCTCATACCACGCGGCTCTCACCTACGGCGGCGGTCTAGCCCCTCGAGCCAACGGTAGTCGGGCCTGAAGACGGAGTTCCCTTACTATTCGTCTAGGACCGCTTCGTAAGGATATCCCCCGTATCTTGCGGTAGGAATATCAACGGGAGCATACAGCAGTCTGACTCGATATCATTATCTTAAATCACCCGCCCTGTACTATTAGCGTCACGACCCAACGCATTCATTCAATAACCCGGAGTGGGGAGGCGGGAGCGCCTCCCATCAAGTCCACTCATATCATCATCATTATCACTATCATTGCTACTATTACCACCATCGGCCGGCGTTGGTGGCACGGCATTCGTCTTTTAGGGGATGGGGCCGACGGACGAAACGAGCGTGCCGGCGGCCAAGCGAACGAGTGGATGGGCGAGCGGGAGTTGTACTATTAAACACGCACACACGGCATCAAAAAAATTCGGCGTTTCGGAGAGGAACACAAAAAAAGGGGGGTGGGTGGAGAACTTTTTTCTTTTTTTTTTTTTTTTTCCAACTCGCATCAAACTTCCTTCACTTACCACCACTACTATGACTGCCAGGGGGAGTCGGGTCTTTAAGGAATGGGCGGACTCCGCGCAGTGGAAGGCAAGGCAAGGCAGGGCAGGGTATGGCAGGGCAGGGCAGGTAGGAAGGCGGGACGATATCTCATGCTAGCATGCACGTTCGCATGTTCGCACGCTCGCACACCCGCTCGCACGTGGTTCACGGAGTTGATTCGGTTGATTCGGTCGGTCACCATCTAGGTATCCGCCACTTATACCTAGGTATCCTAAGTCAGCGGCTAGGGCTTCCGGGGAAGGGTTTTTGGGAGGGAAGAGGGAAATGGGACGGCAACGGATGGGTGGATGGATGGATGGATGGTATTTAATTCTATTTGCTTTTTTTAATGCGTTTACGAATGGGTTTCCGCTGGGAAGGAAATATTAGTTCTTTTTTCCACTCTTTTATCATTATTATTACCATGCTTCTAAAACCTATTTGTTTCTTTTACGTTTATTTTATTTTATTTTACTTTATTTTTCGACTTCTACTTCTCACCTCCTCTTCTCCCCCTCTTCTTCAACAACAAAAATCAGTGATTTATTTATATTTTTTTTTCTCCCTTTTTCTCTTTTCAAAAATCCATTCAACATCCATCTTCATCGTCGTTGCCATCTCATGTACTTCTTTCGAATGGGGTTGATGTAATAACTGGCTGGATTGCCTAGGTGGACTGGACTGACTGACTGACTGACTGACTGACTGACTCACTGACTGATGGAGGGAAAGGAAGGGATGGATGGATGGATGATTGAACGGACGGGACATAACGGAGGTTCAACACAAGCATACCTACCGCCTATACCTACCTACCTACCTAATTTAGTGTTTAAATGGCACAATGGGCCGCCTCGATGCAGCAGCGGTCATACAATGCTTACGCTCGAGTACCTACGTCATACGTTCTCTGCCTACGCGACACGATACGTGATCTTAATACAGTAATGACAGTAAGAGTGAAGATGTCTATTAACACAGACCGAGCTCCTGGGTAAGGGATGCGCGCCGAGTGCTCGATAGGGAGGTATATGGGTGAGTTTCCTCCTCTAGCCTAGATGCTGCCCCCTTTTTTTGTACTTGAGTGGCCGCCGCCACCGTCGTCCCGTATCTACCTGTATATATGCAACTTTGATCATTCATCATGCCTAGGGTTCGATATACCGTATGAGTAGCAGCAGCAGCAGCAGCAGTTGTTGTTGTAGTCGCGTTACCACCGTACACTCCAGTGAACTAGCCAAAGACCGGGAGGCAAAAGCCAGAAGTCAAACACGCGATGCAACACGCGCCCCCAATTTAGATCCATGCAACCGGCCCCCGGGGAATAAAAGACAGATCTTTCGTGCCCCTGTTCTAGAGACGCCGAACCGGGGAAAAAAGAAGCCAAGTCCGAGCAGATGTTACTTTTCCCTTTTGTTTCCTTTTCATGCCGTCCCCGTCCGTATTTTAAGAGTCCCCCATATCCATGGCTCGTCCGTGTCAAACATCATTCCCCGTGATCCCCATGATCCGCATCCCGTTTTTTATCCTAGCTCATTCACGAAGCCGAGGCCGCAGCCGCAGCCGCGCCCACTCGGGTCTTGGGCCCAGTGCGACCAGCGCGCTTCTTGGTACTCTTCTTCTGGGAGGTGTTACCCTCGATAAACTTGATAAGTTCGTCGATGCTTCTAGCATCAGGCTTATCCGACTTGGGCTTATCAAGTGCCGCCGGTTGCGCCGTAGCACCAGCGCCGCCTCCAAGAGCTACGTTGCGAGGGGGGAACCGTATTCCAGCTCGTAGGCGCCTTGCCTGCACATCTTTATCCCGTTTAGCGATAGCGACGGCATTCTGCGTCAGCTGCTCCAGCCAAGTCTCAGCCTCTTTGGTGTTGTTATTTTCCGGCCCGAGCTGGTGGAGGAAGATGTTGTAGCATTCGCGCATCCTGCCGAGGGCGGCCTTGGACTCGTTGTCTAAAGCGAGGGCCTGGGCCAACTGGAATAGAAGGCTGGCGGCCGGAAGAGACTGCTTACCCGTCACGCGCTCGCAGACCGCAAGAGCTTGCTCAAACCAGACGCGGGATTCGTGGTATGCCTGCATATGTTGTAACATGACCGCTGCGTTGTTCAGAGTTGTAATCGAATCCGGATGGTCAGGACCATAGATAATCTTCCACAGATCAAGCGCATGTTTAACATAGGCGAGAGCCGTCTTGCTATCACCGGATCCGTGCACGTACAGACCAAGATTCAGGTAGTACAGCAGCGTCTCCGCAGAATCGACGCCGAGGGTACGCTCTGATACGATGACGGATTTCCTTGCCAAATCGACGGCGGCCTCCTTCTCCTCAAGCTGGTAGTAAATTTGCGCAAGGCTAGAGTATGCTCGCGCAACTTCGGGGTGGAGAATTCCGTAGATTTGCTCGTGAAGAGTCAGGCTTTCCAGTATGAGCTCCTGGCCGATCTTTCGGTTACCTTGCATGATGGAGTGGCGGCCGCCTTCCAACGCTTCTTCAGAAATAACACTCTTCGGTGCAGAGTCCTTGATTATAGGGACGACGTTGATAACGTCATCCGGGGTAAAGGTGCATGGGGAGGTGGTGGAGGAGGCAATAGAAGACGGGGAACCGTCCCTGGCCTTCTTCTTCTTCTTCTTCCCGTCGCCGTTTGCCTGACCATTAACGCCATTCGTAGCAGGTGCGGTGCTAGAATCGCTAGTGAACTGGAAGTTCTTAACCTGCAGTTGGAGGCCAAGCCTCAGAGATACATCGCGGAGGAGTTGCAGGTGTTTGATCTGGTTATGCCAGTCCGAATCCAACGTAAACTTGAACCGACGGATCGCCTGGGCTTCGATTTCCTGTCGCAGACTTTCCGGCGTAAGATCCGCAAATGCAAGGTCGGCCTCGGGGTAGAGTGCTTTCAGAGACTCGTCGATCTCGGCAACGGGCTTGCTGTTGAAACCCGAGCCGAGGAGGCAGTTGAGAAGATGGGCAATGCAAGCGGAAGTAAGAGGAATAGGGAGATACCGTAGGTACTTGCCCGCGACGTGCTTGAATGCCCTGGAGATTATCTCTTGTAAGCATAGCTCCCGGAGGCGTAGAAGCCTGGGACCTTCGCAGAGCGACACGATCTTGCCGAGATACCGCATGTTAATCCCACGCTTATGCATCATCCTAGTGAGAGATACGCCATCCATGGGGAAAGGCAGGTCGGCGGCCCCAATATCATTAACGAAATCAGGAATCGCCGACTCTCGTAGATATTTGCAGGCATTTCGAACATCCTCTTCGTCGGCAGCCAGTTCTTCCTTCTCCGCTTCCGTCTGAGGAACTTGTCCACTGTAGACATCGGGGTTGAGCGCAAAGTGGAACTCGGAAGCGTCGATGCGATCTTCGGCCTCCGTCGTGGCGCTCTCGCTGGCCTCATTAGACTTGTCCTCATCTGAACTCTTTTCCTCAGACTTTTCGGCCTTTTCCTCGGCCTTTTCTTCGGGCTTCTCTTCAGACTTATCATCGCCAGACTTGTCCTCCACCTTTTCCTCCGTAGACGAGGATTTCTCCTTGCTCTCTTTCTCATCCTGAGACTTAGTCTGGGATTGCCGCTTTAAACGCGCGAGCTCCTTGTTAACCCATTCCGTCCATTTTTGATTCCGAACCAACTCCACGAGTTCTGGTCGTAGGACGGTCATGCGATGAGGGTACTCGAGTTTGTTCTTTTCTCCCTCGGCGCTTGTGTTCTCCTCAAGCCATAATACGTCCAATGGGGTGATGCGGTACAAGTCCAGAACGTACTTGCGACCGTCAGTTCCCATCAAGCCCTTCGTCTCGACGCTAGCTTCTAAGTCGAAGCGCTTTCCATCCTTGTCCCACACGGGATGCTTCTTGACCTTTAGGGCCTTTGAAAGCTTCTCAAAGGTTGGCGCAAACCGCTCATCGGCCGCAACAATTTCCTTGCCTTCTACTGCTCCGTATTCAATAGAGTTCTCACCGGGTTCCCTTTGTTTAAATATGCCTGGGACAACTGTTTGGCCAACGATTCGCTTTCCAAGATAATCCACCACTACGGTCGCTGGGCTATATAGGCCATCAATGTCAAGCTGGTTGACTATGCGTACTCCGTTGACATCTTTTCCGGTAGCAACCCTGGCAGCATCATCACCACCTTCAGAGGTGAACGTGCCCACGCCATCAGCTCCGAACGAGAAGAATACGTTGTTGTAGACGAATATCTGAGCGTCGCGGCCTTCTGTTGGGTTAAGGGGTGTGACTTCGCCGCGGGCGACCAAAATGGCTCCTCTAGCAGCAGCATCGGAGTAGTCAGCGAAAAGTTTCGAGATAAACCTCTCTCTGAACACGCGGTCCTGAACCGTCTCCTTAGGTAACTCTCGGGCTGATTGGAACTCTTCGTTCCAGTCTCGTAGGGTATCCGTGTTATCGACACCAGAGATGAGATAACCCTCCTGAGTCCTCGTGATATCCGAGCTATGAGCACATAGCGGCGAGTTAGGTGGTGGGACCAACCATGGTGCCGCGGGGATAGCGTTCGTCAGTTGGAATGTGGCCAAGGGTTCCTTTCGGTTGCTATACTGTAATAGTTTCTCAAAGGATTCCGAGAAAGACGGTGAGATCTGGGTTAACAGCGTTAATAAGGAGTGGGCGGAATGTCCCTTCGGAGCAGCCCGGGGCGAGGGGTCGAATTTGCTATTTGAGGATTTATTCACATAAAAGCCGCCGACGTGCGAGGTAATCTGGTATTGTTCCCCCTCGTTCGTCGTGACGAGCAGGTACAGGAGGTGGCCCTTCTGCCGAAGATGATAGGGGGGAGGGTTCCACGGCGACAGAGCTATAGACTTCACCGTTTTAGGGGCGGGTTCCTCTTCTTCCGGTATGAGAGTCGAAAGCTTCGCAGGAGCCTCGAAGTCATAGGAACTGGCTTGGACATTGTCGGTGTCCTTAGCACTAGCGGTGACCGAGTCGAAGAGGGAGATTCCAGGTAAAACCCCTTGCAGAGTATCAGTCCGATCTCCGGCAGCACCTACCAGATCCCGGATTCGGATGACATGTATTCTAGCCTCCTTTTCGGTATACGGGTCTTCTACCAAGCGTATCTCAGCTTCCGGTCCGAGCCCCTTCACGTCGGAGATTTGGACGAAGTCATTTATACGTTCGCCAGCATGTTCGAGGTGGAAACACGAGTACTGGAAAGCGGACGGCAGCTCGATAATAGACTGGCGTAGCTCGTGGACTTGCTCTTGAGGCAAGACCTAGACTTAAGGTTAACCAAGGCGAGATCCACAAAGAGGAAGCAAGGGGTATCTGCTAACCATCACATGGATTTTATGTGGCTCGTGGGGAAGGTGGATAGTGAGGGGATACAATGCTATACGTCGGTGGGTTAGCATGGGGTAGGCTATTTGCAACGCCTGGGAGGTAAAATTTTTGCCATACCATCTCCAGCCTCCCCTGCGTCGTCTTCGCTCGTCGGATTGTTAGAATCAACCTTGGAGTTTTCGGGTTGTCCATTTTGGGTTTCGGCTTCCTGGCCGGCCGGTTGGGCTGCACGAGACCTCAAGATTAATTCATGTCCGAGTCGAAACACAGCTATGTATAACACCAGCGAGGATTTTACCTACCAGCAGCAGACTCTTGCTTCTCGGACATCGCGGGCCAAGAAGAAGGAGAGGTAGTAAGGGGGAAGGAAAGGGTTTGCCAAAGCTATGTTTTTGCGGTGGTGGTGGTGATCTATAATATTCTCTTACTTGTACAAGAATAACAAACGAGGTCCCACGCACAGCTTGGAAAATCCGGCGTGAAAACTGTGAAAGTATTAATGAACAAGGTCCGAGAAATATTATACAGATCTAAATAAAAGAAATGGTCAAATCAATTGAACTTTCTGCAGCACCGTGAGGGTGAAAGTGAGTATGTCGAAGAGAGGGTAGAAGGAATCGACGATGTGTATAAACTTTTCGATTTCCCATTTCAATTTTTTTTTCTTCGACGGCTTTGAGAGACCCCGGCTGTTCCCGGTAAGTCGGAGCTACGGCGATTCCTAGGTCATGGCAGCTTCCCCGTCCGCCCTAATCATGATGCTGTTAGCACGTAACACTGTATAAATGGGGGTGCTACAGTTTGGCCATGCCGCTTTTGATTGGTTCAAGCTTCGAAAGTTGAGGGACTAAAAAAATCCGCATCCTATTATATGTAAGAATCAAGCGTTAGGTATCTTAGTACCTTCATCTTCTTGGGTTCTACATACCTCATGGCCACTCATTATTATTTTTTTTTCTTCAAGGGGGCAATATGTTTGCTAAAGGCTCCGTGTATATATATACACGGATTCCGAGTACCTAGGTGGCTACTCGGGCAAGTATAGAAATATATTAACTTATAAATACTGTAGGATGTCAATTTTCAAAGCGACGTCAAGTCCGCTGGAATTATGAGTTTTTATCATTCTATCGATAACAAATGTTTTCTGTTTCTGATTTTTGTGTGGGAAATAAAGTGGGTGCTTCCCAATCAGGAAATCAAGTAAACAAATCAAACCCGTTGCACATTGCGCATTATATTCATCCCTATTGGACAACATTGGCACCTACATGTATTCCTGCTTTTCGTATGTCGTAGCTGCTTAAGAATAGCACTACATCCAGCGCTCTTCAGAGCAAGAGTTTTTGGATCCCATTTTTAAGAATTAATTTACTTATGATACCCTTTCCTTTGAGCCCTTGGTGTCAACGTGACGCCTACACGACATGAAGCCGATAGCTTCGCATCATTAGCAAAACCCGAGCTCTCAAACATCCATAATCCAGCATTTATAACCGCTTAGTAATATCATTGGAGCTTCCCCTATGTCGTTCAATGAATTTAAGACCCCCTATAAGCCGAGGCATAGGCCGGACAAATCAAAAGAGGCAACCCAAGCATGGACCTCAGCGCGCTGTCAACGCTTACTCCGACCGTTGCTTTCGAGAATCGCTTCTCTAAGAAGAGATGCCGCCGCATCCCTACTTAACCCCAAGGATGATGAGGTCGAACAGGAAAGGAGGGTTGATGTCGAGCAGCAAAATGCCGGGTGCGGGTGGTTACGGCCCCGGAAAAGGATCCGCCTTACTTATTCACAGAGGCGGCCGTCCCGCCGACAAGGTGAAAAGTCTACATTCGGCAAGGACCAGAGTACAGTGAAGTGCCCCCGCCAAGGTGAAGAAAGAAGCACGATACCCGGCGAAATAGTGCCAGCCACGCCCCTATTACGACGCGCAAGAGGTCACGTGGTCCCATCCCCGGTAATCCAGAGCAACCCCGGAGACCAGCCCGACCCGCCGGCGGCCAGATGCAAACGAAGTCAGCATAAGGATCTCGACCAACGTCTTGCCAAATTACGGGCTCAGTCGGCGCCTAATAGGCACGGCGACCTAGAGGCGATCTACAAAAGTCTGGAAGCGCTCCTGAAAGCAACGCGGTGTGATACTAACCAAACACGGGGGCCTCGTTCGTTTCTGGAAATATGTCTAAGAAAAGTACCACAGTATATCGGAGAGCTCGAAGCCTGGGAGCGCATGGAAGCCGAACAGAACGGTACTGTCTCTACACTCGATGATGTCGACGCTTCGGCGCAGATATATAACCATTTAGAGTCCATTGGAACAAATGAAGCACTTGGGTGGAAGCATCTTAGAGTCGTGGTTCGAGCTAACGGGGTCGACGTCGTTAAGCAAGGAATTTTGGAAGGACTATTCGGCGATGACTTCTCGGAATTGCTTATCGACTTATGTGTTCAGAGCGGTGCATTGTCAGAGGCTGAGGAACTCGTCGCAGCGTTGGTTGATCGCCAGTATCCCCAACCAACGACTCCAGATAGCTCATTCGGCGAATTAGCATCCCTTAGGCCTCTTACAGTGCTATGGACCTTTGCCAACAAGAACCGCCGTACATCATTTCTACTGCGACAGCACTCGTATTTACTATCTAACGGGAACCTCCCTCAAGACTGGCTGGCGACGCGAGAGTTCGAGCGTATATGGGCATTAGCTGCTCGACATTTATCGGTGGTGGAGGCGGCCCACGACGCCGTCGCATTCATGAGTCATTCGATTTTGTTGCTGTGCCGCCGAAGACGAAGTCCCACTAGCAGCGCCGAAACGATTCGCTTAGAAAATGACATTTCCATGGCGAATAAGCAGACGTTGGTTAGTGCTTTAACTATGCTAGCCACGATGGGTTTATTGGGCGAGATGGAACTTCACTCGCCATGCGTTTCAGAACCTGAGATTGCGAAGATAGACCTCATCGGCAATAGGGTTAGGCACATTATCAGGTCGTGCATGGCCGACCTGCAGACGTCAAGGCTTACGCGGTCCGGCTTGGGGAATAATTTGTTGTATCTGGCATTCTTCATCTCGTCAAGCAACGCCCGGGCCGACAACGATATCTGTGATCGTCTCAGGCTTAGTATCGAACACGCATGGCGACAACACACAGACCATAGCTCCGCAAGAAGCAACCGCACGAAACACCGTCTGACCGATGTAGCCTCATTTGTGTCGTCAGTAGCCCGCAGCTGTGGTAGGGGAATGAGCCTGGCGTCTCACAACTGTCTAGACACGCTGTTCAGACAGCTGGAGAGCCTCCAGCTCAATCGAAAAATATTAGACTGCATGAAAGCGGTCGCGGCGTTCTCGCTAGCGCAACAGACCAACAACATCAAGGATTTCATCTACGCCGAGAAGCTGGCCTCTAATCAATGCTCGGGGGTGGGGGACGACGCGCACTCGCGGTCTCTCTTCACGGGCTATCGATGGGAGGAAACTATAGGCGAGTGGGTGAAAGTCAGCCCTGTCGCCGAGAGACGGCTGCCCCGGCCCATGACAAGACAGCTTCGATCGCCGTCAAGGTCAGACGTAGATCATAGAGAAGACGATGATGAACAGAAGGCTACTCGATTCGGGATGCCAATATACGGTGAAGCAGATAATGTTCCAGGTCCGGAAATAGAACCACAAAGAGATTATTGTAAAGCGCAGGGCTCCCCGGCCCCCAGGGCCCAATCCAGCAACACCAAGAAACGTGCGCGGTCTTGTTCGAAAGACGACAAACCACAAGCGGTCACAGCATCTCATCGGAGCAAAAGCGTCGCCGCCCTCCGTTCGACAAAATCGGCTTACTTGTTGCTGGACTCGTCACTTAACGATGAGCTCGGTTCCGACAAAGAAAATAGTAATCACATCCCTAGCAAGAAGCTAAGGAGGAGTATAAGCAGAGGGACGGCGCTTAGCAATAAGCCACGATCCAGCCTGGCGAGCCAAATAAGCGTCGGCGGACTCGGCGACGATTTCAGCGATGACGAGCTTTGCATGTGAGTCTTCGCTAGCTGCCGTGGACGGCATCATTTTCTAGCATTATGAGCCCATCGTTGGAATGTTGCGCAGCTGTCTATCTTTGGACACGTGCGATGGGGTTCGGACCCGGAAATATTAATGAATTATATTTCCACGGGTTCCGACCTGAATGTTTGGTGTCGATCGCGGAACGGCAACCTTGTATCTCCGCCACTGGATGGTGTTGAATATGGAGTTGTGATGTATTATTATACCTTATATAATAGTAAAACGTTCGAGCGCTAGATGTAATAAGCAAGTTGCTGTTCTTTGATTGCGTAGCGTTGTCAGTAAAACCCGACAGATCGCCTTGACATCCATGTGCCCATCCTCCGCAGCTGGGGCGAAGGTGACTAAGAGTTGAAACTTGAAACGACCCAACTGGGCAACTCGTCTCAACTTGAATCATGCCAGAACATGGGCCACTTGCTATGTATATCTGGGTTATCGATCATCAACGAACGTCGGGATATATGCAAAACAAGAGCCCTTGCACCACTCTAAATAAGGTCTCGGATGGACGTGGGGGATAATGCGTGACGACGGCGCCATTTTCGATAAGGAAGATAGTTAAAACTTAGCCTGTAATATCAAGCCATGGTTCCTGTACGGTATCGATATGGTAATTGTGATTAATCTAAGAATGGGTAGGATGAATAAACATACGTTCGGTATGAGAATAAAAAAGTACGGCTTAGTTAGGAGGATTATTATGTATATGTGTATTCAGACGCAACAGAATGGTCTCATAAAGTGATTGCGTAAAATGTGAGGCTCTATAGGTAGGTACCTATGTATGCGCATTCGGATAATGGAGAGGGCGCTACATCTGTCATCATCGTCGTGTTTGTGGTTACTCGAATAGGATGCCCGAGTATATGCGGATGACGCAAGCACCATCCTGCTAAAGAAGAGGGGAGGCATTAGTTCGAATAGGACCGCAGCGTTAGATTATCTTGTGCCCTAACAAAAGAATGGAGCATTGTAGACCGTGTCTTAACTTACCAGAGAGTAAACATTCTTTCGATGATAAAATGAACGAATCGGAGTATACCAGAGAGGCGTTACGGTGTTTCGTTGAAGAGCAACAATAATCCAACGATCGCCAGCGGAGTAGGAGTTTTTTTTTGGTCGTAATCGAGCCACATCCATGTGCATGACTAGGTGGATAGGTAAAATATGGGATGCTTCTGACAGTATTCCACATTACGATTAGCCGCTAGATCATGGTTTGCTGCCCCATCTGAGCACTGGTGCTAGGCCGTTACGAGTCATCATTGGTGTTTTGCCCAACTAGACCCCGGCCGCCCCGGAGCTAATGAAGAATCTGCCCTGTATTCGAACGCGCGCTGGCTTCGTTTCGAAACGACTCTGTTGATCATGATGTCCCCCGCTGTTGCAGGGATAAAATCGAACAACGAATAGATGAAGCCACCAGACGGCCGCCATGCTTAAATCTCGAAGTGTTGATGGAAGATAGCACGCACCACAGACGTATACACGTAATTCGCGGTCCCGAAAAGAAGTAAATATGCCTCTAAGAGGTCTAACACTCATTGGCCATACGGGTGGGTGGCTGGACCCGTTCGGATCCGTAACGTAAAGTAGAGATGGGATTCGCCTCTCCCGTGGCTTGAGGGAGCATCCCCTGGTCGATCTGTTTAGACCCTCGGCCAATGTTGCTGCTTTTCGTAGCCTATCTGCCTGTGTACCTTGCATTGGTGGCGCTTTATCGGTCCATCCCCACACTGACCTGAGGAAAACTGCTCGCGTTTTGGGCTAAAAAGAAAAGAAGAGAAGAGGGAAAAACTGGCAAGGACTGTGGACGCGTGTACATATTGAAGTGTGCAGATTTTTTTTCTTATCGCGAGTTTCAGATTATTTATGTGGTAATACCCGATGTTTTTGTTTGATAAATGAGGACCCAAAGGGAATTGGTGAAGAAAATACAAACAAAAAAGTAAACAGGTACCATCTAAACTTTTCCGACTTCAGTTGAGTTGCCTCAATCACGGCGAGCTGAGAATTTTGAATTTTGTGCTGTCGGTGAAAGACTTCAGATTGGCTGAGAGTGGAGTAGGGTGCCGTAGTGCGGAAGGTACATGCATTTAGGAGGCAGGGCGTATATGGAGACCCACTGTCTGAGGGGAAATGTCAGCCAGCCCCTCCCTAGTATGGCACAGGTACTACGTACTCGATTCATTCTTTCTTTCCCTTACTGCACGCCTCCTATGTAAGCTTGATTTTCAGGGGTAGGCACAAGTGATTGGCGCATGGTTAAAGGGCGACCGGTATTAGCAGACGTAATTGAGTAGGTAATAGCGACCCCCCAGTCGGGTACTTACAGTATACGATATACCCAGCACCTACAAGGATGTATAAGGTAAGAGGTACCTACCTAGGCACATGTATACCTATATGCCCCACTGGTACGTACCAGACTGTTCCGGGCCCAATCTTCTCTGTGGCTCATCTTCAAAATTGCCTGGATCTCCTTATTCTTCCTCATTCATATATCTCACGCAGATGGGTATTGCTCTCTAGGTTTTCACGCCTTCACTGCCTCAAATCCTTCTGGTCCTCTCTTTTCAGATCCAGACCTGGACAGCATCCCAAAGTCCCTGGTTCTTTAAAAAACCAGACTTGGGCGAATGTAACGTCGCCCTACTTCACTCATTCCCAATATAGCCCTCGTTAGGCCTCCTAAAAGCATTCCCTAGGTGGCATCCTTCGAGGCTCTTTGACGTTCGCTTCCCATCTGGGGGCCGTCTAACCACAACTCCCTTTAAATACCGGTAACCCTCCGGATCTTGGCACCTCGCCTCAACTCTATCTTGAGTCACCTCAGACTACCAGTTCGGAGACGCCTTAGGTCGCCTTCACCACCACCACTTAACGACAGCAGGCTGTTACTGCCATTCGTTCATTCTTCTTCGTGGCTATCCAAGTTGATCTTGTTTGGCCCCTTACACATATTCCCATTAGACCTCAAAGCCAACCTTTGAGACGGACATTCCTTATCAAACAAACGACCATCCGAACCCAAGAGGTTCTTCATTTCAATTACTAAACTTTGATCAGTTTAGCTGGCATTTACTTACAGAAAAAGACACAAGACACAAGACTTTATCATGGCCGGGGGCGAAGGAAAACAAGATGCTGGTGAGGGGCAGGCCGCAGGATGGACGCCGCGGATGGAGAACGAATCCTTGTCCAACTATCTATTGATCGTGTGCGGCGCACTCTCTCTGGCCCTTATCGTATGGCGCATCACAACAGCGCTCATCAAGTATATCCGAACCGTCACGTGCCTGACAAACGACACACAACGATACTTCGCGAATGCGTCGCCGAAGGTATCCTGGATCAAGAAGAACCTGCTCTATGCGCCTATGTTCAGGAAGCGACACAATCGAGAATTTCAACTTAGCAGCGCTATCAATGTCGGTACTCTACCGACTCGGTTCCAGTTTCTCTTCCTAATGGGCTACTTCGCGACCAACATCGCTTTCTGCGTTGTCCATATCCCCTTCGCCGAAAGCTTCCAGGATGCGTGCAAGCAGCTGAGAAACCGAAGCGGAACATTAGCTACAGCCAACATGATTCCGCTATTCGTCATGGCGGGAAGAAATAATCCTTTGATTGGTCTCCTTGGCATGTCCTTTGACACGTTCAACCTGATGCATCGGTGGTTCGGCCGTATCGTGGCGTTGGAGGCAGTATGCCATACCTTCGCCTACTGGGCTGCGTCGGCAGCGACAAAAGGATGGTCAGCCACCTTACACACCACGGTCACCGTACAGTTTATGTTGTACGGTTTCCTTGTAAGCTTTACGTATCCCTGACCTGGACACGAGTCCCTTAACTAACATATCTAGGCCACGATTGCCTTCGTTGTGATTCTCTTCCAAGCTTCCAGCATCGCGAGGCATGCGTACTACGAGACCTTCAAGATCTTGCACATTGGCCTGGCCGCTTTGGCAATCGTCGGTCTTTGGTATCATCTGGACTTGAAGCAACTTGCCGCGATTAAATGGTTGGTTCCTGTTATCCCTGTATGGGTCGGCGACAGGCTTATCCGTTTCATGCGCGTTGCTTACCACAACTTTGGCCGAGGAGGAACCAAGACGCTTGTTGAGGCACTTCCTGGCAATGCTGTTCGCGTGACAGTGACGATGGCCCGACCTTGGACTTTCCGTCCCGGCCAGCACGCGTATCTATACATGCCAAGCATCAGTCTCTGGCAGTCTCACCCCTTCTCTTTGGCGTGGAGTGAGGAAGCCGAGGAGCTGAACCCGGATAAGTTGGCTATGAACCGACAAGACGTCCTGGCCATGCAGAAGACGAGCATGTCTTTCATCATCCGAGGACGTACTGGAATGACACACACGCTGTACCAGAAGGCGGCAGCACAACCCGATGGCCGGCTTCTGACAAGGTGCTTGGTTGAGGGACCATACGGCGGAGAGCACAAGATGCACTCGTATGGCACCGTGATGCTTTTTGCCGGTGGTGTGGGTATTACTCACGCAGTTCCCCACGTCCGGGATCTAGTAGCCGGCTTCGCGAACGGCACGGTGGCCACGCGGAAAGTGGTACTCGTGTGGATTATTCAGAGTCCCGAGCACCTCGAGTGGATCCGGCCTTGGATGACGGAGATTCTAGCAATGGACAGGAGGCGTGACGTGTTGCGCATCATGCTGTTCGTCAGCCGGCCACGCTCAACCAAGGAGATTCACAGCCCATCTTCAACAGTCCAGATGTTCCCTGGCCGACCCAACATCGAGACACTCATAGGCATGGAGGCAGAGCAGCAAATCGGGACCATGGGCGTGACAGTGTGCGGACCCGGTGCTCTTAGCGACGAGGTCAGGCATGCGATTCGCCAAAAGCAGTATGACACCTCTATCGACTTCATCGAGGAGGCCTTCTCGTGGTAGATTGTGTCTAGGCGATGGTAGATTGTGTCTAGGCGATGGTAGATTGTGTCTAGGCGACACATGGGATTACTGGGATAAAGTAATCCAAATGGGGGTCCAGATTTTTGTATTTGTACTATTGCTCCGTTCGATTGCGCATATTTGCTTCTTTTCCTTGGACCGCCCTCACAGCTTCTTGTAGATACCTTACCTTTGCTGATAGATACATCAGCCTGACGCTGAATGATACGACCGGATACATCGAGAACATGGTTCTAAACGTATACAAAAAATGATATTGCAAATTGAAGTTGCGTGCATATTAAACATTAAAACACATTAGAAACTCTTACAAGAAGGGACAAAGGGAAGTCTTGCATCCCTAGATCCGGTGGGTTGAGTAAAAAGGTGAGCTAAGACATGGGTTGGCAACCGCAACTGGATATGACCATTGGATTCCAGAGTCCGACAAAACCAAAAGAGGAAACGAATACCAACTTAGTCACATGGTGTAGGTACCAGGCAAATTAGAGACACTACTTGGTAACCTTCAATGATGCTATGATACCGGGACTATGCCAAAGGTTTAAGTGCTTTGTTCAGGGCGACGGTTTATGTGATTCGGGTAAGGGAATTTACGCCAGCTCTGATACCTACCTAGGTACCTATAAATATATATATAACTCAGTAGCGTTTGAGTTTATAGGTCCTTTTTTGCTTTTGAACACCTGAAATGTAGGAGCTTTATCTTGGTCGTAGTAGTTAGTATATATGGTGAATGGGAATGTTCATGTGATCCATTTAAGCAGGTAGCCATTCACTTATAAAGAACCGCAGTTTAGGTGTTTGGCCTCTGCCGTTCAGTGTTTTGAGTACTAAAATCCAGGTACCTACCCACCTGTATTGTTTTCGGCTAGCAGGTACCCTAGCTATCGGGTGGCACTGATACATGCAGTTCCCTGACGTGGGAGAGTCATCTCTAATAGGTACCTACCTCGGTACTCCGACGCGGTACTGTGCCTTAGGTACTGTGCGATATATGTAATACAGGGCAATACAGGGCAATAGCGGGGTTACTATCCGCTAGAACTTGGCCTCGGCGCCCCTCTAAATAAGATAGATAAGCACTGTGCCTTCTTGTTACGTGCCTTCATATTCTACCACATGCGCATGCGCCTTCTCGGATGACCTCAACCGAAAGATCTACCAGATCACACCCGCATCTTATGAGGACTGTCTTACACATACCAATTCTTTTTCACTTTCTTATCTGACCCTGCCATCGCTGCTAATTCTAGCAGCCCCCCCATCCTCCATCACAGATGCAAGAAGACCAATAAAACCAAAGCATTTGGTATTCCGGCTTGTCTTATTCCCTTCTGCGTTAGGTTACTGCTTTCCTATCTGGGTACCAGACACGAGACCAGTTCCGGTCTCTCTTATTATTAAACCGACCTTACCTTACTTTCCTTCCCCAACCTCGTATCGTCATCCGGCCTCAACAGTCTCAACGCCTCGACACAATCAATACCTGCCCACCCAGCCACCCGGCCGCCCTGCTCATTATCAAGCGCCCGATACCGACGTCGCCCTTACGTTTTAGCCAAGCCAAGCAACTAGGCGGAGGCACGCGATCCGCGTGGAACATCTTCGCCGCGATGGGTCTTGCGTACAACACGTATCTTAATAGCAATAGGATCTATGGGTGCAAGAATTGTAAAGCACACCTCGCCAACCACGAGGAAATAATAAGTCGGGTACGATCTCCCTCCCTCGTCTTTTCTCTCGTTCCCCCACTACCCGGGCCTTCCCCAGCTTCGATCCGAGTCCCTTACTTCGCGATGTCTATCCCGATCCCAGCCTCCCCGGCCAGCTAGTTTACACTCCTAATCCACCTATCCATTCGAGACCTACCCGTCTACCGGCCTCGTTTTCCGGCTTCCCACCCCACCACATCCGCACCCGGGGTCCCTCCGTCTTAACTACCTTACCCACCTACGTAACTACCTAAACTAACGAAACTCGCTGGCTAACCTCAAACGCACGGCAGAACTTCCGCGGCCAGCACGGCAAGGCGTACCTGTTCAACACGGTGGTCAACGTGGACGCGGGGGAGCCGTCGGAGCGCAGCATGACGACGGGCCGGCACATCGTGCGCGACATCACCTGCCGGCAGTGTAAGGAGACCGTCGGCTGGAAGTATGACCGCGCCTACGAATCCAGTGAAAAGTACAAGGAGGGCAAGTTCATCCTCGAGGCCGAGCTGCTGTGTAATGTCAGCTAGACGGTGCATTTGGCGATCTCCACTTGTCTTGCGGCGCGGTTGGTTGACCGGTCGATCGATCAATCGAAGTGATGGGGGATAGGCGAGGGTAGGGAGTAGACGGATGAGCGGGCGGAGAGAATGGATGGATGAATGAATAGGCAGAGGAGGCGGAAACGGTATGGCTCGATGATGCGCCGGATAGTGCGGATTTGATCCCACTTGAGGTAACGACACGTCCTCCGTCCGCCAAGTGAGCATGGGATGGACGGGATTGGGGACAATCACACCCACACAACAACCTACGGTTCATTTCTGATTTTAGTAGCATGGTTACCTCTTAATGCATAGGCTGGGCGTTTCGGCGGCGTTCTTGCGAGCGGGTTTGCTTGGTAGTTCTTAGAACAGGGCGAACGAACGGCGCAGGCTCTCGCGGATCCGCAGTGTCCCGGTTCAGGCAAACAAATGCCCGCTCATAGAGGTCTCCTAAGATCCGAACAGAGTTGCACTTTTCTCCCTTTTTCCTATCTTTCCCTTCTCTCTTCCTTCTTTTTGAATTGACTCCTAGGCGTAGACAGACGTTCTGGTACGAGAGAGTAGGTCAACGTGAGAAATAGACAGTTGAACAGTAAGGTATGCTTTGGTGCTCTGATGCTTCGTGTTAGGCCCGCCTGGGCTTGCTTGTAGGTTTTTAGAGTATGGGGACATTGTCTGTGAGTGTCGTGGCTTATCTCATTAATACAACTTCTGCTGGTTGCTTCGTAAACTCGTTAGTCCTCAATACCAAAGTCTATATACCGACATGAGCTCGCGATCCCAGCTCTGGTGCTGAGTTAGCCATACTCTCTACCCGTTAGATGAACTAATAGACACAGAATAGAGACTACACGGGACGGTCTCGATGCTATACCAATCGACTCAGGACCGGGTTTGAGGTGAAGCAGAGATTATAGTCCACAGAATCGCATATGTAGGTACCTACCTACTATATTGGTGAACTCCTCCCGAAGCAGAAGCGGGTGAGCTGCGATTGTCAGGTTTAAGAGATCTTGGGCCAGAGTTAGAGCACTGCCTCTCCTATTTAGATATAATATATCTTTATTAGTCCCTCCGGTTTTATAATGTATCCAACTCTACGCTATACTTTCTAGAAGAACCCCATGAACGGTAAGGAATATACGATGAGAAACACCACGATTACCACACCGTCTACCGCAGTTGAGCCCCTTCCTCTACTCAGCAGCGTTATAAACCGGCGTCCTTCCCAACCAACCACACCTACTCAGTCGACGAAGAACGAAAAACTAGGTACCGCGTTTAGAAGTAAGAACTAGATCACCCGAAGGCTAAGCACCAGGAAGTTATAACAGACAATCTGATCCATTGCGAAACTAAACGAGAGCATCTTAGCCAAGATACGCATTACAAGCGTAATAACCGACGAACGAAAATACCAGTGCCAATACCAATACCGGACCCAGTCCTAGCCCCAACAAACGCCATCCCAATGCAGCAGCTTATGTGATAAATATCTCTCTTATCCGCTAGGCGCCTAGCCATCGTCCGACTTTCTAATAGCCAATATGTTGTGGTAGATTCTAGCCCGCTGTACTCCTAGACAGGGCCAAGTATCAATCCCGGAGCGTTAAAATTTTAGTTGTGCTCGATAGGTTCCTCGGGGAGCAGCTCCTCGACCTCCTCCTCGGGCTCGAGGAACTTTAGGGGCGGGCGTACGACGCCGTTGAACAGGAAGGTGAAGTACACCAAAAGCGCGAACCCGACAACCTGCAGCCACTTGAAGGTCTCCCACCCGAGGCCGAGCGACACCATCCAGATGAACAAGGTGCGGCAGCTGTCGATGGTCGACCGGGCGGTCGCACTGACGCTACGAGTGACCGAGAGGCCGAAGAAGTTGAAACCACTAGCGACCTAATTAGTATTCGCGCTTTGATAGTAGACGCTGAGAAGTCCAACTTACCCAATAGAGATCATTGTAAGGATACTAGAAACCCAGACAGCCTTGTACTCCGTCATCTGGCGGAAACCCTCCACCATATCGAACATGCCGTAGCGACCAGCATCAGTTCTCCCAAAGGCCAGGTGCATTATCAGCATACAGATCAGCGTGACAGCGAGACCGAACAAGCCCTCCCAGCCGACAACCTCGATCGGCTCGATGCTCGAACGCTCCAACAGGAACTCCTCAAGGACGAACTGAGTAGCAGTGAAGATCTGCGCACCCGCAATAAGCACCACGCCCAACGCAGCGCGGAGCCCATCAACAGACGCGACCTCATCCGCGGCCTGGCGCAGGGCGTCCGTAGCCTGAGCCTTAGTATCAGGCCAGATGACGCCCGCGAGCCCGACAAGCGCGACGCCGGTCACGACGCCGACCAGGGAGACCCACTGGAACAGGTGGAGCTTGCGGTGGAGGAAGACGACGCTGAACAGGCCGACGAACAGCACGAGGGCGCCGCGCGTCATCTGGTAGATGGAGGCCGCCACCATGAACAGGCCGGCGTTGACGAGCGTGGTGCCGAGGATGTCGCAAATGGCCGGCAGCGCGAGGAGCGTGATGCCGAAGCCGCTGAGGAGCCCGTCCGGCGCGCCGATCTTACGCGTCGTCGTCTGGGGCTGGATGAGCGCGCGTTCCGAGTTGATGCTGGCGGCGTCGGCGTCGTCGTCGGCGTCACGCGCGGACACGGCTCGGTAGCCGTTGGCCTTGGGGGTTTTCCGGTTGGAGTAGCGCTCGTAGGCGGCCATGATGCCGACGACGAGCCAGCACCCGACCTCGCCGACGAACATCTGCGCGGTCTGGAGGACGGGCTGCTCGAACGTTTTCCGCTTCTTGGGGTCCGGGTCGTCGCAGTTTCGGACGCATTGGTTGTCCTGCGGAGCCGCGGGTTAGCCAATCAGTCACGTCAGTCGATCAATCGCGACGCCTATGGGGTTCACGACGAAGCGGATTGATGTGTGAGATTTACCTGGTACTTGGTGAACAGCGTGTTGCACACGCCGGTGAGCAGCATCATGCCCACGAGGAGCGGGATGAGGAACTTCGACGCCATCGTGGCGGGAGGTTGTCGCGGGTTCATAGGGGGAACAGCAGTCTCACGCCAGCGGGAGATAAGGCTAGAAGCTTACGACACAATTGGGGAACTTCAGAGAAAGATAAAATCTACAATATTTATGAAGAAAGGAACGAGGGACGTCCTGGGCAGTATGATTCAATGAAGCTTGATGAGCTTCGACAGATGGCGAGGCTCCCCGGAGATGGCGGCGATGAAGGATGGGGAGAGGTGGTGATGGTTGATGTGTGTCAGGGACGCCGAGACTTCAGGGACGCCGCGTGGTTGAACAGATACGTCTGATAACGTTCGAATTGGGAAAGCCTTATGTAATGCATCGATATCCGGGCATGCGTAACCATACTTTGGGTAGGTACATAGGAGGTCCACATCACGTAATGGGGTACATCTCGTAGTACATCACGTTAAGGTCGCCGAATGCGCCAGTGGCGCGGACATGCTACGCGCAGTGCATGTACCTTGCTGGACAGCAGGCGCAAAGTTCTGCAGAGCTAGGCTAGACGCACCTGAGCATTTTACCTAAAAGCTGGGGTCGAAAATGGATCCGTATTGGTCAGCTGACTAGCCTCACGATATCGAACTCGACCCTAATTGGCTTAGCTGCCCATTCCCCTCCAAGACCCGAGAAGCGGAAGTTTCCTATCTCGACGCATGCATTATCACGTCTCGTGAGCTGTTCATTGTATTTAATTGCCGTCACCTGCTAAGGTACTTGGAGGGCAATGTTGATTTTCGAGATGCTAAGTCCTTCTTAATACATATTACTACTATGCCTACACCCTGTTCTCCTCTTATCCCACCCCTCTTAACATGATGTAAAGCTTGCATTGCCGAATCGAAAAACGGTATCGTCGAAAAAAAGATTCCATAGGTAGATATCGGAATCAGTGATTGTATCGAACAGCCTTGACGAATCATTTCTAGATATATTACCTCACCTCTTAAGGAGGTGGTAAGCTGTGTATGCAGTAAAATAATTGAATGCTAGTAAACACTATGAATGCTTATGCTGTCTATAGAGTCCCGCCCGAAAAAAAAAAAAAAACGCCATGCTTTTCTTTTTACCATTAATCGCAGTAAACCTGTCCTTCGTTCTCAACTCCGAGCCCCGATTTCTCGGACCTCCTAAACCATTTCTTTTGCTTTTCCTGCCTCTCTTTGTCCTTCTGCGCCTCGGGATCCTTATCGTTGATATTATTGTAATGAGGGATGCCCAACTCCTTATCACGAGCGAGACGCTCCGCATCCCTCTTATTTAAAGGGACTCCCTCGATCGCCTTAACTCGGCTGGTCTCTTTACCCGTGATAATACCTGCCACCATACCGGATATGCATGCAAGGCAAACGAAAAGACCCGTCGACCAGCTGGGTCGATCGTACCTATTTAACCCCCACATGAACCCCGACAGAACAGCCTGTAAGAGAGTGTTGCCCACGTTGAAAGCGATAGAGACGTCCATCTTTACCATCTTAGTCGGAGGCGCGCGGATACCCGTTAGTGGAGCATCCGGTATAGTCTCAAGGGGGTACGGCACGCTATCGACGTCGTAGCGTATGGCTATTTCCTCGACATTCTTCGGTCCAAGGGATGCGGGGAGTTGGTCGGAGCCCGGAAGGCGAAACCAGCTGCGATGAACTCCTGCTAGGCGCCGTAAAGCCTTGTGATCGCCTTTGAGGCGATACCGTAGTAGTAGGTACAGATCACGAAAGCGCCAGGGTGCCAGGCCGAATCCAGTCACGCAGAATAGGGCGTTCAATATTTGCGCGTCCGTCTCTAGCCATATCCGCCGCGGCGCGTTGATATTGTCGCAATCAAATTCGCCGTCCACCCAACACATTTCTGGTGCCGCGTTGCACAGCAGGAGGAAGAGCATGCCACCCCAAGCCACGGCATTCAGGGCATAGAGGGTGAAGAACAAGCCGAACCCAGTATTATAGAAACCCCAGAAATCAACCAACCAGATTCGAAGTTGTTCCTTGATGGGGTACTTTGGTGGGAAGTGGTATCCGTTCGCATATTCGTTCATCTGCACGTTTGGCGCGGCCGCGTTCGAGTCGAGCGCAGCGCCCGTCCCTTCCTGCATCTGACTTGCTGGGATTGGTGCACGCTGGCTCATAGAATCGATTTTCTCCGTCCCTGTCGAGACTGTTGTCACGCGCTCGATGGTATCGTCAGGCCCCTCTTTAGATATGCTGGGCGAATCTGCCGGCATCTTCACAAGAAGCCCTCGCTCGTCTCAAATGACCGATAGTTCGCGTAGCTTATAAAATTTTCTCGAACGCAAGCGAAAGGGGCTGCGGTTGCGACCGAGGCCAGAGGTAAGACGTAGGAAGTATTAGGTGATCGGTGATGCTCGAAGCGAGATTGTACTCATGCGAAAGGATCGAATCGCAACAAAAGACGGCTTGGATTCGAGGTATGAAAATAGGACACAGAAAGTTGTATTATGGCTAATAAAGAGAAGCTTACGATAAGAACAATTACATCAATATATGCGAGAACAACAGGTGATTATTTATGTATGTAGTAAAACAAGTAGAACAAGCAGAGGCGACGTCAAAGGTCACACAACCGGATTTCGCTGCGTGACGACGACCCTCCTAAGGGGGGTACGGGGTTCGAATTATTTTTTAAACGGTTGGGTTTGCAGCAGGTCTCCTTGGCACAAGAACTTTTATACTTGGTAGTGTACCAGGCACCTTGCAGTAGATGGCCAGTAAGTGCTAAGAAGTTCTGGCCGCAGCCGCCAATACAACTTCCCATTCGATTGATAGCTGGACATTCGAACAGGGGGCTTCGAAGGCGCAGGACCATTTTTAGGTTGCGAGCTACCGGCACCTGGTAATACCCTGCCAAGTCAGCGTATTCAAAACAAGCAAGCGCAACTGGGCAATAATATACGACCGTGGTGTACAGTACACATACCACCTAGCGATCCTATATAGTGTACCTAAGATAAGGTGCAGGTCTGCGCTAAGCCGTATCGACGACGCCCTAGATTCAGCAGATGCCGTGTATCCACCCAATGTATTATCTAAGGACCTCTATATGAGTCTGACAGAGTTTCAACGTAGCTTCCATATGTATTACCAGTCTTCTACCATGTGAATCATGTGTTTAAACTTTCAAAAACCTTGAGAAGCAAGAAGTATGTGTTGTTTCGGGTCTAACCTTGTCATTGGGCATGTTGCAGCTTCTACGTTACGCGAATACGCGTATAGGCTAGGCATATAAGTACATAGCCCTTTAGAAAGATGCAAAGATCTATATTCCCCACCAAGCCGAGATATCTGCGCCTCAAAAACTGCGTAGCCAAGATGCATGGCATCCCTTCTCGACTGTCGCTGAGTTACGTACGCAAGCGGATTTCGGATATGAGCACCGAGGTGCAGCTAGATGTCAGACCGTTTGTTGTCCAAATGTTTGATTTTGTGTCTCTACGAGTTGGAAAGAAGCATGTTGAGATTAGATTAATGAGATTGGATACGGCATTGGCGAATATCATCCGATAGACGTTGGACAGGACTATGATGTCATTTAACGAGTAAGACATACCGCCAGGAACCGCAAGTTGAAGCGAAATCTTAATTACCTAGGTACGACCTACATAGGTAGGTACCTAGGTTTTGAATGCATCATTTATTTCGAGGAGCAAAATACTTACATAGGTACCTAAGTTAAAGACTCAAAGAGTCGTAGATAAGTCTTAAAGAGAAACTTCATACAGACAAGTCAGGTTTAGATACCTGTCTAGGTAGAAATAATACATTCAATGTTAGAGCGCCTATAGGTACCCTAAGTAGATACCTCCTTCCTGAGGTAACGGAACAATTAAGTGCCACTCTACACCGCCTTGTACCCTAGCCCCCCCTGTCGCGGGTCGCCAAAAGGGTCCTCCTTTTCATATGTAGTTCAGGTACTTGGGATATTGTCTATACGCCTCTACGTCTCTACGTCTCTGCGTCTCTACGCCTCTACGCCTATACCACCACATCTTCCAACACCCAACACACGAGACTATTTGCCATGGCTCAGAAACCATACGCCGAGCACCTTGCGGCTTCTGTGCTTGACAACCTGCGGTACCAACACGATTGGACTGAGCTACAAATCCTGACTCATTCCCCTGTGGATAACTCACCTCTACCAAGGCCCCTAATCTCCGGGCTCCCTCCTCGTCGACTCTATCTACATCCGGATGATCAGATTGAGATGCTCAAGTCCCACCCAAATCCAGAGGAACTTATTCCGGAGACGCCTATTATAGAATGGGTACTGCCTATTCATTTGGCTGAAAAATGGACTCTCAGGGCATTTGCTGCCGTTTTCGATTCCATGCCCCCGGAGACGTCGCCTACTCCTGGCCGCGTCAAGAGAGTATTGCTCGCTACAGTACATGATGATTCCACCGTCGTTTACTATTTTATGCACGATGGCATCGTCAAGCCTCGGCAAAACTAATCCTGCATGATGAAGAGCTTTCGCTTCGCCAGAAGGAAAAGACGGCTCATTAGAAGCTATTCTCCGACTACGGCTTGAAAATCACCTTTTGCGCTTTCATCTTGTCAAATAGGTCATATCCTGACACTGCCATGGAGAGCGGCATGATCTTCTCGAACATAAACCTACCAAAGGTTAACAGGTTAACTACCGCCGGTGACCAGTCGACCAAGGCTTCAGGTCAAAGACGGGTTCACTTACCCAAACCGATGTTGGTTCTTCTCTAGCACGCGAAGCGCCTCGGGAAATATCGAGCGCACCGGACATCTTCCCATCTGTATCCTCACGTTTTTACTGCATCAATGTCAGCTAGGGGAAACTTGAGACTGAAGCAGGATGCTACATACTTGTATCCGTCAGCACCGCTGAATGGGATCTGGGTGTGTGATTAGTGTTAGCATATCTACGGAAACTCTCCTTCATATTCACTCACCTCGGCATTATGCACACCGATGCTACTTATAAAGCCAAAAGGTCTCAGAACATCATACGCCGTCTTCAAAGCGGGACTTAAGCCGACTACTTCGATAACCGCATCAGCCCCTCGGCCGTCTGTGGCTTCTTTGATTTGGGCAATCATTGCCTCTCTATCGTTTGCAAAGTTAAGAGGCTCCGCGCCTAGACTTCTTGCAAGCTCGAGGCGGCTATCAACGCTATCTATAGCGAAGAGATGTTTCGGCTTATACTCGAGCGCCGAGACTATTGCGCATAACCCTACGGGCCCACAGCCGATGACGACTACTGTGGCTTCAGAAGGATCCTGCGGACTGAGAGCGTTGAACGCGTTCCTTGCGCCGAAAAAGCCCGTCGGGAATATGTCTGCCATGAGCACCAGCGCGTTGTCATCAATCCCAGACGGTGCCATCATGACCGTACCATCTGCAAGTGGTACGCGCACATAATCAGCCTGAGCACCGTCTAGCTTCTCCGAACCAAACAATAAGCTACGATCGCATCGGGACGAATACCCATTCTTGCAATAGAAGCAGTTCATGCTAAGAAACGCATTAATGGGCTTGGTTTCAACTACAAACCGTGTACAGCAAACGGATGAATCTCACCAAGACACCGTAAAGGGTGATACCACCTTATCCCCGACCTTGACGGATTTCACGCCATCACCGACCGCCACGACGGTGCCAGCGAATTCGTGGCCCATTATGAAGCCCGTGTTCGAGCGCTGGTGGCCCCGAAAAGTGTGAAGCTCACTAACAGGGTTTATGGGTTAGTTAGGGGTAGACGCAGAGGGAGGAGTCACAACACTCACGATCCACAGAGGGCTGTCGCCTCGACCTTGACTATGATGTCTCCATCATCTTGTACTGTATGCCCCGTGTTAGCCGGGACGCATACCCCTTGCAGCACGGAGGCGATGATAGATAGGGTCAATTTACTTTTAGGCACCGGTCTTTGCTGAAGCGAAACCTTGTACGGGCCGTCGAACACGACCGCATTCATCGTAAGGGGCAGCTCCATGACGATAAGTCTAGACAGTATGAAACTACTACCCGACGTCTATGATAACTTCGGTTCGTCGCTGTTTTGTCTTTCACTTCGCTATTTAGTCCGAGTACTTACTGAACTTTCTAAACTCGACATCGGCTATCGCTGATCTGTTCCTCGGTCTACTTACGACACTCAGATGTCACCGGTCTATTGCGGGAGACTGGATGCGGGGACATCATGCTATTCAGGGTGGGGTAGTGCCTTAGCTCTCGTCTAAATCTAGTCCTTCACGAACGGTTTGAGCCTTGATCTACTTGCTTTTGGCGTGATGCTTCGGACGATACTCTCAAGAACGCTCGCTTCACGTAAGGTATCAGAATGCATATGTTATTGCTACTTACCCAGCTATACTAAGAACTTACCGATTTATTCCTCGTCACTCGGAGTCTACATTATCCATGTAAGAGACGTATATAGGAAGTTTATATTCATAGTCGGACATTGGCTATACGTCCTAGCGACCCCGCGAAGATACAACGCTTCCGTTCTAATATGTACCTCGCAAGGATGCGTTGGGGTACCTCGAATACTAACAGCAAGCCGATAGGATACTTGATTTCCTAGTGTTAGTTTTTATGATTTCATGATTTCATGACGTCCGGTATAATTTTGCGCGATAGAAAAACGGTTAAATTGTTTTCGAATTCTCGCCGGCATGGATTAACCTGCTCGGAAAAGAGTTGATGTTGGCAACACCCGAGTAGCAGTCCCGACGAGTAGCACGATCGTGTGCACGCGCGGCTTTTTACCAAGACCAAGTTACGGGTGACTAACACATACGCCCGCGGCCGGTCGCTATAGCCAACGACTAAGTGGATAATAGGACCCGGCACTGTGAATAGGGGAACCGGAACCTATGACTGTGTCCTGCGGTGCAATATAGCGCCGCCAGCAAATGTCTCCACGTGTAAGTGGTGACGATGTGTCAAAAAGTAGTCGCTTCGCGCCCCTTATCTCACTGCTTCCTCTCCGTCCACGTTTACCCATTCGCAATTCGCTCGCATTCGTTCGCCTCGTTCATGCTATTTGGGCAGATGTAAGCTAGCTGAAACAGTGTGTGACGAGCACATTGCCGCTCTCCCCTTCTTTTCCTTGTTTTACGTATTCTGAACTGCCGGAGTTGTCATCTCCCGGGGGTGGCTTTGGTAGGTAGGTAGTCAGATCCGAGCGCTGAGCGCCAGGCTCCGATGAAAAGGGCTCGTACCATGGATGTTAGAGCCCTATTTTTTTAAGCCCTTCCCCTATATTGCCGTGTGCTATGGGGGATGCGATGCTCGCGGGACGCCACTTGCCTGCAGATACCTAACCTATGGCCAAGCTGCTGATTATGGGGCCTTGAAAGCATGTAACCTACATACCTACATCACATACCTAACTACCTACCTACCTGGTACATATGTATATGCTATCCGCTCGTTGGCGTGTGCGAGACAGTCACTCGGTTAGGTGGTTGGTCGGCCCAAAGGTTATACAAAATCTGTCCTACCTCTTGTACCGATTTAATTGGACCTGCGGGAGACATGTGTTAGTTAGGTGCGGCTCATAGGAGGCTCAGCGAAGTGGCCCCAATGCAGGTCAACCGAAGCGGCTGAATGAAGGTTTCAGGGAATCCGAAGCAAGGTCCTAATTCTTTTTTTCCCTCTCTCTATCTCTCTCTCCCCCGTGTACTGCTTCCCGATGACAGAGGGTTATAATAATGATTGAGAATGATAGAGAAAGTGGTGATAGGAACAATCCAACAGACACGGTGGGAAGAATGATCAATGATTTATAAAAAAACCCCGGTGATGCGACCATGACGGTTTGTGCGCTCGGGAACATGATCAGATACGGACCAATGGCGACATCCATTTGCTAATAGGACTTTTTCACCATCTTGTGCGCTGAGCCGCCGCCCGCCTAGCCGGACACCGCCTCCCTGGCTGCGCGTACGACTCTACGTACGCAGCACGTTTCTACTTATATATGCCAATGACCTATTGAACAACCCACTATGCGCGGGACGGGTGCTAGGCCCTTGGAGTAAGTCGGGATGGGGAGAGCGCTTTTTTCTCCTCGAAAAATGGAGTGGTCTACGCAAATAGCCAGGAAATATTTTGTAGATAGGTGGTTTTGGGGTCCGCAGAACTCTGCACCGGCAACGTTACCTATTGATGGTAATGGATCACCACATACATACATACCTACCTACCTACATATATACCTTACATATGAATCAGCCAGCCGCGGACGGCGTTGGAAAAAATAGCTCCTCTGGGCCGTGCAGGCCATAGGCTTGGTACGCAGCCAGTCAAGACGTCCGTAAGGTCCAATTGCGTACGTGCGATAGACGTCGAGCGAGGGGCCGATCTTCGTCCTGCTTGCCCGGATCTAGGCCGGATTATGGGATGGGCATTGGCGAGAAGCGAGCCCGTAAAGCCCACGAAGGAGGAGAGACGCATGAATACACATCCTGGTCCCGGAGTTGCGGAGGATGTGCAAGAGGGTTGTCTGATGTTATATAAGTGTAGGGTAGGTTGGGTTGGGTAGGTAGGTAGCCTACTATGTACATGGCTCTCGTACACATATTATACTAATATTATATAAGACATAATAGAAGAGAAGGTGACGGCGGTGGCTTCGTAGTGGATAAAACGGGTGCCTAGGTAGGTTAGCGATGCGTGAAACAGCAGCGAGATGAGTGTCCATGATGCCTTAATAACGGCCAAACCAAGCCGTTCCGTATGTGTACTAGGGCGCTATGTAAGATGACCGTGTTTGTATATACGACAGAGTGCATACACACACATATACATGGATGAGGGCATTTATGCAGGTGAATTCCTCATCTAAAGCATCTAATTTGTTGGCGACGACATGGAGTAGGGAGGCATTATACGTGGTACCGGAACTCACATCTGCCTCCATCCCAGTTTCTGTCCTCACCCCACAAAATCATCTCTATCTCTCACTCGGAATGGGGGATTTTGGACGTTCCCTCGGGGCGGATTACCCTACCACCGCCACCACCACCCATAATCACAAACCGCAGACCACAAACGAAAAACCACAACACCATTCCCTCGTCGGTTCAAAATTGGATCATGGGCGATTTTCCACCGTCGGTGTATGTTAAGTATGTAGCTAGGTAGGTAGATATTGTACCAACGTACGGACATACGTATCCCCATTTTCCTTCGAACTATATTATATATGCCGTTGGGCAGTTCCATCATTTATCTCTATCTGTTTTAAAATGTTGTTATATGTATGTGTGCCCGGAATTGCGGCCCACGCGTCACATCAAAGCTGAAGCGAGCCTCGGGACTAGCCCGAAAAGAAAAAAGAAAAGATAAAATAAAAAAAATAAAACAGAATACAAACCTGACCTGACCTGAGAACTGCGGCCCTATCGAAGTTTCTCTTCGTCCAGGCACACCCCCTTTCGGGCAAGTGGTTCTAAGATCGATTTTTTGCGAGGAGGCCTCCCACGTCCCCACAAGAGGAAAACGAAGAAAAGAGAGACACACGGACCCTGCAACTTACACTGATCTGTGTAGGTATGGAGGTATGTTAGTGAAGGGTAACTTCTCTTTCCGTTACCGGGATCGCGACCCAAGATTTAATAAAGTGACGCATTGCGCGCGGTCTTTCCATCGTCTACCGACTCGGACTTCTAGGTAGTTAAGTTCCCTGTCTCGGTGATATTTCTGCGAGGAGTAGGGCCTTTTTTTTTCTCAAGCAGGAAATGCAGGAGAGGCGCAACCGTGCCTGATCCTCTTTTTCGGCGAGAGAAGAAGAGCGAGAGCGAGAGTGAGTGGGAGTGGGAGATGTGGTAATAAGACGAGGCAATAATAGGTACCCTTTCCGCAGGCATCCATGCATCATGGTACGCTGCCGGGTCTTGCGGTCAGCGGTCTTCGTAGATGCGGCTGTATCATCGTGCGATACGTACAAATATGTAGCTGCGGCCAGTACTATGCCAGTACCGTCGAAGTCCACGTCACTTACTGGAAGGCTAGACCTCTACTCCATATCTACTCCATGCTGCCATGCGTCGGTGCTGAGTGGCTTTTTTTCTATAGTGCTACCGAATCGTGCAATCCTACCCTTTCTTGCGTGGGCGGCACGTTGTCAGAGACAAATAAATGCGTTCTTTTAGACACTGGACCCATAGTCATCATATGTAGTATCCAGACTCGGAAGCTGAGAGAGAGAGTACAGGACTTATGGCCCCCCTTTTCTCCTCATCAATCATTCTCTCATTCGAGTTTGATTGCCGGGCTCTTATATGTAAGAGTATGTAATAATATTAAGTTTCCCTTCTTCTTCCATGGGAATCCCCTCCAAACGCAGTGTGAGAGATTAAACTTGGTCGAATTTGAAACCCTCGAGTCCCCATAGATCCGGCTGTGCCGCATTCTTGCGCTGGAGAGAACGAGAGGTACATACCCAAACAGCCCAAACCCCCGCCTCCTTTTCCTATCTGCTAGATCGAACGCCCCGTTATCCGTATGAGGGTAGCGTATTGTAGATACATACGAGTGGTCAGATATGGGGGCACGGGTCGTAGCACGTCCTTAGAGTTCGTAAAATCGACCCGTATAGCGCTGAAGTAGATAGTACCGTTAGTACGTTAAGGTTATTTCGTAAGCTATCCATGGTTGAGATGTCGAGGCGGTTGTTTGGACTGGCCCAGTAGCGGTGGCTGAGCCCCGAGATTACGGCAGAGAGTGGACAGCGAGGGTCAGTGAGCATGAATGGATGAAGCTTTGGGTATCGAGGCAGGCTAGGAAAAGGGATATTGCACTTTTCTCGCTCACGGTCCCTTCGACCTTTTTGCTTTCTTCTCCTTCTTTTCCTTCCTTTCTTTCATCCCTTTAAAAGATGTTCCCAAACCTAGCCAACTACCATTCTCCCGGAAGTCGTGCGCTTAATGACGTCTGAATAAACGGCATTGGTACCGTGGTTCCACTGATACATGCCCCTCCAACAATATTGGAACGCCATCTGGATCGCCGCAGCTTTCCAATACCTACCGCTTGTTGCCCGCTATATAGCACCACGCTTATTCGGTTCGGTGTCCTCTCTATCCCCGCAGAAACCTGGCCGGCCTACTGGGTGCTACACAGGGAGATTGTCCTAGATATTTCAGACAAGTCCCATCTGACTGGGCACAATATATACTGCTGCACTCGAAGTCGGCTGCCACTCAATCCGCGCTTTCGCCTCGTTGGACGATTTACTCGCCGATCCAATTAGTCGCGTTATCACTCGTCGCCGATTGCCCTTGGTCTCACTAATCTATACGTCCACACGCACATCCATACGCACCTACATACAAACAGACAAACAGACCTGCCTACATACGTTAGGTACATTACATATAATATAACATAAGACGACTAGCGCGGGCCCTGGTGTGGGTTGCGAAGAAGCCGAGGAAGAATAAGAAGAAGAAAAGAGGGTAAGTTATCGGACATCATATTAAAAAGTGTTACGAAAAAGGAAAAAGGAAAGAAAAAGAAAAAGGGAGAGAGAGAGAAGACTACAAGGGACTTCGACGGAACCCTTCTCTGGGTTCGTAAAAAAGTCAATCGCCCTGGGGGGAAACGGTTAGCTGCCGAGGCTGCCGCATTATAGCAGGATCAACAACCCGCGGGGGAAGTCGATGAGGCTTTGGTAGTCGCTAAGCAAGGAAAAGCTACAGAACTAAAAGCGCCACTAGGCGGCGGAAAACGGGGATAACCCAGCAGAGCGGCAGGTACAAATTTCAGGTACTCGGATACAAAGGGGGCACAAGGACAGATACGAGGGGTACCTGTAATACGTCGTATTACCTCCTACCATAAAGTACGGTAAGTAACCTGCATTTTCCTGGGGATTCCTGTTCCGTTCAAGTACATTACCTTACCTGCCCGGGTACCTTCATCCACTATACCTGGGTACGTACCCAGGTACATACATCACCCCCCCTTCTTTCGCCCTGCCCTTGCACATGGATTGGGATCAATCATCTACCTCGCGCAAGTCCACTCGCAGTCCACTCGCAGCCGCATTCTTTTCGCCGCACGCCTCTTCCTTTCTTGGTTCATCAACCTCTCACCATCGGTGGAGTCATCCTATTCGTACAATGCACTACAACGAACCCCCAGACTCGCCATTCCCCGAGTTGGGGGTTTCCTGATAATTCATCCTACTATCTATACCCGTAGCATTTACGTTGATATTAGTGTCTTTTTTTCCCTTTTCTTGTTATCATGTATATGTCTACGAAGTTAGGTCAATTGCCCGCCGCATTCGTGTATACCCATATGTATTATTTTGGCGATGGAGATGGATCCATCTTTTCGCTCCGCTTGTATTGTACATAACATCACATCCATAACATACCTAACCTACCTCTTACATACATGCCACTACCTACTACACATACATACGTCCATACCTCTAACACAGCCGTGTCTATTTTCTTTTACTTAGCCTTTCCATCTGGGATTCGTTTAATTAACTATCTTCTTTTTTAAAAACTTCTCTCTATCTCCCACTCCTTTCTCTTCTTCCCTTCCTCTCTCTCTTGCTCTCTCTCTTCCCCCTCTTCCTCCCGTCGCCTAAGAAAGTTCCCCACCATCCATCACGTCCCAGAAACGACATGACGGAAGAGGAGGCATCGTTTCTGACCTGAATTTACCTGTCAGGATCCCTTCTGGATTGCCGAACCCCTGCAACTTCGTCCAAGCATAAAGCTTATAAACCCCCGGCCTTTATTAAATGCGGGTTCTGCCACTGGGACCTGCCTATCACACGGCGCAATCTGGCAATTTAGACTGATCCCGATCCCATCGGGTTACCAGCGCCGAATCCAAGGACACGCACACACACACACGACCTGCTGTCCACCTAGTAGTCTACACACATAGTAGTCTAACCAGTCTACCAGTCTAACCAGTCTGCCAATCTACCAGTCCTACCAGTTTTACCAGTTCTACTAGTTCTACTACATTCAGTCTACCGCGGTCTACCACCTACGTAAGGTAGATCAATCTGGCCTGTCAGGTCAGGCCCTTTTGTGTCAGGCCCTGTCTACTGTACCCGGTTCACCAGTCGACCTGTTCTCCTGCCCTGCTCGCCTAGCCCGTCTGGCCCGTCTAACCCTTCCGGGGGCCCAAGGGCTTAAGGGCTAAACCTACCAGGTACAATACAAAATACCTACCTAAGACTGGACCTTGCCAACCTGCAGTCCCAGTCGATCCGTTAACACCATCCCACCAACTTACCACCACTTATACCGCCGCTACCACCAAAGAGAAAAACGGAAAAGCGTCAGAGCGAAGAGAAGAGGCTCCGCAGCGTCCCTCTCTAACCACCCCCGCCTTACATTATTCGCGCCGAAAACCCTTACAAACCTTACCTTACCTGACTTGACCTGCCTTACCCACGACGTTACCACGCAGCACCACGGTACCACTCCAATATCAGGTCGAATCTTCGGCGGTCACGAGGGTATACTTGTTTAAGTCCTTGGCGGCAACTTCAAATCCACAATCCAAGCTAGTCTCCGTGTTCCTATCCCCATCCCTTCCACCCACCCCCATCCACCCCATAGCCCATAGCCCATTTCCCCATCTTAGGACAAGACAGGACATACTTGCCGTTATACCCATTGTCGCTCTGTCACTCCGTCGCTGTACCTGTACCTATACCTATACCTATACCTAACCTTTCTCCTGCTTGTCTAACCCGAATCCATCATTAACCGCAATCCTTCCCCAAACGTCTAATTCTAACCGAACCCTCCCCGTTCTTTATTTCCCAGACTCACCCCCCCTGCTTTTTCTTTTTCTTTTCCCCTCGGATCTCTCTGCCAATTCGCGCATTTCTGGCCAAGGAACTTTTCAAGTTCTGAGCTGGATAGCGCGCGCGCAACCACCCCGTATTCCAAAGCGATAGGGTCCCGAGTACCCACCAATCCGCGTGCGGCTCGTTGCGGCGGACAAGACCAGTGCGCGGTACCACCACTCCTCACGGTTCGAGCCCGCTTGTCCACTCAGCTTTTGGTAGACCGGTGTGCGCTTGGATAACATCTCACAACTCGCAACATCACCCACATCAACTCACATTACTCACATCGCTCACATCGCTCACATCGCTCACATCGCTCACATCACCCACACGCGAATGGGACGGTAACCCGCGACTCTGGACCCGGTTGAACTACGTCGGCGCAATTTCATCTGTCCTCCTACACGAACATCCGGCCATCTTCTCTCGGTTTTTTTTGCTTTCTGATGATGACTTGAGTCGCCCAATGCGTGAGTAACGGCCACTCCATGCCACCGAGCGAAAGCATGACTACGACCGCCGGTTCAGCCTTCGCTCACGACCGTTCAGCTAGCGACGTGTACGATCCGGATGACGTTTTACCCCAGAACAGTCCCTTGATGAAGGCCCACCGCCCCAGACTCGAACTTTCGCCCTCACCGCCGGCGTTGACTATACCCAAAGTCAGTCTTTCTTCTAGCTCGGGTCGAATATCTTCTAATCGACGACAAAAGGTCCGCCCGAGCCTCGGCGATGCAGTCTTGATACACTACCTCGACGGTGGAAAACGTCCCGAGATTGTTGCCGAGGCATGGTCGCGACCGCTTAATTATCCCCCGGACGACGAAGACGACGACGGACAAAGTAAAGGGGATACAGAAGAAACAGTCGATGGATCGGGGGACGAGGAGGACTCTAAAAGTCACGAGATGTCACCAGGTCCCGATCAGCACCATGCCATACGTGCTACCGAGTCGTCCATATCAAAGTCTATAGAACTGCAATTTCTCGCGACAAATGCTCTTGCCGCAGCTAAGGCAGCGTCAAAACCGGACGATGCTAACGGCTCCCCGCCATTTGACGAAGGTTTTAGGGTTGCGCAAAGGGCGACGCAGGCTCATGACTTCAGAACGGATGGCGCAAGAGACGATGGCGCGATAAGAGATGCGAATAGGCCCGTTCTCGCCGCTCCTATCCACCCTTATGGGTCGCAGGGCCAGGAAGAAATGTTCTCTCCCCGACATTATTCGTCGAGCGGTCTGGTGCATCCGAACAATGTCCGACCATCTCCCGGTTTAAGTACTCCTACCGGTCATGGGGAGTTGGCTCCGATCTTCTGTGATTCGTCCCCGAAGTCCGACTCGACTGACCGTGGTACGCTGCCGTCTATAAGATCTCAACTATATGATCAACTCAATGGTCCCACGAAAGACCTGGCTATGCGCGCGGCTCCCCAATACCCTCATTCGCCTCCGGGAGGTCCTCCGCGTATTGGCGGATTGCCTGGAAACCACTCCTCGCCGCCAATATCTCCGAACGAGGCTTATCGCCAAGGCATACCTTCTCCAGCACGTACGATGCCTATTTTAAGCCCTTACTACCCCCAAGGCGGAAATAACGCAACTTACCACCGACCGGATTACAGTAGTGGTAGCAATGCGGATACGCCGAACGGTAGCGGTGACGGCTCGACGCCTGCTACCTCTATCACGGAACGTATGAGTATCGATAATATGACAAATCCAGTTGGCGCATTTGTTTGCACAGTACCAGGTTGTAGTGCACCTCCGTTTCAGACCCAGTATCTGCTCAACTCTCACGCGAATGTACATTCTTCTGCTCGTCCACATTATTGCTCTGTGAAGGGGTGCCCGCGAAGCGAGGGAGGGAAAGGCTTCAAGCGTAAGAACGAGATGATCCGTCATGGACTCGTCCATGATTCGCCTGGGTACGTGTGTCCGTTCTGTCCAGACCGAGAACACAAGTATCCCAGGCCGGATAATCTACAAAGGTGAGAGAGATACAGCTTAGAATTATCGGGAGAACATAGCATAGACTAATCGTAGGGCTAGGCACGTGCGGGTTCACCATGTTGACAAGGACAAGGATGATCCGCTCCTTCGCGACGTGCTTTCGCAAAGGCCGGACGGTCCTAATAGAGGACGGAGGCGTCGTGGTGGCCCATGACGTTCTTCGGAGAAAGCGGGTAACGAGAACAAAAAAGACACGAGAGGAACGATTGTTTCTGATGATATGACATATTCCCATTCGATTTAGATGTACATATGGAGCAGATGATATCCCGGAGGGCGGCTGGTTCTGAAACTTAGGACGCTGGCTGTAGCGTCGTCAACATTGCTTGAGGGATGGGCTTCATGGATCGACCATACCTCGACCAAACAGGAGGGGAGTAGGCGTTCTGGGCGTAGCAAATTATACCACACAGGGGAGCGCTTATGTTGGGACTTCTATGTCCCTTTTTTTGCTTTTTTTATCCATCGTTTTTTATGTCTCATGCGAATTCTGCTCGCTCTACCCATTATAACTCATTCGCTTCACCTTCCTCTACCGCCTCCAGCCTCCCTTTCGACGGCCGGAGGTGGCTCGAGCTAGGTATCAAAAAGGACTAACCGTTCACATCATGATACGACGACTACTAGTACTGCTGCTGCTGCTATAGCTGTTGCTGTCACTATCTTGGAAGTCGAGTGTATCACAGGCGCATTGCACATCATACGTACATACATACACAGCTAGGTAGCTAAGCTAAACCGGCAACAAAAACCCCGCGCTATTTATTTGTTGAAAAAGGAAAGAAGAATTTTGTCTGGTTATATCCTGTTTTATCTTTCGTCCGTGTTGATACATACTCCCTCTGTCGTCGCGTACTATAGTACATACCTACCTACGCAGGAGGTAGATAGGTACCTAGGTAGGTTGAGGGATTTGATGCCGTTACCCCTTAGGTATTCCGGTGCTACCCAAGGCAAGATAGGTACGGTTGGTAGGTAGGTAGGTAGGTATCTAGAATGCCTGCTCCGCGTTGCCCGCTCATTCCGAAGTCTGGTGGGTGGATGGGTAATTCCGGCTCGGCGTACGGCAACTAGTTATTTACAGGGTATCTAGGTAGGTATCTAGGTAGGTAAGGTAGGTAAGGTAGGTAGGGTAGGTAGGGTAGTCAGTCACATCTGGGCGCCAAGGGAAAGAGAAGGGTTGGAAAAGGGGATGGAACGTAAGGACAAGCTTGGCTACGCGTAGCGCCGAGGTAGTAGTCGTGTCTATATGCGTACCTGCACACACGTATTCGATACCCAACATAACAGACGTAAGGTCCTAGGACGGTATCGTTACGTTCGGAGTTTACGCGTCCCGTGGAGATGGGTAGATGAACGAGATGGGGGAGATAGAACGGAAGAGAATATGTTCTATCCACTGCCCTTGTTTTGTTCCTTTTGCTATCCTTTTCTCTCGTGCGATATAATGCTCACTGTGAGTTCCTTTGAAAATAGGAGGTAGGTGTCGTATAAACTCGTACAGTTAGCCCCTTACTCTTTCGTCTTTGGGGTGTAACCCAAATGGCGGGTATCCTCTGTAAGTTACAGCATATCGCCAGCGTAAACCGCCACATCCTCATCCATATCCATCGATATGCCTTTCCCTATTTTCTCCGAGGCTTCCTTTTCCACCTAGACGCCTTAGAAGATAGACATAGCAGTCGGCCAAGAAACCAAATCAACCGGCCATATCCAAGCCGAGTTAGCCATCGAATATCAACCATCAACACTCTCCCACGCCCCAACCTGGACGGGACCTTCACTCAAGATCTCGACCTGTAGCCCTCCCCCTCCTCCCCCACCTCCAGCACCGACACTCATCGCCGTCCCAGCCAAACCGCGATACATGCCCAAACGCTCGACAACCAACCATAGCGGGCCGCCGCCGCGGGGATCAATATCGAACCCGCCGGTGCGCAAGCCGTTCGCGCCGACTTCCCTGAACTCTCCAGCGCCTACCATGGTACCACTACCATTACCCCCACCACTATCCATACTTAGATTTATAGCTGTGTTCGTATTCATATTCGTGGTAGCGGGATCGGTAGACGCGAGGATTAGTCTATCGGGCCCGGTGCCATACTCGACCGTTACGCGAACCGCGCCCGCACTCGCACCGCTGGTGTTGCTCGTATTCCGGATCGCGCCGTAGGGGTAAGCGGTACTATTTTGCGCGGCGACAACGATGCTAGCGCGCGTGAGTCTGGCAGCGGATAGAGCGGCGCGTTTCTTATTGTGGAAATTACCATCGGAGGGAGTCGGAGAGGGGAGGTCGGGAAGCCGTGTGCGCAAGCGGCCGGCTGCATCGGCGGCGATGGGCGTCACGGTGCAGGGGACGTCAGACCCGACGCGTAGGGTGAAGTCGGCGAGGCAGCCGGGGTCAAAGGTAGAGCATACAATGGTGTATGTTCCGGCGTCGACAGAGGGTGTCTCAGCAAGGGCGCAGTGGCGACGGTAGTCGCCGGACGTGAGCACGAGGTCGCGGTTGCCAACGGCGGTAACGCGCCGCCCGCGTGCCCACACAAGGTCGACATGGACGGGCAGGTCGTCGCGAGCAGTGGACAGCAAGAGGGAGAGGGGGCCGGGACGTGGCAGCACGAGGCTGAACTGCGGGTTCTGAAGATATGTAGGTGCTGCAGCGTTGCCGCCAGCAGTGCGCCGGGTCCAAGACCCCTTGACCTCAGTGTAGTGGCGCAAAGCGGGCTCGGCGGGAGCGACGGTTAGGGCGGCGCGCGAGAAAAAGGACAACGTGAAAGAGTAGCGGGGTAACGGTAGCTCTTGGGTGGCAACGACGATGGTGTATGCGACACCGCGCTTAGCTTCGAAGGGTGCGAGCGTCTGCGGCGAGTCGACGAAGTCCCCGCGATAGACGGGACGGGCACCCAATTGCACGCGTTTACCGCCAGTATCGGCAAAAATGCATATGCTTATGAAGCCGAGCTTGTTGGACACCTCGGCAAGCGTCCTACCATCGGCGCTGTTATTTTCGTCGTTGGCCGTGCGGTAGTTGCGCATAATGCCCAGCTCGTCGTCTTGGAAATGCCGGCTCAGCAGGATCCAGGTGCTACCATCGGCAGCGGCGGTCATGGAGTACTGGGGGCTGTACACAAAGGAACCGGCCATGGCGGCCTCGGGGACCTGCCAGGTGAAATGATGATCCTGGCGCTGGGTGAAGAGACTCGGATTCCAGTTTAGGTAAAGCGATTCGAAGTTCTGGGTAACGTCGTCAAAGCTGATCCAGAAGGACCCTGGTTTCAGCTTGACTGGGTGTTCGTCAGTCGCTTCCGATGATGTCTCAGATGACCCTACTCCCTTCCATACAAGACCATCGCACCAGGGGTTCTTGACTAGTAATCTCCTATTCCCTGACGTTTCGGACATGTCGAGCACGGCGTAATCATGCTCTCCTGCTAGCCCTAATGTCTCCTCCTCGTCCGACGAGAGGCGCCCTGTCCCCAGCGTAACTACAACGTCGCCAAAATCATAGGCTTTCTTGACGCGATTCCACGTCCGGTTCCAGTCCACCTCGTCGCTCTGGAGGAAGAGTTGCTGGGGTATCCAGCCCGTCAGCGCATACAAGTCAGTGCCGGAATTACTTCCCGGGAAGTCGTAGCCACCGCGGACCTTAAGGTACGCTTTCTCCATAAGGGCGGGCCAGATGAGCTTCGGGTTCTGACGGTCTACTACGTAGAGGGTACGACCCGTCGAGGAAGAAGGAAGGCGGTCGTCGACGACAACCTTGCGGAAGCAGCCGTTGAAGAACATGCGGAACACGTACTTCCCGCTAACCGAGATCTTCGGTTGCCCATTCTCGGAGTCGATAGGGAACATTAGGGCCGGTAGAATAGACGTAGGGCCCGGCCGCAGGTGGCGCATACTTGCGCAGAGGCTCGCAACAACTGAGCAATCTGTCGTTATGTCCTGGACTAGGTCATAGTCATGTTTGGCCTCCATGAGGCCGTCGTTCTGGCCATTGGAATTCAGTTGGTTTTCTTCGCCTATAATCTCCAGCGGTCGTTTCCAACCCGAGAAGACGGCTCTCTGGCGGGCGGATAGAGAGAACTCGGAAGTATCATTGAAGGGGCCACCGGTGAATTCCTTGGGGTCGGGATCTGAGTCCCAAGGCGGAAAGATACTTCCATGTAATCGGGAGTTACGGAGTAGGATGATCTGTTCGCTCTTGGGAATCTGACGTACCGGGCGCGGCAGCTTGAGACGCTTCTCCACAAGCGCGACACCACCTCCGGCTTCACTTGATTTCTTTAGAGCCTCGGCCTTTGAAAGGAGTAATTGGCATTTCCTCATTCGGCTTTGCCTCTCTTGTGGGTTGCGTGCTTCTAGAGCTGCCTTCATGTACAGATCGGCAGCCGATATGGCGTGATCGAGAGCTTCCTTGCCATGAGTCTTAGAGACCATAGCCTCTCGTGCCTAGAGATGGTCAGATTTACAGGTGACCGCCTTACGTAGTGAGATATTATTTACCTTTGCCTGTGCTTCCATGGCGAGTTTTTCATTAACTACTTTGGTTCTTGGGGACATCTGAATCCGGAGATGGCCGTTTCTTGTAGACGAAAAGATGAAAAGATGGGAAGATAGAACAGAAAGAAGTCAGGACGCGTGGTAGAAGGTGTAGCCGCGAGGTACCAGACGAAAAGCGGCTACACGGTTGGAAAATCCCCTCGTCAGCTCTTGCTGGCAAACAAGAACGACATCATAGCGTTGAGTAGACTACTTGGTCGCTCCTTCCTAGAACAGGTCAAATAAGAAGGATTTTAACTTGTTTGTGCCCGAGCACATGTGTTAAGGTTGTCGACGTCGAGGAAGGCGCGTTACAAGGTAGGGAAATAACGGCAAAAATAACCCATGGAGACTGAAGCTCATCTCATCATACAGATCACCTAATTTTCCGCCTATTTCAAAAGATGTTGGCATATATAATGAGAAAAAAACGAAAAGACGATATAATTTAATGTGCTACTTCATTTCGATATGATGCTAACTTGCATCGATCGTGAGATGAGCAACCTACCTACGATTACCCAACGTAGATGACATTGTATTTGTAAGTTCCGTCGCGACTAATTCACGATGGCAGTGTTGAGTTATGTAGGGAGCTAGGAGGTATGCATTTTTCGGAGCTTTTCCGCTGTCGGTGCTTTCCTATAATAAGTACCTAGGTACCAGCCCACATACCTTGGGGTAGCACAGAGAGAGCAGATACTAAGCAACGTTGAGGTGGGGCATCTCAATTACGTATCCCGGATTAACAACCGCCCGGAGTGGATCCCACACCTTAATGCTGCATTCGATCTAATTCGTGCGCATTCCTACCTAGGTCAAATGTCCTTAGCTAAGGCAGTTGCCGACTGGAGGTGGGCCTACGCCATTTAATGGCCGAGGTTCATCATTCAACGGGCGCTCTTTTAAACTCGGCTTTGCGCCTATAGAAGCTCTCCCCCGATTTTCGCATCACCGGAGGACGACGTCAGGGCAGCTTCATTGTTTTCCTTTGCATATCCGGGGGACTAGGATCTCCCTTAAATTCCCTTATCCTTTATATTTCCTGGAGTTTTCCGGGCTATTTGTTTTATGGGATTGTACTATACATATACGTAATAGTCGAATTGCGGGCCCTATTTAAGTGTTATTGTGGTAGCAATTAAACCATCCCAAGTGCCTTTTAACCATACGGCTTTATCCGCTGGTGTAAGTAGTCTCGTTGAGACTCTCGGGGCTTGCCAATTTCACCTCAGTCCTTCCTCCATAATTGCGGGTGTTTCGTCGTCGAGCAACGAACTTACCGGGGGCACGAGCGTTCGATTGGAGAGAATATATCCTTCCTATCCGTAGGAGGCGTTGATCTCTCGTCATGCCTGTACAGTCGAAACCCACGCCGCTACCGCCATGGGGATATGCCGTCGCCGGCTCTACAGGCGCTGTCCTGGCTAATGCCTTAGTATATCCTCTAGACATGTAAGCTATTTCTCCGCGATTGCGTAAACCCGGCTCTAATCCGTTTGCTTTCAGAGTAAAAACACGTCTGCAAGTCCAGGTTAAGCGGAAACCTGGAGAGTCGAGCGACCATTCCGATCCCCATTACACCTCGACGTGGGATGCCGTTACCAAGATTGCTGCTGAGGACGGAATTAAGGGATTATATGCGGGCATAAACGGCGCCCTCTTGGGAGTAGCCTCTACCAACTTCGCCTACTTTTATTGGTACTCGGTTGTGCGGGAGCTTTACTTCAAATCGCAGAAGGTCCGCGCGCCACCATCCACAGCCGTCGAGTTGATACTGGGTGCAGTAGCAGGCGCCGTGGCCCAATTATGCACAATTCCCGTAGCCGTGGTCACGACGAGACAGCAGACACAGAGCAAGGCGGACAGAAAAGGTCTCTTAGATACAGCCCGCGAAGTTATCGATAGCGAGGATGGTTTCTTTGGTCTTTGGAGGGGACTTAAAGCTAGCCTGGTATTGGTGGTCAACCCTGCTATCACGTATGGCGCGTACGAACGATTAAAGGGTGTTCTCTTTCCCGGGAAGGCTCGCTTGACTGCGCCAGAGGCTTTCCGTAAGCAACCCCCCGTTAAATGGTGAAGAGTCGATGAAGCTAATTATTGATATGCAGTTCTTGGCGCAATGTCAAAGGCATTGGCCACTATCGTCACACAACCCCTCATAGTCGCCAAAGTCGGCTTACAATCGAAGCCTCCGCCGCAACGTAAAGGCAAGCCATTTAAAGGCTTCATCGAAGTAATGCGATTTATCGTCGAACATGAGGGTCTCCTAAGCCTTTTCAAAGGTATCGGCCCCCAGATTGTAAAGGGTTTCCTGGTGCAAGGGTTACTTATGATGACTAAAGAGCGGTAGGTCTTGACAGACTAGAAGTTGACAAGGGACGTTTTGTTTACTGACTTACGCTCGCAGGATGGAATTCCTATTCATCCTCTTATTTAGATACGTCCGCAAACTTCGATCAGAACATCTCGCCAAAGCGGCGGAACTTGCCGCCGCCGCCGCTTCCAAGGCGAAACTTGCTGTTCCCGTCACGACGAAATAATTAGCTTATCAGATACAACTCGTCAGGCGCCGGTTCCTTAAGTCACCTCTTAAGCTCATAACACACGAATTTGGGAATAGATATATGCACGTATATGCTAGATGAGGGGCAATGCATCCATATATGATTAGGTGGTTCTTTTGGTTAGGAGTTCCAGGAATAATTGGCGTCAATACATAAGAATATCTTGTACAGATATTGCGAAGTCGGATTCAGACTCGTGTAGCTTTGGCACATAAGTATAATCGAGTTAGTTCACAACATGCACCGACCTAATTCTCAGCCTACCAAGCAGTTAATACTGATAGCAAGGTTGCTCAGCTCAGCTTCTACCATTTTGCCAAGGTGGGAGTTACATGGCTATTGTAGGTCTTCCATGCATGCATTCTAGATTCAGGTCTCAAAATTCAATGTATTCCATACGTTTATTTCTATTCACATGCTTTCGATGCACCCAGCTGTCGACAGCTGTCTGGAGCTACCCCATCTGAAATCCGGACTGAAATGCCCCATTTAAAAAGCCACTGCTGTGGCTTGATCCCTCGCTTAATTTTCTGCCCACAACTGGCAATACCCGCAACCCACGAAACAAACCGAACTTCCCAACTTTTCATCGTCATCATCAACCTTCGTCGATTCCCGTGTTTCTCGAGACAAACCGACGCAAATACAGTCGCAATGGCGAGTATGTTATACACAATAACCCGTTACTTAAGGAACAGCCAGCTCATATTTTAATCACAGAGTCCAAGAACTCGTCGCAGCACAACCAGTCGCGCAAGGCTCACCGTAACGGGTACGTCAAGTCAAATTTCGAATAGACGGGGTTATCCGAATTAGCCTTCCTCTGCGCTCGCCGAATCTTAACTGACGAATTGGCGACGTGTAGTATCAAGAAGCCCAAGACCAACCGATACCCGTCTCTGAAGGGAACCGACCCCAAGTTCCGAAGAAACCATCGACATGCTCTTCACGGCACCATGAAGGCCCTGGTACGTCATCCGACATCTCGCGCAAGCCTAGGTTGGCTACGTAGGATGTATTCATAACGGCTACTGACGATTATTACAGAAGGAGTTCAAGGAGGGCAAGCGAGAGACGGCATGAAGTGGTGGATATTGGGTTCCGAGTCACGACATCGCGAATGCGCATCAGGGCAAATTAGGGGGTCATTAAGGCACGATCATGGAGTCAAGGTTATGCATTTGCTGCTTGTATCCAGGCACACACACAGTCTTCGACGCTGAAGATGGAGAAGTAACCAACTGAAGTTACGTTCGCCGACCAATACTTTTTACGCCCATGCGACCTCCTTCCTCTCTAGTTCCCGCCTCCCGAGTTTAGTATGACCGTAAGTTGTTGGATCGTACGTGAATGAATGAAACGGCATATGTGTGTACAGCTCTAGGCCAATCCCCATGCCTATTTGCTGAAGGATGTTTCTTCTCGTGCCGAGATTGGTCTGCCCGTCTATTACCAAACACCCGTGCTTCGATCTACCCCAAGGCAAGAGTGCATGGAGACCGGGCAACATATATGATTGTTGTTCCATTTCGTTGTTAAACTTCTCAAATATGTGTTATCACGTAGGACTATGGCGTGTTGTCGAGGTTGCAACAGTGATGAGTAAATTGTCGTACATAATTAGGACATACTCCGCTAGAATTTACAACATACAACTCAATGCTTTTGCTTTCCTAGTTCATCGTACCCCGGGAATAATAAGGACATGACTTTGTAGACCTCTAATAGTACGACTAACCATATGATATATGACCTCGGGATATTCTATACGAAGTATTTGGGATGTATCTACCCGGGTCCTCAAAGTACCTATCAAATGCATAGGTGAGGCCTGGGTTGAAGGTAGATTCTACGGGTAAGCTTCATATTCCTGTTTGGGACGCCGTCGCCAGAAAGTAGCCCCCGGTCGTTGCTGATGCGAGATAGATACATGTACACGTAAACCGCGACACGGACCTGCTACTTATAGGCAAGGTACTCATAAGATCGCATAAGCTTGCAGGCGCTGCGTGCAAAGGTCGACTTCTTCAGTGGATAAAAAGGGTTTGGATGATCACGCCCTAACCGACGGTTAGCTGTTTCGAGTTGTTCTAGCCGCGACTAGTTGGGGCCTCCCCTACGAAGCGGTGATTCCAATGAAGTGTACTGTGGGAGTCGAGACAGCAGCCAGGTAAGACAGGGGCTACAGTCCAAGCTTTCTAGCTTCCTAGCCCTAACAAACCTATGGCTGCTGCTAGTTCATGTACGTTAGGGGGAGTTAACTGTCCTGGGGCGTTGTACCCAGGTATGCGTTGTAGGTACCGTAGCACCGTCCGTACTAGGTACTGTCGCACACGTTTAGATTGAACTTTAGCGCTGAGCCATCCGGATGCACCCAAGTCGATGCTTCTGCTTCGAGGCTCAGACTGGGTGCGACTAATAAGCGTTCGATGCTCAGAGATACATGGACGTAGGTATTGTACAGAACGCCTTGGTACCTGGAATAAAACAGGTGCATAGGCAGGCAGGTACCTATACAGGTACCTATGTATATTAAAAGTCAATTCGTGTACATGGTATGACATGTATTTTTAGAGTATTCGATGTAGCAAACTAGCAGGCGTCGTAGGTAAGAGGTACACGGATTGGGGGTCAAGCTTAGGTCCCATCTTGTACATATCAATGTACATAATAGGTACGATGTAGTATCCATTTTCAAGGGTTACAGGGCAGGGCGCTCGGCTTTGGTTGGCAGGTTGGTGCCTCCCCATCCCATCCATGAGGATCCTTAGCAAATATTCGCCTGTGGTATCTGCAGCCTTTGTGCCAAGGGTCTTTCCGAAAAGAGTCCAGGCTTTGTGCCCGAGTTTGGTTCTTCGCTCCAGCCAATTCTCGACGGCCTCTCTTTTTTTTCTCCTTCCCCTTCCTTCACCATCCTGTTCCTCAGCAGCTCGTGGGTAACCCTGCCGCTGGTTCCTTTCTTTTTTGGCTCTGGAGTAGAAGTCGATCTGAATGTTATCGTTGGTAAGTTTGCTCTATATTCCGTCTCTCTCTGCGTCTTGTGAATCTTTCGCGTCCAATTCCGAGTTCGACGCCGTGGACAACACATGTCCGTTCGTGTAAATTTAGGACCTAGGGATCGTCGTGTCAGACACCGTCTGACTGGCTTCCTTGACCGATCTTTGTTGCCTCTCATGTCGTCACAATTGTCATCTATCATACTACTTATTCTGTACCTACATCTACCGTACATGGTCCCCTATCCGCGGATTGGATCATTTATCGGACATCCCTCTCGCCCAGCCAAAGGCGGCTTAAGACTTCGACCAACAGCCAACAATGTATATCTTACTGACTTCGCTTCCTCTCCAGTCACCTATCTAATATTCTGCATTACCAATAATCACTTCGTTCCCAACTGCCTCCTTTCAAAGACTCCTTTGAGGTCAGCAGGCTACTGCAGGAGTTCTCGAGAGAAAGAAGGGTATTCTACCGTCGTTCTCTGCCGCCTAGAGAGTTGAACTCGAGCCTTGCAAGACAATCATAACACGACGCCTCGGATACGGAAAGCCGTTGCACAACGCTCCCCGTTGAATTGATCCGTCGACGATTCGGTTTCTCATCGGCTTCTTCGCCCTGAAAAAAAGTGTCACAAGCTGACCACGCAATAATTCTCGGGTTGCTTTACAGAATACTCGACCGCCTTACCGCTTTTACTCTCGGTACCATCGCAACAACCGTAAATACAATATTTTGGGACATCAACGCCGAGAAATAATCGCGTTTTCGCTTCCCTACTATCGTATGCGACATTTAACTTCTAGCGAGGTTTCCAGACAATCCCGAGACAGTGCGGCGAAGCCACATGTGACGGATTTCCCATTGCCCCTCCAACACTTTTCGTAAGGGTTATTTGAGCCATTACACCTGCGCTAACCAGCGGGACACGAAGTATCTGCTCGCGTCTTAAAAAATATAACTACAACGAGTTCTCGCATTACCCGGAATCGCAATTCGCACTGTCTTGAGAATCGTTTCTCTATTAAGCCCAGAGACCCAGACAGGCAATTTCAACATGAACCGAAATAGTACCCCAGAAGTCTCGACTGCCTCGTCACTTCGCCCACCATCGTCACGGACAGCCGCTACTAATAACCATCACCTCCGCGCATCCGCCGACATGGCGGCCCTTACCGGATCCGCGACCTCGAACCGCATCCGTCCCTCTTCGGACTTCTACGGCCAGCAAGGCCAAGGTCAAGGGGTTCCCGATTCAGACCCGCAGGACAAAGTGACACAGCAGTGGATTGCTGATATTGACCAATATGAGACCACACTAGAGGAAATGGCTGCCGCCACCCTAGACCAGGACTTTAAGGACGAACTCAGTGCTATTGAACAGTGGTTTCGGGTCCTGTCCGAGGCTGAGCGAACTGCGGCTCTATATGCATTGCTCCAGCAGACTACCCAGGTCCAGATTCGCTTCTTCATCCAGGTGCTTCAGCAAATGGGGAAGAACCATCCTATGTCTGGCGTGCTATCCCCAGCCAATTTCGACAAAGGTATATCTAGTCCTACCTCCTAATCTATATATAGTAACTGATTATTTCGCGTCCATAGATCCTATGTCGAACCGTTTGAGCGATGCTATGAATAAGCTGAACGTCGGGTCGGCTAGGAACTCCCTTTCGCAGCCCCAAGCATCCGCTAAAAGGCACTCGGGACTTGACCCGTCGACTATTAATGCTATGTTCCCTGATGCCGCGGCTGCCATCGCCACCGAAAAGGCCAAGTTCACTCAGCAGACCGGAAATCAGCCTCCCTCGAACCGCAACAGCACGGCTATCGACGCACGAAGCCCCTTAGGCGCGCCAACCATCTCCGGTCCGTCCGAGGGACTCGATCCTAACGCACAGAACCCTGCGTCGCCTTGGGGTAACAGCCATGACCAGAATGCCGCGCGGCCCAAGTCATCGTCGGGTCAGACTCCAATGGGCCAGTTCGTCCAGCCCCCACCTTCTGCAGGTCTGAGGTCTCCTCGCCCCCAGCTAGGTGGCAATAACATTCAGAGCACCACGCTTAACGCACCGGAAAAGTCCGCCAACGATCTGCCCCTTCTCTCGCCTTACACGGCTGGGAGTGGAAATTGGGCTTCCATGGTGAACACCCCTATGGTTGCGACATTCAACACCGGCAATACCCCCAACCAGGCGGACATGGTGGCCAATGCGACGGCGATGAAGCTCGCGGCCCTGTCTACGGTCAACAATCGATTCGCCCTTGATGATGTACGCAAGTACCGAAGAGCCCGCTCCAACGATGCGCCCGGTCAAAACCAGAACCCCCTCTCTTCCGGGCCCCAGGCGTCGAACATTCCCGGTGCAAACATTGTCATGGTTAATGAGCACGGCCAGGTTTTAAGCCGGGATCAAATGCTTGCATTGCAAAACCATCAGGCTATGGGTGGTTTCGCAGCCCATCGATCTCGTCCGAACTCTCCCGGCATAGCAATGCAAGCGGGCTTCGGCCAAGTCGCATTCGCCTCACCGCAGAATAACGGCTTCCTGAGTGCGTACGATGGTACGCAGAACCCGCTCTTGAACAACGGACTCAGCCCAATCAACATGGGCCAGCTTGGCGTAGGTATGCCCGAGGGCTACCTGTCCGATCACTCGGATATGGTTCGCGGCCGATCGCCGCGTGGACGTCGCGGCACCTCGAAGCCCCCAGAGGACCCCACCGATCCTACCCTTCTCCAGGACATTCCGGCCTGGCTGCGAAGCTTGAGGTTGCACAAGTACACGGAGAATTTGAAGGATATGAAGTGGACGGAGCTGATTGAGCTCGATGATAAAGCTTTGGAAGAACGTGGCGTTAATGCTCTTGGAGCGCGCAGGAAGATGCTGAAGGTTTTCGACCAGGTCAAAGGTAATGAGCGCCAGCCCTTAAATTGATATATGTGATTACTAACACACGGAACAGAAGCCAAGGCAGAGGGCAAGCTGGGCTAGCCGCTGCTACTTAATAATGATATTACTAGCCCACTACCGCTGATTACCAGCAGGTTGGAAACTTTGAGGAGAGATGCGTTGGCTATTCTGAGGCTTTGATATCTATCGACTTCTTGTAAGTCGCAGGTCAATGAGTTTTCTTCTTGAGCCAAGGGATGAAATGGTAGTCTATATGAACGGTCAGGAAAATGATTTGCTTTTCGCATCCGGGAACGAGAATTTGAAAAGAGTTGAGAATCAACTCGAGATATGAGAGCCATCAAGACAGCCATAGGGGGACCAGTAGGCAGGTGAGGCCGATGCTGCAAGGTATACATGTACACAGATTATTATTATCGAGACGTGACATCTTCATTCGGAGTCAAATATGAGTCTTTCAGCATGGACGTGAAAACAACGTAACGATTCAAACGTGGTAGCTACCTAGGTACCTGATCCGGTTGTAAGGTTGATTAATCTCGGTAGTCTCAAACTTCGGTTAAGTACAATTAAATACGTGGATAAACGGAGAACTTTAGTAATCGATAACACTTGCCACTTACAACGTTTCCGTCTTGCTCAAAGTCCAGTACCTTTTTAAAACTTCACTTACAATAACATGAGATTTAACCGCCGACGATTCGCCTCTGCCTCGTAGCCCGCGGGAACACTTAGCCCCCCTAATAACTTACTCATTGAACAGTCCATCCGGAATGATTACGATCAAGCCTGTGTCGCTCGTTTTTACTGATTGGGGCTAGCTCTGGATACGGTGCATCTAGTGATCCTTCTTGACGCCAGACGGTGATGAAACTACCTCGAGTCAGGAACAGCTAGGTAAACCGAGTAGGAATCATTACATTTCCCTTTCCCTGAGGAAGGAAAGGAAAATAGAGGGATACGATCAGCACACAAGGGTTTCATCATGAGCCGTCAATTCTCCTCTGCGTTTGACGCCCTCCAGGCGCATTTCATCCAGAACGCAGACAAGCCAAACACAACAGACACTCGACCAGGAAGCGCAACCGTACCTCATCTGCGGCCAGAGACACCAGGTCCTTCCAATCATGTCGCGGATACGACTCGAGCCGCGATGCTCGGTACGGACCACAGCCGCGGGCTAGACACCCGGCATCCTTTACCGGACTTAACTTCACGGGCAGCGCCCCAACAATTCAGCAACAGAGTCTTCGTCCCAAAGCCGAGTTATCCGCCGACTCAGCCTCAGATACCCCAAGGCTTCCAGCTTTTCTCAAGGAAGGAAACTCCAGCCGAGCACCCGCACATGAAGCCGAATACAGCCAATGTGCAGGGCTTAAGCCTCTCCATGGGTGATGTTTCAGTAAATTCGCCTATGTCTCGCCTACCCCCGAGAGTTCCTCGCAATGAAGATTCCGTTCTCCAGTCACAGGCTTCGGCAGGCAGCCAACGTCAGTTGCCGGCCAGCGTATCGAGTCAAGAGAGGGCTGGAGGGGACGCAGTAGATCCCATGGTCTCTGCTACCGATGCACTTTTAGAACGGCAGAATTACCTCAATTCGGAAAACCCCTTGCCAAAGATCATTCCCTCGCGTGGGCTCGTAAAGAAATGGTTGAACGCCGACAAGCCACGCTCGCGAGGCAACCGCGGGAGTCGAGGCACCCGAAAGCGTGGCCCCAGAAAGGCTGCAGAGCCAACTGGCGATATTAAATATCGCCTCAATATGGCATCAAACGCCTACATGGACGGGCGTATAGACGAAGCCATCGACTTCGTAAACGACGCCATTCGTATCAATGCCGAGACCTACCGTGCTTGGGTCCTACTAGCTTCCTTACGCCAGGAGAAAGGCGATAAGGAAGGACACTTCCACGCGAGGCTGTTCGCCGCACATCTGCAGCCGAAGATAATGAAAGAGTGGCTTCAGTGTGCGGAACTGGCACTCGCGCTTCGGGACGAATTCCCCGACAAGGCAGACGAGTATCTCGATAGTGCTGATAAGCTCTACTCGAGGGCCCTGAGGATCGACAACAAGCACAGCGGAGCACGCCACGGGAGGGCCGCTGTACGCTTCGAGCTGGGCCATCTTAAGCTAGCGGCTAAGGATTATGCCGTCTTAGCTGAACAGTGCACTTTTGATATATACGCTATCCGCGGCTTCGCCGAAATCTGTGTTTTGCTCGCGGATACCGGCGCGCCCCGGTTCGAAGACGGCCCTGCAAAAGCCATAGAGGCGTATCGCCAGTGCATCGCCTACTTCCGGGAGAACGGGTTTGACTCTCGCTATCCCTTCGAGTGGCAAGACATCCGAATATTCGTCGAACTGCTTGCGTACATCGAACGGTTCAAAGAAGCCATCCACGAACTAAGATCATTGTCAAGATGGCTTTTGACTCGGTCCGATGAATCATTTTGGGATAACCAGGAGGATGATCGGGAATGGGACGTAGATAATACACGGCGGCTGGAGGTGAAGGATTATCAGGATGGAAGATATCCGGTTCTGTCGTATGGAAAGGGCCTTCCGTTAGACCTGAGGGCAAAGCTTGCTGTGTATCGCCTCAAACTTGGCCAAGAAGATGAAGCTATGGTGAGATCATTAACCCCCTTTTCATTCCTGGTGCTACCGTTTGGGTAAACTAACATGTTTCAGCGTCACTTGGAGTTCATTGATCCGGATAAACTGAACACCCCCGAGCTTCTCTCGGAAAATGCGCATCTCATGACCGAAGCGGCTTCAGCATTGTATGAGGCGGGGCGCCTACCAATGGCCCTACGCTTTTACGAACCGCTTCGAGAACCTGGCCTTCTTGATACCGAGTCTCTCGTCCGGGCGGGCCAGTGTTACCTAGATGCAGGGGACAAACGACTAGCCGAAGAATGTTTCACAGCTGCTATTGATCAGGACGAATCAAACAGTGAGGCTTGTATCGACGCTCGCTACGAATTAGCAAAGATGTACGAGGCGGCAAGAGAAGAAAGAGAAGCCTACATCCTCGTAAACGAGGCTATCAAACTACAAGAGGCTCATGAACAGGCACGTGAGGAGGCACGCGAAGAAGATAATCTCGGAGAAGATAACGACGAAGGTCAACTATCTGACAATGATAATGAACTATTCGAAGCGGCGCTTGGAGGTGTCACTGGAAAGGATATAGGCCCAAAACCAAAGCGAGTCAAGCGTCCACTTAAACCAAAGGTAGACAAACCGAAGTCGAAACCGAAAGAACTTAGACCCAGAACGCAACCGGCCCCTATGAGACGACGCCGTAGGGTATTCGGTCACAGCGATGAATTGCAGATGGAAGAGAGGAGGAGAGCGGGCGAGCTAGCCGAGGCGTGGGGAGTTGTACGTGGATCACGAGGCTGGTCCGAAGCCGACAACAGGGCCCCTTCAAGTACGTTCATGGCCGCGGCCCGAGAACTTGTCGACGACTTCAGATCGTATAAGGATTTCTACGCCTGGGAAAAGTATCTAGTACATCTAGGTATACATGAGGCTCGCGAGAAGGTTGAGGCGCGGAAAGGAAACCCCAACCTTTTGGCGATGGCAGAGCGTCTATCTAACAGTAAGTTGGATTATTTTAATGTTAAGGAGATTCCGCTCATCCAACTATAGACTTAAACCCGGATGATACAAGTCCTGAGAAACAGGTCAAAGTTGCCGTCAGCTACCGAGGTGTTCCCTTCGAAGAGTGGCTAGAACTTTTCCTCGAATACGCCATCGGCCTGGCCCAGATCGGAAGATTCCAGGAAGCCTATAGGGTGTGCGAATCTGCTCGCGATGCCACGATATTCGCCAAGTCTAAGGAGGATATGTTTCTAATCCACGTAACGTGGGCCGGTAAGACCATACTATGCATCCATGACACGCTACGTGTAATTAACAGAAGAACAGCGTGCGCTTTACGTGGTAGAGACGAAGAGACATGTGTTGCCGTGGCTCGCTGGCTCATGAGGGAGTATCAGTTCGATACTGACGCCTTCCGGATGTTTTCCGCGTTGTCTAGGCTATGCCCGTCCCCGGCATCGTGGTACGCATCTGGTCCGGTTCAGAAATATATGCTCCGCCAGATCAAGCTCATGGATCGCGCTATTACCGCGGCGGGGACCGAAGATAGCGGGGACGAAGAGGGAGTGCCTAGCGGTAGGACCTATCCGAGCAAGGAGTTAGACATCACGTTGTTGATGCTCTATGGGCATATTTTGTTCATTTCGAACAGCTTCACGTACGCGTTGAGTAAGTAACGCCACTCCTACAGTTATTCAACGGCTCTCGTATAACACCGGAATACCAACTAACATCGTTATAGATTACTTCATGAGAGCCTACACACTCGACCCAACAAACAGCATGGTCATCCTAAGCGTCGGCCATTGCTACGTCCACTACGCGCTAAAAAGGCAAGCCGAGAACCGCCAGTATCTCCTAACACAGGGCTTCCTCTTCCTGCACCAGTACTACAACCAGAAGGTCGCCTCGCCCAGCGCCGCCCAGAGGCAGGAGGCGCACTACAACCTCGCGCGTAGCTACCACGCAGTAGGCATCCCACACCTCGCTATCGAGTACTACCAGCGCGCTCTCCGCGAGGTGCCGGACGATTCGGGGAATGAAATCATGGGAAAGGATGATTTGTCCCGGGAGGCGGCGTATAATCTCCAGCAGATTTACTGGGCTGGAGGTGATGTAAGGGCCATTGAGGCTATTGCTGGGGAGTATTTGGTTTTGTAATGGGGGGGCTGCTAATAGATGATACCCAATGATTTTGCTGCTTGTTACTTTTTTTCTAACATAATTTATCACGCCCCTATATTTCATACAGTAAAGTTCATCTCGAGTCTAGAAGGGGGAGGTTGGTATAGGCTCGTACTCCTAGGAGTATGAAATCGATTCCTATCCCGCCCCAGAGATCCTTCTAGACGTGGAGTACAGTATTAGTTCGTCGGTATCGAATCACTAATGCAAGGGGCAATTGTCACCTCCGGTCTCCAGTAGATGAGGCTCGAAACCGGGGAATGATGCTTAATTTGGCAAACTAAAACGTCATGATATCGCAATCTTAACAGAAACAACCCAATTTATCGTACCGGACTACCAAAGGCATGTTCCCCGGGTTCCACTTTATCCGTTAAAAGTGCCGGTCGCATTGCATAGAAGTTCTTGATCGGGAATATTATATGGTAGTAACCGGGATAGTGGCCTCAAACCCCCCGATCATCGTCCCTCTCGGGACGGTGCGTATTATCATTATCGAACTAAACTGACGTGATAAGGCCGTCTGATTTCTGACGATCAGGGCAAATAGTCGTACTGGAAGGAATTTCCCGTGGGATGTTTCGAAAGGGTTAATACAATATGATTACGAAAGATGATGGTCATGACATCGGACTGACGACATCTCAGGGACCAGCAACGGCCCGTGCTTCTCTCAGCCCTACGGTCAACAAGGTGATCGAGTAACAAATAACATAATATAACATAACATAACTTGGGGTACCGAGGTAGTATGCATAGTTGAATGTAAAATACTACGATACGAAAAGGTTTATGTATGTACGTCTATTAAGACAGGTTTATTTCGGCACGTAAAGTCTATCAACCCGTATAATAGCCACGTTACCCCTGACCCCTTATCCATCGCGTGGAGCTTTGAGCCCGGACCGTCGTCACGATATCCCACGCATTGCGATATGATGACCGCATCCACACAGTTCACCTTCTCTCTTTCCCTCCTCGTTTTTAGCAACGAGAGCTCAACCGAGCCGTGAGCCCACGCGGGCAACTCCTCCTGCAAGCCACAGATTCTCGTCACGGCGGGCACGGCGGAGTCTTGATATCAGCATTACGAAACCAGCCTCATCACCTCACCGTCTATGACCTCACGACGGCCAAGGACGCCAGGACATCGACGTCTTTGGCACCCCCTTACCTAGGTCCGTAGGGGGGTCCCGCGAAGATATAAAGCCTTGAAACTTTCCACTCGAATTCGACTCTCCTCCAACAACAACACACCATCAACAATAACCACAATAACAATCTTAAACAGCCAAGCGCTCAAACCACCCATTACGGCTATAATCACCGCAATCCTCGACCCGACCCTGTGCCAACACCTGCTCGACTTCGCAACGATGCCGCAGTACAAGACCGGCGAGACCGTCCGCTACAAGCCCGTGGGCGGGCCCGACTCCAACACCTCGGAGAGCACCGGCAAGATCACCAACGTGCTCACCGAGCCCGGCGTCCAGGCCGAGCGCAACGTTCAGGCTAGCGCTGACGAGCCGCGATATGAGGTATGTTTTTCCTTTTTTCCTCCACCCCAACTTGTTCAAAATTTAGTTCTCTAGAGTCTTGATCAGTGTTAGATGTAGATATGATAGACTAACACACACCAGATCCAGAACGACAACACCGGCAAGGTGACCACCATATACGAGAAGAACATTCTCGGCAAGGCTTAAGCCTTGACTTATGGGGTTGAGCGTTAATTAGCGCTATGAATTCGGAGTTGTAACTTTATTTAATTGTCTGTCGTTCGGGATAATTTATGTATGGACTACGGAAACGGTGTTTCGATCCTTTCGACTACCTACTGTTACTACTAGCGGTTAGATGTAAGCTATAGAGTGACAAATACAAAATCCATCTGGATACCTTTTTTTCTCTCTCGTTGTTCACTGCGGTAGCTATGGCTACGTAGATTTGTATGTTGTGGTTGGTTTGGGTAGTTGTAGTGAAGCAGGGCGTTCGTACTTGTTGAACTCTTCGGATAGCTCTACGGCTTTGACTCGCGATGACTCGCGATGAATTGTAAAGTTGCCGCAACATTATCAAGCACGGTGGAAATAGTTTTCCCCTCGAGGCGCTACTATAAGATCAGTAACATGCCTCCTATTCTATACCATTAATTTGCATATGCCAACAATGCTATCCTCGACTAGGCAGTGTAAGAGCGTGGATAAGTATCTCTACGCGGAATCCAATACTGAAGAGCCTACGCCTTACATAGTTCATTCGTACGTGGCCGTACGGATCCGTATGTGTAGCTAAGTCTTTACGCTCGTGGATTGCAAAGGAATAGGCTTCGGCATAAACGTAACGTCCAAGTACGGTACGAACAACATCACCAGTAAAAGCCAAATCACCGTAAGTATTTGTAGTTAGAGTAGTAATTAGAACAAGCAAGAAATTTATAACATCAACATCACTAGGTTACAGCAATCATGGTGCGAGAAGTAATAATTACCCGCACACCGCACGCGAGACCACGAGTTCGCGCTTTGAGCATCGAAGCACTCGAACATTTCATCCAAACATTCGAACACCCAAACTCAAAACCCATCCTCGGGACTCGCGTGTAGCGGCGGCAGCAACGATATATACAGCGCAGATGCTATATACGAGAAACTAGAGTTACAGCCCGGCGACGTCAAAAGGCGAAAGTCTTTTCAGAAAAAAAGATAAAACGCGCCGGGCTTTGTCTTTTCTTTCCTTCTTCCCCCGGGGGAAGCCAAACCCAGCCGGGACATGGGAGGAAGAGAGAAGAGAAAAGGGGTATGCAACCAGCCAGCCAACCAACCAAAGCCAAACCCACCCCCTAGATCACCTCGTTCGAGATGAGATGATGACCGGAAACAATCACCCCGCGTCGTCGGTCGGCAGTAAACTCGTACGTAGGGCCATTGAGTCGGAACAAATGAGATCTTAAGACAGAAAAAAAGAGGGAAAACGAGAGAAGATATCCGGATGAGTTTCCGTGATGAGATGATGAGATGATGATGGTATTTGGGTTCGCTTCGCTTCTTCTTCCATTCCCCCTATTACCGCCCCTCCAAAGCCCGGGATGGGGATTTCACACAAGAGATTTGATTCACACACACACATAGACAAACAGACACATACAGCCTCCTATACTCCGGGCGCCGCACGCCATCAATGTGGAAATAAATCGGGAATTTGGAAAATAAGTTGGTATAAGAAGCGAAGGTAGGGTTGGGTCATGAAAGAAGAACGGATTCGTAGCCTATACAACGGGAGTAACGCAATCGAGAGAAAACGCCGACCTCATGCGAATACTGAAACGAAGAAGATGGTATATGATTTACACTGTGCCTCGAAGGCGTTGCTTCCGGGCTAGCCAGTCCCCAAGCATATTATCCAGTTGCTGTAGCATCGTTAGCGCCAGAACGGAGGACGTGGTGGATGTTATAAGATACTTACTGTTGTAATCTCGGCCAGCCGTGCATTTTGCTCCCGGAATAACATCCCCGCCACGGGATGATCGGGGCCGGCGGGTGGAACGTCGCTCTTATCGTACACAATCACCAGCAAGTCCCGGATGTCGGAGCCAGAGTCGAAGAATGCGCGGAGGCTGCTATCGTTCCACGTCGACGTGGTCGTGGCTGACGTGGATGTTGTCGTCGAATCTTGCTTGCCATGGGTTCGGCTGTCGGCATCCACAAGCTCAGGAGATGGTGAGGACACGGGGGAGGATTGGTCTTCCTGGCTAGAAGTATCGACCATGAGAGCGGGCGGATCAGAAGATAGGACAGGCGAAACATGCACGGGAGATTCCGATAGGCGGTCTTCGGCAGCAGGGCGTTGAGCCTTCGCCTCTTGATCGCCGACCTCAGGTACGGATGTTTGGGCGCTAACGTAACTATCCGGATATGCGCCTGGTAAGGTTGGCCGCGTCTGCTTCGGTTCAGGAGCTTGTCGTGTAGGCTCTGGAGGAGCTCTGGCCGGCTCTGATACCACTTCCTCCTCATCGGCAGAGTCGTCATCGAGGTCGAGTCGCGACCTTGCCTGGGTAACCTTTGGCGGTTTGGTTTCCTTCGAGGCGACAGGTCTCGAGTCGGCTTTCTCCGTCTTTTGCGGTGTCCGATCAGGGCTTTCAAGCCGCTCGGACTCCACCATCCTCAGAGTCGCTGGGGGTACATTCGCCACATTGTTGCTTCTGGCTTCCGAAGCCAGCGGGGGACCGCGGTCCATGCCGGCCTGTGACATTGCAGAAGCGGGTTTGCGGGTCGGCGATGAATCATTCCTTGGTTGATGCTTCTGAAGTTTGCTCGAGTTCCGCTGAGGCCCGCTGCCTTTATCAGGCGATAGGTCCGCATCGGCTGCTCGCGCTTCCTCTGCCTCCTTCTCCGTCAAGTCGATACTGGCCTCCATAGACCTCTTGCCGAACGATTCGTCGTCATCGTCAAGAGACTTCTTCTTATCTTTCCTCGAGAAGAAACTGCGAATCGCGCTCGGCTTCTTTTCCTTTTCCTTCTTATCCTTTTCCCTTTTCTTCTTGTCGTCCTTGTTCCTGTCGGGGGTGAGATCCTTCTCGAGGCTTGGTCGTTGTCGCAACGAGTCTTTCGAGTCGCTGGAGATCCGCGGTTCATTATCGTCCCGCAGTAGGCCTGGCGTCAATGTAATCTTCTTGGTTTCTATCGTCTCATCTTTGAAGAAGGAATCCGTGTTCCTGACGGTACCATTCCTTGTGACGCGCTCCGTCTTGGGATCAAACATGTCGTTACTGTCTCTGCGAACATCGTTCTGGGTAACCGATAATAAACCGTCTCTCTCCTCGGGCTTGGTAGAATCCGCCTTGCCCTGTTTCTGAGGACCCCGGGGTTTGAGCGGCTCCACTTTCGCGGATTCGTCGTCGTCCGAGTCCTCATCGCCGGGTTCGGAAGATGCCTGCTGTTCTTGTTTTTGCTGGGCCTGCTGTTGAGAATCCTTGTCTTGAGCCTGCTCATTTTCTTCGTCCTCCTCATCGGACGAATAGTCAAAGCCAGGGTAGTCGACGTAAGTCGGAGGTGCGAAGGCAACAGTTTTGATTTTCTTCCTCCTTATGACTGTCTTTATGGGATTCTTCGCCTTTTCTGCTTGATCGCCAAGCATGGTCGCCGATAGCTAATTGATAGTTAGGCCCCGGGCGTCATTCTCCTGGGGGGTGGATCACATACATCAATGTTCCGGTGCTTGTTAAGACGCGCTAGCCTTTCGGTAGGCGTCTCGATGTGTTCTGCTGGTAAGTATCCTAAAATCAAAATGTAAGCTTGAATCCAGACCTTGGGGCGCCAACGTAAGACGCATACCTATACTACTATCCTTGACCACCCTTACAAGCCACCAGTAACTGTTGCTATCGTCGAGTAGCACCATAGTGTCGCCTTTAGTCGCATTGGCCTGGCCCTCGACCGTCGCGACGAAAGTATGAAGCGCGTAAACGAACTCGAAATCGATATCCTCTATGTCCTGTAAGTTTTCACCACCCCAACCAACGTCAAAGAATCTAGAATTAGTGACCAAAGGAAAGTCGTCGTAATCATCATCATCCCCTTCCGAGGCATCGTACGAAATCAAGGAGTCGTATTGCGAGAAGAGGTACTCGTCATCGTCATCGTAGTCGGACTCCGGTTCTACGACCTGTACACCTAACTGGCGTGTCAAGGAGAAGTTTACGAACTTCCGTCGTAATCTGGAGGCGGAGTATCGGTCGCTACCTCCGCTCTCGGCGTCTCGCCCCGTTACATCTACCGCGCCCGTCGCGTCTATTTCCTACAGGCTCGATTCGGGTTCGGGTAGCGACAGGTCGTCCGAGTCTTCGGTACCGCTCGCGCGGTCGGCCAATCCGTCATACTCACCAGAAAGAGGATGATGACAATTCGACGTATCAACAGGAGCCTTGCTTGCCTGCTGGTCTGGGGGCAGTAGTATGGATGAATTCTCAACGTGTTCGGGATGTGGTGAGGGTGTTCTCGCCTTGCTGAGTACTGAAGAGTCGGGGGAAATGTGATAGAGAGCCAAAGGGCGCAGGGAGTCGACGCGCCGCGGCCAAACGGGCGGCGGAAGGGTGTACCCACCATCTTCAATTGAAGGAGAGCTCGAGATCTTGTCCATCATGTCATCATCCAAGCCGTCATCGGCGTCGGCGTCCATGTCACCGTCGTCATCGTTATTCGCTGTGACCCCCCCATTCTGCGCGATCGCGAGCGCATCGTCGTGTTGCATCTTGTTGCCATTCAAGGAGTACGAGATGCCGTTAACGAGGCGTTCGGCGTACTGCTGCAGATCGCTATTGCTATCACCATCGACCCACGAGACTCTGGGACTTCGAGCTTCCTCTCCGGCCCTGTCTTCTTGAACCTCGCGCAAGGTCTCAGCCTGGTGCGGCGCGAGTGACCCGTTCGGCGCGACTTTCGATGCAGGAGGTTTGTGTTTCTTAGCAGAAGGGTTGTCTTGACTCTGGAGATCGATGGTATCTATAGAATTCGAAATGACCGAGTATTAGCACAGCGCGAGAACAAAACAATTCATAATTCGAGGACAAGGGGTTGGTCGGGTGTTGCATTGTTAATAATAATATTTTTTTTTCTCCTCCTCCCCTGGCCGTTCAAAGGATGGTAGGCTCGTTAGGTATGTATATAGGTACGTATGCAGATCCGACTTACCAGCTCGAATCATCTGGGGTCTGGTCATGGCTGTTAATTCTCCCAAGAGTCCGCGAAATCAATTTCCACGGATTAGTATTAAATGAACCTTGAAATGGGTCTGCGGGTTCATAACAGCAATCGATAATGCCCTTGTCCTGAATTTTATTCCACTTTCTCCCTCTTCCCTAGCCTCTTCCACTTTCCTATGCCCTGGTGGTGGTAGTGGATTGTCGCAAGGGGCTGGGGGGGGGGGATAATAGGTAGTTGGTGGTCGGCACGCCTCGACCACGGACCAAGCCAATCCAATGTCCACCCAACTTTATTTCCTGGAGAGTTGATGATACTATGCACACGATCGGCATGCGATTGGACTACCTGACAACTTTTTTGGCGTGTAGATCTCGGGCGAATTCTTTCGTAGTTTCGGTTTCCAAGCGGTGGAGATGATGGTCGACCAATATCGAAGAAGAAGAAGAAAAGGGCATAAATGAATGGATGTGGTGAGGTTGATGGAATTTGGCGGGCGGTTTTACACATTGCCCCTCGAAGAGAAGGAGGAAAAAAATTAAAATAAAGTAAATCCTTGTACCAGCAAAGTTAGGTAGGTAGGTAGGTTAGTTACGTACCTAGGTAGGTACCTAGGTAGGTACTCAAGCAGCAAGAGGTAGCTAGGTTAGGTACATTACATACCTACCTAGGTACGGATTAGGTAGTCGCTAGACCCGGGGGGGATCACCGATCAGATACAACGAAAATGCGAAAGGAGGCCCTGCAGATTGCGGTCCAATTCGGGTTGGTTTGAAACAGGAAATTTGGCCAGGGGGGGCTGAACAGGCGGGTGTGGCAGACGTGAGATTGAGGACTATACCACGGTACTATTAGTATGAGGCAAGTATGCAATATAGTACCTGCCTGGCCCTCCGCTCCAAACATGCATACATGCACTACATGCGCTACAAAGCATGTACTATGCATGTAACTTGGTGGTGGCTTGGGAGCCAAGTGTCCTGTGCAAGTCGCTGCGGGCCTATGTGACAGAGACAGGTATTAGTTACAGAATGCGACCCGGCGATTTCCCTCGCGCATCAAGTATAGGATACGAATGCAGACAGAACTTGCCCTCTTCCCGCCCTCCCCACATTGCCGACGCGAGGGCTAAATATAAGTCCCTACATCTTTCTCTACCCGCGCGAATGTGTCATCGATGCGCTACACAAGAAGCAAACCTCAAATCATCCACGTCCACATCCTCTTACATGTATGTACTACGTAGGTAGGTCGGCAGGTAGGTAATACATCAACCTTACAGAGCCATACTTAGCCTCATCTGATTCATACTCATCCGCCTATACAACCCCCAAAGCCCCATAGTAACACGAACCCTGGGCCCGACCAGGAGATTCACCAAGTCGCCTTCGATATACCCTATGGCCTTGGTTCTCCCAAGTCCTTCCGAGTCGTCGTAGGGTTGCGCAGAGGGAGGCTATGGTCTGATCATTAGCTAGGACATGTGTCTCCTAGTCCGCGATCTGCACAACTCGGCCAACTCTTCGCACGACGCTGACCGCAGATGCAGGCTTTAAATTAACCGTTTAGCAGTGGAAAAGCTAGACAACATAGGCGAAGCATGTCTATAGGCCTCACCCTAACGGCACTTACGGGTGGAGCAACAACTGGCTATGCTGACCATACCCGAACAGTTTGTTGTGTCATTCCTATATGCTAATAGCGTATATGGCGGGCATGTGAATACATCGCGTTCTATACCTATTATGCTACGTCAACACCAGACGAGATAATCCATTCCGATTATTAGCTCGCTTCGTCGAAGTTCCACATAAGCCAACCTTACTAAGACCTCAGATCATACGAAGGCATTCCATAATACCTATGGTATTTGGGTGGTTTACTTTAGGTAACTCCTCAGACCTTGATGTTGTTCAAACGCAGCCCTTATTTTATTTTACTCGACACAAATATCTACCTACCTACGTAGTACCTACCGACCTATAACGGATGTTATCTCAACCCTTCTTGACCTACCACGGTATGGCCCAACGGTTCCTGCGTTAGTGCAGAGCTTCGGCCCATTTGGTGGGGGCATCACAATTCCACTGGGACCGGTCACACGGTTAATGCGGTTTTCCCGAAAAGGAACTTAGGTACCCGCAAACAAACCGCGTTCCCCGAAGACCCATCAATAAAGGCATTTTGATATTGATGGAGTGTACTTAACATCCGTGGGTTGAAACCTTAACCATACCTATACATATGGATAGGCGTATTTCCAATACGCTATACGAAGAGACGGCGAGACACAATACAAACCCCTAGCCGCCGGACCATGCATCGTAACGTAACTCTGTTGACAATAGCCAACTCACAGTCTAATGGCATTAAGGAGGTTTCTGTTGAGTCTTAAGTGACGGCATTGACTTACTATGCTGCAGTATACGTAAGCTGTCTGAGTAAACCCGGAAGAATCCGCATATTGCTTTTAATATTGCCTTTCGTAGCCACAATTCGGCCTACGCCAAAGAGTCCGGCCGTGGCTGAGGTCTTGCCATCATGGACCTAGAGCCGGGCGGACTTTTCGAGGTCATTCGGAATTTTACCTTCGAGTAAAAGTTATTTGTACTACGCGAGATCCCGCAGAACCATTTCCCAGAACCCTTCAAAGCATAGAATGTCACACACCTAGGTTTTGAAGAGAACACCGATACCTAGGCCATACCGGCGCCAAATTCTACGCCGGGTCTGGGATACACGTCCGAGTTGAGTAATTTAGATGAGGAGTTCATTTATAAGCTATGGAAGACTAACAAGGCAGCCCTAGGTAAAGCTAGCGTGATGATTGAACACGATGGGCTTCACGAGGAAGCCGAACGGATCCTATCTAGTAGCAACATTTGACTTTACAAAGAGCAGAAGCGAGTGTATTGCTATTCTGAAGGGAGCGTGTTCTATCGGATCATACGGAAATGACGATAGAGTTAAGATCGCAACATGGAAGGAATTGCTTAAGGGGGCGGGCGAAATAGAGATGGGAAAGCCTCAATGGCAACAGCGATTGCGATAAGTATAACGCTGACATCCAGGGGGAAGGTTGAAGAAACAGCACCCAGGACGCGAAAGGTAAGAGTGCCGCCGGTTATAGGCAGTCCAATGGACCGGTTCGGTAAATGGTTGAAGATATGAGAGCCCGGTAGAAGCTTCCCTTTATAGCTTTGTTCCACCATTCTCCACTACATAAAAACATCCTCAGTCGTCCGGTTGCTGTATATCTTTTCCCTACGTAATTCTATAGTTAGCAGAGATATACTCTTGGGGTAATGGTTGACTCGCAGTGATAGTCCATTCAACGTAACGGTCTATATGGGCCGACATAGTTTTGAGAGTAACACCGATATCGCTGATCTCAGCAAAGACGTCCTTGACGATGGATCGATAGTCGTCTTTCCGGGCCTGGCTGTCCGGGTCGGCGGCCAGATTCCGTCGATCCGTCTGGTCTTCGAGGGTTCTGGAAACGAAGGCCTGCGCGCTCTTGACAAAGGCCTAGCGGCAAATTAATAGAAGCAATATAGAAAGGAGGAAAGACTCACGTTTGGAGGACCGGGGTTTTGTTCAAGGACCCGGAGAAGGGTGCTACCGGCCAACCGGAGGGGCCCTTCCGCCTATACAGCGCATTAAGTACCGCAGCGGAGAGACGGAGAGATATACCTACTGGGAGACAATTCTTGCCCATGTAATAACAGCGTCGACATGTGCTCGAGCCGTCTACGTAGCAGTGAGCTTGGAGTCACCTAGAGGAGAGGGGAGATTGACATACTGGTGGATCTAGTACAGACTAGGCGGTCGCCCCCCTTCCAGGCTGCCATAGCGGAGCAGCAGGGCCGGCAGAGTTTGTGTCCAGAGTTGCGATGTTGATTCGAGGATGATTCCATGATGGAGAGTTGGTTGAATTAGAAGGGAGAAAGATCCTTAGAAGGGTGAGAGGATGAGGCCATATTTATATACCGTCGCAGCCCTCCACCCCCTGCGATTTGGGGCGAAGATCTGGTGTGAAGATATTCACAGGGAGAAGGCTCGACGTGAATTTTACCTATGGTAAGACCAGTAGCACCCGCACGGGGAGGTGAGGTATGATTAAACTAAGGACCCCTGAATCGGAAAATGACCTGTAAGTCACAACTCGGATTGAAAGTTCTAGGTCTGTCTATGGCCCTTCCCAGTGTATTTGGCTAGACTCAAGAGTAAGACTGGTAAGCCCTTATGCGGAAGTGTGCATTGGTAACTGCTAGGAGCGAAGGCGACTGGTGATTGCCTAGATATTGCTTGACTTTATTCAGCCTTTCCTGGCATGGCTCTACGCGGTACCACCCACTACTACCTCCTAGCATAATATTTGTCACTTTTAGAATATGCTCTTCTCTCGGAGGCTGTTTTGGATATCCTTATGACTCATATCGACTATCAACTAGGCCCGTCCATTTAATTATTCGTACGAGTCCATCGCCCAGCTTCGGATATCCCCTTGATATCGTTACGTACGCGCGACTACGGTAACGTACCCCGAGTCCTAGTAGGACCTTATCTCATGTCGGCTGCTAAGCAATCTAGGCAGCTTCGCGGTGCGTCTTGCCAGAGGGCCAAAAGAAGGGGACCAAGCATAGTTACCTTACGTGCTAGGATAGCTCGAAAGGCCCGGAAACACAAGAAGGCTCGGGACGGGATGTGGTTCGATACAGATCCCACCCAACATTCCTCCATGTACGACGATGGCCACGGGCAAGCTTCGAGGCCAAGGATCCACCTCGACGCCCTAGCATCAGCACGCGTATTCCATCAAGCTACGATGTCGGGCTCCATCATCTCACGGCCCGCTGGTCCTACCGAGATCCTTGCGCTGGCTCTGGGGACAAGCTTTCTCGCTCTTCTTATGGGATGGCTTCTCATAGTAAGCATAAGGGCTAGCCTCGTTTCCTTTGCCGGGACACCAAAAGAACGAACCCAAGTAACAGATCTAGAGGGCCTTACCACAACGGAGAGGGAGGCCTCTAGAAGGAAATTGTTCCTCTCAAACCTGACGAAAGGGTCGGCGGGGGACTTCATCAGATCGGCCTGGCGGAAAATCATAAGCATCGCTACCGGGATCGAGAAAGACGTGTGCGAGCTTGGGCGGGCGGCGCATTCCACACACTATCTAGACGAGGAGGCAAACATGGGCGGCGCAAAGAGGGGTAGGGATAAGGACGGTGGCCCTTTTTTACGCAGAACATGTCAGACAGCGGATGTGATGTCTGTCTAGAGGAGGAGCAGAAGATTCGACACAGGAGGCGCCGTCGCGGAATCCTAGGACTGTTCCAGCGGTCGGTGGATGTTGACGATGAGTTATGAAGAACCTATAGCTGTTAGTAATATCAAGCGTTAGGTCTTGGATGCAGAGAATGGGAGCTTTGATTGAAGAATAGTAGCGATCTTACGACCTCCCAAGATTCCCATTTCTCTTGATAGTTATATACGCTTTCCTTCAGAGCGCTTGATATATATATGTACAGAGCATTCCAGAGAACTGTGCGTCCTGTCCGCTAGGTACGATGCTATGTTATGTTCTAGCTTGAAAATGCCGGCAGAATGAACTTTATGCAAATGCGATGAAGTCGTTCCAATTATGCCCGTCTTAAGGTGGCCAGGCCGTCTATCGGTTCTGATTTTTCTGTTGTACAGGTATAATATCGCTCGCGAAAAGGTGTTCTATCGTCGAGACTTCTCCCCCCCTCACACGGAGCCGCCGTCTTATGCTGGGAGGTTTTATCTTCACGCCTTCCTCTTGAGCTCCTGCGATGCTTGCTTCAAGCTCCAGTTGCACTCTTCGTACGCCCTGCCAGCGCCAAAGCCCACTCCCACGAATGCCGGCCACGCTCTTCGTCGGAATAAGAGGACTGAGAAGATGACGCCGAACCCGAGACCTAGGGATGATTTTATGATCATGTTCGAGATGCAGCGGTCCCACTGTAATACTAGAGTGTTAGCGACCCTTGCTTTACACAACAACAGACGGCGGGGGAGGTGGTAGGAGGGTGTTAAACCTTTTCGTTCAAAAGTGCCTCGCTCACGGGCCTGGAGACCGTGCTGGGCGGTACGGGAACTGGCGTCTCTGGCATGATGACTGGAACTGTGATGAAAAGAAACAAATTAGCTTCAATTAGTACGTTAGAAGCTTGGCTAGCTCATACCCCTTAGATCGAGCTTTGTCGCAGAGGTTTATTGTTGGGATTATGGCCGCTTCAAAAAAAAAAATAATAATTTCAATTTCGGCACAAGAGCAATCAGGTCATTGACGCAACAGCCAAAACCGGCTTGTGTTCCCTGGAGCCCGAAGGCGGTCAATATGTTATATGCCCTTTTGGGTTAGCGTCGATGGCAGAATTTGGGAACTTTTTTTTTGGAGACCGCGGGGAGCTTAGCTCTTCTCTAGGGAAAAAAAAAGTTGGAACATGGGATTGACTTGGTTAGCATCAATGCTTGGAACAGCCTACGATATATAATTCAACTCCTAGCAATGCCAATTGCAACTTTTTGCAATGGAGGTGGATAGCGACTCAGGTGTAAGCCAATTCGATATATTTCATCCATTCATACTCAAGGTAATACGCATACAATACAGAAACTAATGCATAGCATCTAGTCGCGTCGGCTTGCTCTGATAAGAGCTGTAAGAACCCTCGACGAAGATGCGACGATTGCGCTACCCGACAAGATCCAGAAGCTCTGGCTCTTGCTTTCTGCGACGAAGAGTACGAGATTCCATGGTGTCGAAGAGAACATATTACGATGGCTATTTAAACATATGAGCGGCAAGACAGAAGATGCTGAACAAGTCCGACGGTACCCGCTCACTTGGTCTATCCTGAGCCATATCTTCCCTAAGATCCCATCGCAAAGTTTAGGCAGGTCGCTTGGCTCCCTCCGCTTCGTCTCCGTTCTACGCCAGACCGTACGCGACATTACTACGGCTCAAAAATCACCTTCCGCGGCGCCGGGCCAGACGAACGGAATCGCCCCAGAGAAATCGAAGAAGAGGAAGAGAGATACCGAATTCCCCCCTGCTATCGAGGAACTTCGCACCCCTCGAGGCTGCATAAAGTCGGCGATAGAATTGTTTAGTGCTCTAGGAAGTCTCCTTGGTCAGGTGGATCATCGCGTGGAACCCAGCGCTCCAGAACGAAAGGTCGGAGCCGAGCACATTAAATCGCTTTTCTCTTCTTCTAATGAAGAGACTAGGGATATCGCCGCAGAGTTGCTTCTGACTTGCGACCGATCGCTAAATTTCCGTGACATAGAAGGTATTACTCGACGTCAAGAACCTTGGGTCGGAATCGTCATCACCTTATGGAGCCTTCGTCTTCACAATAAGGATGACAGCCTTGAGTTTGCCAGGCACATGTACGTGCCGGTCTGTTCTATTCTGTCGAGACTGCGCAGCGACACCACGAAGACACTCTGGACCCGACAGCTTGAGCAATTCTTGAGCGCATACCTTATCCGCCCCGCAAGACATGTGTTTTCGACCGACGGAAATATTGACGTATTGGAAACCGCATTGCAGACTGCATCCACAGTCTCGGGTAACAGAGACCTGAGCGGGTTTGCTATCGTCACATGGGACGTGGCAGCGAGGACCCCTCGAGATTCGAGCAATCCGAAATCCAAGCTTGAGCATCTATCATGGGCCCGAAAAGTCTTCGAACGCCTACTCAATGTCATCCAACCCTCAGAGCCCATAGCTCGAAACGCACTCATTATTGAGCTGCTTGATACGGCAATCAAGACGAACTCGGTCCCAGATACTGTAGCCCTACGTGCGATATGCGGAGCAGATGCTCTCCAGTCGCGCGAAATTGACTGGGCCCTGATTGCCAAAGTCGTTGCTTGTGACGCCGACGTGTTCCTCATGGACGATGCTCTAACCAGAGTTCTTTTCCGCACGATAACTTCTTATTCGGGTCATGATCGAGATACCATTATCAATGGAGTTATCCTCCCTTTACAGGAGGCCTACGCAAAAGCACGGAATTTCCCAGGCTTTATCCAGAATTGGCATGATTGTCTCTGCGAAGGTATTTCGGATTCGCCTGACCGGTCGATTGAACTGGGTCAGTCGATATGGGTCGACCCCAAAATCCGAGAGCGGCTCGCTAGCATCTTGCAAAGTTCTTTGACCAGCACACAACTTCTCCGCGTCTTAGAGCGGCTAGACTTATCGGGCCCTCTTAGTGGGCCCCTTTTGATCGTTCTCGACGGGATTTCCGCCGGGATTACTGAGGAGGACTTCATTAAGAACGCCTACCCGAAGATATTCTCCGCAATCTGCAAGGATGAGATAAGCAAGAATATTCCCACTTCGATATTATCATTAAGATGGCGTATTGCTGGCCGGGTAGCTTCCTGGGAAACGTCGGACGAGGTGTATAAGCTCTGTTCCGAGTTAAAGCCAACTCTAAAACGTATCCTCAAGCGAGGTTCTTTATCCGATCCGGAGACTTTCGAGGCTTTCCGCTGTTGTCGTGACCTCTGGATGGCGAACTATCCTGAAGGCAAATATGAAGCGGATCTAGCGAAACTTGCATATTCATTTCTGGAAAGGCATAAATCGGAACTGGAAACCGAAAGCGATCGCTCTACATCACAGCCATATGTAGATTATGTGTTTCGTTCTCTACCTAAGTTCATCGAGCTGCCAAAGCAAGAAGCCAATAACCTCAAGGATCTCATTGTAGATTTGTTCTGGCAGACCGGGCAACGACTCATTGCCGACGGGGTCACACAGTTTGGAGACGCTATACCAGCCCTTCTCCATAACCCCGATTGCGAAGATAATGAAGCGTTGGTTGACTCTCTTATATCAAAGCCTCTCAATGCGCTTGACAACACAGAGGCTCAGTCGGGATGGACACATCCGCAAAGCCTCTCGTTAATTCTGTTTCTCCTGGAATTTCCAAAAGAGTCCCTGACGAAGGGACGTCGAAAACGCATTATGGCTTCGTGGAAGAGGGAGAGATCAGCAATAGCTACGAATGCGTCGCTAAACCCGCGTTTTGCAGTAGCTGTGCTCAGGCTTTTGGTCAAAGTAATGCAGCAACCAACTTTTTACGAGGTGAGTAGCTAATCCTAGTGGTTCACTCTTAGTGCTAATGTTTGATTAGGGTATGGAATTCGATGATCTTGTTTTTATCTCCAGCAAGATGTGGAGAGACGACGAGATCACTATAGCTCTAATCGAGAAACTTATCGACTTGACATTAAGGTCAGTAGTAACCACGTATTTATTTTCTTATATCTCTCGTCTAACGTTTACTCAGTCAAATGGATATTAGCGCCGATGGACCTTCACTAGCTTATTTGACCGAGGCTTCGAAATTCACGAAGAGCCTTAAGCCTGAAGGGTTAAAATACGCAGCTGGTCAAATACTTCTAGTGAAAGGCCTAGTGCTCGCATTGCGTAGTCAATCGGCGAACAAGTCTTACGACTCTGCTATCACTGTAGAAGAAGTCACCCGGAAGCTAGAACAACTCGTACAAACCAGCCTATCTCGATTTGCCTCGGAGAACAAAGCCGTAGAATCCGCCGCGGAAGACCAGCCGACGCTATTATTGCTCTCTGTAATATTGAGCGGAGCTGAGTGTGCTACTTCCCGCGGAGATGGGCGGATTAGGCTTACAGAAGAGGCTATCTCTCAACTAGAAGAAATAAGTAGCTCCTACGTCTCTAAGGCAGTCGGTGTGGGTTGGAAGCTACAAGCATTTCTCCTCGTAAATTACCCAGGTCGATACGACGTACCGGCCTTATTCAAGCAGCTGGAGCAAGCGTCTGGGACGGTTGATGAGGGTCTGGTATACAATTTGGTCGATGCTTTCGTTAGGACTCGGGATCGGACTGCAAGACGCCAGCTGTTTACCGAATTGGTCGAGAGTAGCAAGCTGACTGCCGGACCTATCGGGCCCCTTTTGGCCGTTAGGAGGCTTGTCGAGCTGCATCAGGGTGAGTCTCCCAGGATTATCGTCACTGTCCAAGCTGCGTCTAATATCATTTTAGGTCCTAGCACCTCATCTTCTGACAGTGAGAACCAAGACACTATTGATCTTGGTATTGTGCATGAGCGACTGTCTTCTCTACTAAGCAGGGTGGAGTCGCTCCGACACTTCAAACAGCTGTCAGAGACGTTGTTGTTACTGCTCGATAAGCATGCCAGCTCAATGGCCCAATTCAACATCGAGGTAACTCTAAGCAGCGTTGTTCAGGTGTGTTCGCAAGCAGGCCCAAGGATCTATACTCCTAAAGCAGCGGGAGAAATTTACGACAAGTTATACAAACTTGTAGCTCTCGTGCTCAGACGACACCGGCTTCGCTTGGGAGGGCGCTTCCCGATTTTACTTGGCGCATTACGAGCACTTCTCACCACCCTACTTTCCAATCCTGGTTCCAACACAGGAAAAGCGGCCTCTTCGCGAGCTTCCCCGCCGTGGCTTGAATCCCGGCTGCAGTCGAGGCACGCAGAGCGGTTCGCTCGTCTCCTTACACTAATATGCGAGCCAAGTGCGGCATCGGTAGCTCATGCACGGCTAAGCGAGTTAGATTCCGCCACGGACATGGCAAAGCGGATAGCGGGGCAGGACATGTTCGTCATACTGGAGCTGTACATCAAACTGCAGCTTGAGGTGACGGTACCGCGGGATATCAGGAAAGCCCTGGAACCGGGCGTATACTCGGTGTTGAACATCACGCCACAAGGATGCAGGAGGGTCCTAAACGAGTCGCTCGACGCGAACGGACGAGCTATATTTAGGGAGATGTTTGCGGATTATAAGAAATTCGGGAAATGGACGGGTGTCTAAGCGAAGTTTTTTTTCTCGCGAGGGACAGGATCGATGTGGCTGGCTAGGCACCGTATATACCCCCTTCACACCATAAGTCCGAGTATAGGACCGGACGTCCAGAAAATACATGTAAATATGTAATGTCCGTTAGTGGAGTCTTTCAGACGCCGAAACCCCGTACCGCTCTAATACCTACATGTAGGTAGTTACTGCCCAAGTACTCTTAGGTATCTAGATGGGTAGTGGATGCCATAAGCACAATGATGCTGTGTAACACATTGGCGTGAGGAAGGTGTATACTCCGTCCGTGGCCAGACGGGCAGGCACCCTTGAAACCTGAGGGGGAATCTAATCGATCTGGCTCCCAAAATTCTCAATCAACCAACATCAACATTCTCGAACGCCCCGAAACGAAACTTCTCTTGTTCTTCTTTTCGTTTCCGATGTCTTACACATTCGTACGCGGCTCCCGACCGACGGATATATGGAGCGTGCCTAGGTACCTAGGAAGTAACACTAAGTCACGGACATCGGATACGTGGAACGCACGTCCTGCAGAGGGACGTCGTTGGTGTGAATGCGGCTTATCGCTGCGCTATGGCAGGTGACTCGCATGTGGATTAAACACATACCGGGCAGTTAGGGTAGGTATAGGGCCCGCTAGTTTGGGAGCGTCTACACCGAGCCACGGATCGGGAGTGCTGCTCACCAAGCTGCGGCGGACGGGCGGCCTCTCAGTGGATCGGCTACTTTACCCAGCCTTATAGCTCCCTTTCGCAAAGCATCTCCTCCCGCCGTCGTATCATAATTATGTACGTCGACCAATCTCTTGACGGGAACGGGTATTTCAGTGAGTCAGGATGAGCCCATGCCCGTTCTGCAGATCCTGAACTCGCGCTTCGTACTCGGCCCACTACTTACGTATTCTGGTCCCGCGGGAGAACGAAATAGCAAGGTCCTTCGAGCCCACCGTTTCGACGACAAGGTACTATTATCGAAGGAAGCTGGGACGCTTATAAGAGCAGGACGGCGTAGGACCAATCAGGCGTCATCCTTAAGCTTGGTCATTATTTACTCATTATACCTGCTTCGTGGGTTGACAATTCTAATCTCGCTCAACCGAACGCTTCGGAACTTAGGCCCTCTGAGCGGACCCTACCTTACAAGGTCCGGCAAGCGCGCCGAGGCCATGGCAACTAGAACGATCGCCAAGGACGTAGTGCTCAAGGGGGACCCTGTTCTCGTCAGTTAAAGTTTTTTTTCCCTCCTTCTTCTCGACCTACCTGTCCCGACGCGCCGAATATAAGATGGGCCGAGAAGACTCATAGCTTCCATTATGTATAAAAGCAGGGCCGATTCGTATTCTTTCGGATGGACCTAGAAACAATCCCGGCGCGTAGTGAGAAAGAACCGGCCCAATCTCGCAAGTCTTATACTAGTTAACCACGTTCTGGGTAAGTGAAATGCCCTCCTCGGCAATCGGCCGACCGAAGGGAGGCCCAAAAAGGCCAAATACAGTATAGCAGTCGACTTCGGGTAACCTCGACACGTGGCGGCAAACCCAACCGAACCCTAGGTTCGTAACGAAACGTTGCAGACTAACAATATACCGAGATCCGTACTATGCAGTCGACGGCGAGAATCTCGTAGTACCTACCGGTTTGAGGATAGGATCGGCGAATTTACTGTCTCGATGCGTGTATAAAATTGGGCGGCGTATAGTAGATGACGATACCAGCTTAGGGCTCCGACCAAGTATATTGCTCGCTTCTACCACAATCGGCTGTATTATTAGCTGCGCCGCGACCCTCATCAACTACCTCGTCGACCCATCCTGCCATCGTCAGGTTGGTAGCAGTCGGCAGTGAGATTTGGACAAATCAGAACGTAGAGATGCCTCCTCAACTTGGCTTTACCGAGCCTGTGTTCATCCCTCTATTCCCCCCCGGCCTTGGGGAAATTCGCAACGGCTTGCTTCGGTGTCAAGTCACCTCGAGTCGCGACAGAGGGCAGGCCATATGCGAGTGATTGAGTGGACGCGAGAGATGCTTCGGGGCAATGCCGCGGCAAATCCGTGCCGTTTATAGTGTAGCTCACATCACATCTCGGTCGCCCTACACGGCTTAGGCCGTACTTGGCGTCACCCGAACATCGCATGTGGGCCAATTACACATCCAGTAACCTGATTGCACATTTCTCCCACCGGCTGCCTAATTGGGAGCGTACTCCCTAGCACCGTACGTACATAGATGTGTACGAAGCAAAAGGGTTTCGGTGATGGACCCGATATAACACTCGGTGCACCTGCTCGTCCCCTATCAAAAGCAGGACTGTTGCCGTCTTTCGCTAGCCTAGTATCGGCCTCGGCGATTTTCTTTCCTTCTTTCCTTCATCGTGTAAGTTTCAGATGTAGCCGCGCCCCCTTTGCCTGGCATGCCCGTCACAGTCAGGCCGTCAAATCACGGGTCGGCATCCTGGGCAGGTTGCAGATATAGACTCGCGTCTTCGGCCGATATATTGTTGCACTACACCTTGACTGACGACACGCGCACTAGCCCGCCGCGAGCTAGACAGTTGGTACAGAGTTCTTTCGCCGGGCTCGAGAGGAAAGATAATGTCTTCGCCACCAAGAACGGATTCGTGCACGCATGCGTAGATGCGTACAACGAGCACCATCGCCTCGTAATCAGACCGGAGGATGTCTGGTTCGCCATTCTGACGCAGTTCAGCGCTTTCGTGAACGCGCACTCGGAGGAACTGCGGAAACGGCTATGCGGCCACGAAGGCCAACAGGAGCTGCATATCGACGTCGACCTAGATGGCGTCGATCATGGCAAGGTAGCGTTCGCGATGACGAAGATGCTGCAGGAGAACGTGCGGGACGAGGGTCTACGGCAATGGTTCCTGCCAGCTTTCACGACTACGACCAAGGTCGACCAGACTGTTGCCAGCATCATCTTCATGGGTACGATGCAGAAGTATTTCACGTACAGTTGGGGAACGCGATGCGGAATACCCTCGGTGACCCTACTCGGCGAGGAGAGTGATTGGATCAAGATTCGGGAGCGCGGGGAGCAATTGGTGACTTGGGGCTCGGAGCCGACCAGGTGGTTCCGGCTACTCCGGCCTATTTTAGACGGATTCGTCGCGACTTTCAGGGACCCCGAGAGCGAGAGCGTAACGAGGTTCTGGCAGGGTATATGCAACGAACATGTGCCGAACGGCAGCGGTACTACAACTTATTCGGGGTGGATTACTTCGTTCTGTTTCTGGGACGAGAACGGTAGATGTTTACACGGGCCGAAGCCAAACCAGGTGGTTCGATTGACTCGGAGCCAGATGCCGAGCGGGTTTAGCAAGGTGCCCGTGACGCTGTTAAACGACGGCATCGAGATACCCACCGAGATAGTGGCTGGTTCGATGGCGATACGAGCATTTCGGCCTAAGGATACGGTTCTAGCGGACGGCAGACCGCAGATGCGGCCGAGTACCGGCAATGATACGATACAACCCGAAGTTGGATGGTTCATGTATAAGACATGACCCGCCAAGGAATATGATGGTGGTTGTCACGATAATTAATGGTAAGTTGTTAACGTCTTTTAGAAATACTCCCCACGTCTACTCGCCCATAGACCCTGAACGGGGAATCAATAGCTAATTGCCTTCGCAGTATACTTACGACTTAACCCCCACGCTAGAGGTCGGGGTACCCCGCGATCGTGAGCCTCCACTGGGTGCATGCCCGGCCGATGCTTAGGCTTCTGCATACCCCGGTCGTGACGGTCTTATGCCCGAGTGGGTAACTTCAACGACACTTAAAGGGCGACGTCAGACCCCTCCTTTCCCAACCGTTAGGGAACAAAACAGCAAAACCCGGTCGTGGGTCAGATGGCATAAAAGAAGCGGCAAGGCTCGCCTTCCGCTGGGAATAGCCGGGCTTACAGAGGGAGACCCGAAGTAGATTGTGCCTGTCCGGATGGACCGGGTCTCTATCGTACAGAGAACGGATGGAATAGGCTTTACATCATCTACCGTGTCGTATTACTCTTCTTTCTTACTACGGAGGCGGAACATCTGTTTTGGTCTCATATCTCTGGAATACTGGTCATGGGTTGCTCCAGCTATACCGATTAGGGGGCGCCGACATGTTGGCGAGTTCCCATGCGCCGTGGAGGATATACGATGTCTACAAGGAAACGACGTCATCGGAAGGTTAGGGAAAATTACAACAAACGAAGCATCAGTGCGTTGGCATCATATACGACTATCATATTTAATGTTACCTATCTAGATACCCGGGCAAAGCCCTCATTGAGACACCTTATGGAGGAGAGGGAGGAGGAAATGGTCTCGTCGAAGCGGGGCTTCGACTCCTTACGGCGTGACATATACACGTATAGGTTATATACCTAGGCGGTGGTGCCTCTTTTACTTGGATATATTTATTTGTATATATTACCTGAGCATACACATATACGCATTGCTATGGCTAAGGGTTTAAGCATCGATAATTTGTCTAGTTGATAGCATCAATACTAGGGAGATATCATCGGGTGAAATCGAGGAACTCGGTGTTTAAAGATGGTTGGTGTGTGAGTGTTATTTTACTGACACTGAGCCTGATACTAACGTGTTGTGGTTCTGGTGTAGATATTATATTATGTACATCTTATGTTGTATCCTCTTATTCCGTCCCCCTTTTCCTGAATGGAGTTGTAGTCTACCCGGGTAGGTACTTGGGTAGGTAGTACTATATATCAGATACCCTATAGCTTCTCCTTTCCAAATATTGTATATATATATTCCATCAAGCCTTACATCGTCCTCGTATCTGTAGCGTATAGAGCCTCTTCCTCCTCACCTACCCCTAACCATCCCTATCATCGTCCCCTTCCCGTCTCCTACCTACTGCCTAGTACTAGATTAGGATAGAGGCCCGGAGAATATAGGTATTAGCTAAGGGGGGGGGTCGGGGCGGTTTAGCGGTATAGGATGGTTTACGGGGTTCGGGCTGGTGGTAGCTGCCGGGCCCTAGATCTCTCGGGAGTTGTATAGGTTGATATAGGGCGCGCGCACACACACATATATATATACCTACCTATGTTTACTGTGTGTAAGCTTAGGTACTTACCTAGGTATGTACATACCAATTCCCATAACTTTAGTCCAGGTAGTTGCTTTTTCGATAAGCAAGGTGAGGCGAGGTGAAATAAGGCACCTACCTACCTAGGCAGGCATATATTACCGCCAAGATGCTATACTTATACGATACCCGGGCTAACTAGCCCCTTCCTCGCTCTTTAGTTTTAGAAGACCACTCAGCCCCTTTGCAAACGCTTACTAACTTGGATCCAGGGTATGGCTAATGTGAGCTACTCTCGATGGGCAGGAGAGCTTGCGGGTATTTCTATTCCTCGTCGGTAGAGGAAAAGGGGTAGAGGACTTGTTGCTGGCCGGGTTTGACGAAGCTCGCGTATGATGTATGTATCAGGGGAATGTTTAGGGTGAGGAGAGATCGAGAATCCTCGAGTCTGCTTGGGATCTACTTGGGATCGAAGTACCCTCACGTTCCTATACATGACCATTTACGCGTTGCATAAAGCTTTTCTCCAATCACATGGTTACAGCGAGGTATGGGGTTGAAAGAGGCGTGGATGACGACGTGTTTATTCTACTACGTTCAAGCCATTCCTAAGTTTGGGCCTAAAGGCCGGTCAAATAATTAGAGAGGTACTCTAGAACAATTATAGGAAGAAACCAAGTGCCCCATTGACGAGTTTGCGCAAAACGATTAAATCCTCAACTCCTAGGTATACGTAATCCCTCCTGGATATTCCTTTTCCTTTCTCTGCCTAACTCCATGCCAGTGATTTCCATCTAACGGCGGTTCGGTGAACGAAATGAGATATTTTTGGCCTGAGCCCTGGCTCCGTAGATATCCTCAACGGTTGGGGCGGCTCTTCAGGAGGTAGGTACTCCGGTTGTCTAGGAGTAAATGGTCGCTGCCCTTGTACTAAACCCTGTGATAACAGCTTTCCAGGATGGACTGCGAGCCCTGACCCTCATGATACTCCAAGGCCTCTGAGTTAGGATAAGCCGGAGTTATCGTACAGCTCCTTTCCTGACTTCTCTACTGCTAGGAAGCCTATCTCGAAGTATACCGGGTGAGTTCCGTAATGTTACATCATTACATAATTATTCCTCGCCAGCTCTCGTTGGATCGATCAGGAATCGGGCCACTGGTCCACGAGTTTGTCTAGTCGCCCTTCCATCAGCGCTTCCGCATTCATCCTCACGCTGTATCTGAGTACCCTGGTCATCTTCTCCTGGAGACCTTCTCCGTGATCCGAGATGTCGCTGTTGCTCTTCTTTGGACCGGCTGGGAGATGAATCTGGAACAGCGACGGCTCTACGGTCAGGCAGTTGTGGTGTCCTCGATTAGGCTCCCCGGTCCCTTCACAGAACCACCTCAGTTCAATGTCGAACGCAGAATTCATATCCTTCAGTCCAAGCTCGTACAGGAGCTTTCGTGCTCCTTTCTGCGTGACGGCGTATGCTAGGGAGCAGACACCATCCTGCACATGGTGGACGACCCTGGTGTGGCTTGGGTATTGCAATTTGAGGTCGCTCGGTTCGAAGATGGACCAGAGATGCTTGTGCTGGGGAACGGTAACGTCGTCGTTGCGCACTACCCGGCCCTTGGGTACGATGTTCTTGTCCGTGAATGGGAAATGCATCCCGCAGTGACCCAACCAGAGAACATCCCAGTTATCGCCGTACGGTGACTTCTCCGCGGGCGCTGTCTGGGGGAAATTCCCGAACATAATGTCGGCAACTGACGAGGGCCCCTTCTCGGCATTAGGAAACGTCGGGTCCGCGAACTTGGGTGACGTGTCAGGAGAACCCGCTAGAGGTTGCGTTAAAGCATGCGATGATAGCGCGAAGTCGCGCATTTGTTCCCTTATCCTCACATCCCAATCGGCGTCATCTTCCATAATCAGGGCTGATGATAGGTTTCTCCGGACGACCCTAGTAAGGTGTTAGTAAAGAGCCTAAGGTGCTGAACTTTATATTTTCGACGGACTCTTGGATCGCATTGATATGCGCCCGCCAGGCGCCTAAGGTGGGGTCATCAAGGCGTTTAAGTTCCTGGCTCGTTGGGATGGCCTTGTCCGGAATATTCTCGCCGTCGACGCCGTCTATGAATTCAAATTCAAAATTGCTAAGGGCGGCCTGGAGGACCATCCCATCGCGACGATCTGTGCGAGTCGGTAGGCCGATGACGAACATCTTTTCGAACTAGGTAGTGGGGTTAGACTTGTGCGAAGGAGGTTGGCGGATAGGCAGACGGGATGGGGCTTAACTCACGCCAAGAGTATTGTTGTAGACATCGTCAATATCTGCGAATTTGGGCTGCGGAGATGTCGGTTTTGCGCCGGTGTTAAGGTATGGCACTCCCTCAGCCTTAATGGAGAGAAGGTATACCGAGACGATGAAGAGGGCGCTGACGGCGATGAGGACTGGGTAGGAGAGCCGTCGTACGGACGAGACGAGGAAAGACATTTGGAACTCGGGAGTTTCAACGTTCCATACTTTTATTTTAATTCAGGACGAGAAGAAAAAAAAAAGGTTAAAAAAGCTTAATGAAATAACTAGACTCGCAGCTTCCCGAAGAACTGGCAAATGTCATGGCCTAGTGTTTGCCTTGTATTACATGTACGTACCGGGATACCAAGAGCACGTACATACCCGGTGGGTCCAACGTGTGTATAGGTAGTCGCGTACCTAGGTACCTGGGCATATAAGCACGGATATGGACGTGAATATGATAGGTCATTGGGGCTGCGCATTCGATGAATAAAAATAAACCCAATGGGGGGCGACTAACCGGCCAATGACAATACAGGCGGCCGAACATGACGAGTCGTCCCAACTGATTAACTTGTTTAGCATCCTTTCTTCATGATATCGGTGGGGAGTTTGGGAGCCGGAAAGAGGTTAGGACGCTCTCGGATGGTACGCTACTACCTTACCTGGGTAAGTACCCGACCGACTCGCGTGGAGGCTGAGAGAGGGTACCTTTCTACCGTAGCATCCAATATAAATCTATATACCGGCCGGTACTTACCTATATGAGGTATATATATCATGGATACCTACGTAACTTACATGTATGTATACATGCATGGCAAGCTGCGTGTCACCTTGGTGCTGATATAGCGGTTTCAGGCCCGGTAATTGCCAGGTAACACAGCAGACGCTTGCTTCGATTGAGGTAAGTACACCCCGGGTTATTAAGGCAAAAGATCTCCTATATCGTCGTAGCACGGTGACACGACCTGACGTAGACTTCCTCCATATTTCCCTCCCGCATACATACACAGATAGCATTATCACATACATACGGCTAAGCTAAATGAAGAGGAAAAAATAAAAGTAAACAATACACACACCCTCTCTCTCTCTTTCGAGTTGAAGCAAAAACAGAAAATGAGGGGTGAGCGAGAGAATTATGTATCATAGGTAGGTAGGTATATAACCATCCTTGTATTATGCAGGCGGTGGGCTAGACAGCCTAGATCCGCGCATACGGTACCATATCTTGCTTCAACTCGAGGAGAAAGGTCCTACGCGAACCCTGTCCCGATCCAACACAGCCGCCAGGATCCAGCTCCACGTTTCAAAAACTGCCCTATTTTCCTATGGCTCACGCCCTTGGCGATAAGAGAGGCAGAGCCCAAAGTCCGTCGAAGGACCCGCGCGAAGCTGAGCCTGGCCACCGGCTATACTCGATACGGCGGTATTGTGCATTCATACTATCCATGCCATCCAAACCGTCCAAACCGTCCATACCATCCATACCATCCATACCGCCCCCATCCCACTTACTTCTGCCACTCCCCGACGCTCGGGTTACGCTGCTGACAAAAACATTGTTGGCATCCTACTTCCTAGACCTGTACTCCCTTAGGTCTTGTTCTCGTCTTTTTCTATCTTTGGATAGGCATCTCCTCTGTTTGTCTAACCCTCCCGCTATGGGCTTATAGAGTTCATCGTCATAAATCCCCGGCTGTAGAAAGATGGTTAGGAGATCTTCGCTCCTCGCCCTGGTAGCGGTGCTGGGTGGTCCAGCCGTTGATGCGCAACAAGACTCTCTTCAGGTCGGCAAGTTCTACAATCCGCCCAACGCTATCGATGGAACCGTCGACTACTCGACAAACCCGGTCTGGAGGCTCGGAGAGGTTCAGAATATTAAATTCACTACGACATATTCAAACTATAGTATCGACTTATGGCAAGAGAACCCGGACGTGAGTAGCACCCGACACTCTCGCCCCTCAGCTCTCATCTCAGTCACTTATCTCGGGAGTGAGAGCCTACCGGTGACGATTAATTCACGATCGCCAAGACGCGCCTCAAAATCCTAGAAGCCCTGGGTACCCTCTTATGAAGACGTAGTTACAGTTACTAATTTCCATCGTCGTAGTGGAATTCCGCTCAAGCCGGCCCAAGCATCTTTCGTAAGAAAAAAGTTGAATGAGGACTCATCGGGCCGCGACAACTGACATGAGCAGAAACGCGAAGCGGAGCCGTGACCCAATTCGACTGGTCAGTCCAAGTATTCGAATTTGACTTGAAGTTTTCCAACGTCTTCTTTCTATGGCTGTCGCCTCTGGAGTCGGACGACCCAAACCCGCTCTCCGTCACCTCGCGATACTTCAATATTACAGACGAGCCGCTTCCCTCGACCACAACTTCATCCACGACGTCGGCTTCGGCCACCGACGCACCCTCCAGCACGCCTACCACCGGCAGCGCCACCGGCACCGGCACCTCGTTGCCCCTCACGTCATCGACCTCCGATGATACCAGCACGGGTCTAAGCGCCGGGGCCGCAGCCGGCATCGGCGTCGGCGTAGCCGTCCTCGTGCTCGCCCTCGCAGCCGGCGGTGTCTTCTGGTGGCGGAGAAGGCAGCGTTCTAACCCTTACCAAGCGCCCTCGGCCGCGGGTGCACCAGGGCCCAGCAACGACCTCCCGGCGATGATGGCAGCACAATCACCCCCAGCGTCGGAGCAGAAACCGCCTTTCTACCCCGTGGAGTTAGAAGGTGGTGGCGGGGCTGGGTATCCAGGCCCGTATTACACCACGAATAGAGCCGAGCTTGATTCACAGAATTAAAAAAACAAAAGAACAAAAAGAAGGATATTGCCCTTCCCTCCCGAGCGCTAGTTATTTGGTTGGCGGATGCAAATCGAGTAGCTGAAAAGACACTCTGCGACGCTGCAAGCTGGTCCGATATATAGACTACTAGGCCTCTTGGGTACCTCCGACCTACCTCCCTCATCGAAAACACCTGGAAGCAAAAAGCAAGAGGTGATCATAGACGGATAGCCGGTTGGACAAAGTTATTATCATTATTATTATTACTATTGAGGTTAAGCGCTGACGGATTTAGACATTCAATGGATTTGTATATATATCCTTCCTCTGATACTTCGGAATACCCCTTTCACGTTGATGTATCAATTAATGTCATTAGTTAGAAAACGCACCTACCTAGGTATGTACGAAGCTGTTTACCACGCGGCTGGGGAATTTATCAGCCAAGGTTTTAGAGAGTCGAAGAAAACGAAAGGAAAACCTATTCTACCCCTTTTGAAGAGTGCATCGGTGCCGTCTGTGAAAGGAGGTTGATTGCTATTCGTCCTACCCCTACCCCTGTTTACCTTCCTCATCAGGCACTAGTTTGCTATACGACTTCTTGGAAACTTCCTTTTTGGCCACCTTTAATATAAGTAAAAAGCTTAAATCAGCCTCCTCCTCTGCTGACGGATGGGGGATTATTACGATATTTGCCTGCTTGGACAAGGCCAAGGGATACGTTTGCAACTCGAGGTGGTAGTTACCAGGTAGACTTATCCGACTCCCCCACCCAACTCCCTCCCCAAGTGGGGATCCGTTCTTCTAAACAGTACGAAAGCAACGATTTACGAAATCTCTACAAGTAAATAAACGGAACTGTATGTATCTGGTTGACAATAATAAGTATGCAGATGGAATTACCAAGTCGGGAGAACTATTTGCCAGAACAACAGGCAATAGGTACAACAACACCGCCATGCCGAACGAACACGAGCCCACCATGCAGCGATGCCAAACAAGTGTAAAGCGAAAAGCAAAAAAAGCAAAAAAAGCCTTAGAAGTCCCGCAGTAATGCAATGTCCATGATCATGCTACCCGTAATAACGTAGCAAGCTCTATATACCCAGAAGAAGCCCCTGAGCCAATATAATATATACCGTGTGCTTTCCGAGCCAAGAAATCTCTAATCCCTGGGTTGAAAAAAGCTTCCCATTTACTCATCGCGCGTGTTCCTTCTCCTCTAGCTCACGCATGTACTTGACGAATCTCTTCTTGTGGGTCTGGAGCAAGTTAGTTTTACATGACTAGGAGACGGGATCAAGAGTTGACAACTTACCATTCCCGCGTAACATCCGTCTTTCAGCGCGCATATGTACCGCAGGCCGAGCTTGGCAAAGCATTCGTACACCAAATCCATCGGGGACCGGATGTCCAAAGCAACGGGAGCCGGGTCTATATATGGTGTAAAATCAGTCGGGTCTCGCTGCGGCGATTCGTCTTCGTCGATGCTCGGTACGTTGGCCATCAGACATAGGCTGGTGGCCTCGTCCTCGAGGTTATCCAAGGCATATTCCAAGTCGGGGGCGGGGATCAACCCCACGAGGATCCGGTTCCTAACTATCGGTAGTCCCCCGTCTAACTCACCAGCCCGATGTAGAAGCTCGAGCTGGTTGCGAAGCTTCGTGGCTGGCACCAAGGGCGAGTCAGTGATATCAATGACGCGCTCACGGCGAACGCGGGGCACGATGTCGGCAAACTCGGAGGTGAAGATTGGTTTATGCTTATTGTCCAGATACGGATAAGCATTCATGTTGGTGAGGAGGTCGTAGATGCTAAGCGGTTCTAGGGCATCCGCTGTCCATTTGGCCACGAGAATGGCCAAAGAGAAAGGCAAGACATAGTCCAAACTTCCAGTAAGCTCGAAGAGAATAACGGCAAGAGTGACAGACAATCTCGTTACACCACACATCGTTGAGCCTGCAGCGATGAGGGCGTACACGCCCGGTTGGACGCATGTCGACTCCTGGAGGAGCGGGCAAGCTCCCCAGATACCCCAGGTTGGAAACCGAAGTACTATCCATTGGACCATGTGGCCGACAACTCTTCCCATGAGGCCACCAACAACCATAGAAGGGACGTAAATACCCGCGGGGACTTTGATGCCGAACGTAATCGTTGTCAGAAACGTCTTGATCACAAATGCTGCGAGAATATTTCGAATGATGCCGGGTATGTCGTCGATACTCGACGGGCATAGCCCTAACTCGGCATCCGTGTTATCATCTTTGCAAGGCGCGGCAAGGTTCAACAGAAGCTTCGCAACCGGAAGCTTAGTTAGAGTGTTCCAATATCCTATAAGCCCAGTTACCAGCGCCACCAGGACGACCTCGATAAGCGGGTATTTCTTGATGATAGGAATCTTTCGGAAAGATAAGGCCCAGCGACGTGACGCCTTAATGAATAAAGCGCCAACGGCGCCACCTAATACCCCCACAAGAATAAAGCCGACCAATTCAAACCATTCCCAATCAATTTTGTATCGGATTTCGAACATGACGATCTTGTGCGTACCATAGGGGTTGAGAAACTTCAAGGACAGGGCCGCAACGATACAGCAAAAGAAGGTACGGAAGAGCGTCTTGGCTGGGAAATAATAGGCAACCTCTTCGAGGCCGAATAAAACGCCGCCGAGAGGAGCTCCGAATGCGACGACAACGCCAGCAGCAGCGGCGGCAGAGAGTACTTCGCGCCTCTTGCCGTCGTTACGATCGTACTTGGAGAAAATTCTGCAGCAGATGTTGCCAATACAGGTTGCGATATGGACGTAAGGGCCCTCTTTGCCTAAGCTTAGACCGGAAGCAACACTCAAGATCAGTCCTACTGACTTAATGATGAGGGTCTTCACACCAAGAAATCCGTGGAGAACGAAGCCGCTTAGGATGACGCGAACTTCGGCTACACCACTACCAGCTGCAGAGTAGTACACCATTGGCGGCGGCGGCGGTTCGGCAGTTTCTCTTGGAACTTGTCTGGGGCTGATGCTGGGGCTTTCGCTCTCATAATTATCGTTATCGTCTGGCTGCTGGGAATAGTCAGCAGCTAGGTTTTCATCCAGCGTTGACATCCGGTAAGCCGAAGGAACCACTGTTTTGGTCGTCAGAGTAAGTAGACACGCAAGCACCGCAAGGACCAGGACAGCGAGCATGTAGACACCAAATTCCGTCCAGACCTCGCCGAAGGGATGACCGCCAAGAACCTCAGACCAAGATCGCCAATCGGTACATGGGCCATGAGGGCAGCACCTCTGTTAGAATTGTCAGCTCCCATGCACTTCCAGCTTGAATAAGAACCCCCCCTTGACCATGCGGGGATATGGATTCAAGTAGCCGTTACCTTCTCTCTCAAGTACCAGGCGCGCGCGCAGTATCCGTCCTTGTAGTCGAATATGGTCGTCTCGGAAACGTCCACAATATAGGCCACTAGGGCGACCAGAAAGCCGACAAGAGCACTCAGAATCCAGCCCTGAGCGCCGTCAAACAAGACGACGAGCCTATTCCAGAAGCCCTTCCGACTCCGCAACTGTTTCACTCGGTAGGCATCGGCGATACTGTCGTGTACCCAGTCGGTCGAAGTAAACTGATCGTACCATATCCGGTCGTCGGCAAGGAGAGAACTCTTAGACTCGGCCATTGGATCGTGACGGTCCGAAAGAGCTTGTATCAGCCGCTGGCCCCATGACTCGTGTCGATTATGATACCGCGCGCCGTGAGGTGTTGCTGGTATGAAGGGGGCGTAAGTTAGTATAAGAGAACTTCAGCTAAAAAGACCTAGGCAAACAAACCGGCAAAGCTTTGGGCCCTAGATAGGTAGGCTCTGGGTGTTTCTAAGGGGCTATGAATGCGCACGCGGGAGCGCGAAGAGTGTAGGAGAGAGGTGTTTTCATCAGGCTCGTCGGATGTCGACTGTGGTCCGGTTCGTCTCGAATGATGGCGTTGGTAAGTAGGAGACACGGGGGCGGACTTGTACGATTCCTGAGAGGGTGGTATACTGTCATAAGAAGGTGTGCCGGCCATGGCGTGTGGTTGGCCGTGGCCAGAGAGGTCTCGAGGCTAGTATAGAGCAGCACGGAAGATTAGAAGCAGACGGGTAGCTAGCTCAGGGAGGTTAGACCTCGAGGCGCGAAGCATTCGGCAGAAGGATGCGCGCCGGGAGGATTATTGGGTCATTCGAACAAAGTAGGGTTCATGACGAGTAAGGGGGGTGAGGAAGAGGGAAGACGGGCTCAGGATGAGTCGAGTAAATTTGAGCGAAATATCGATGAAAGGGTGTATGAACGATTCAGGATAGGAATGATGGATTTGTTGTGAAGGATGTCGGCGGCTCCTGAGAGGGTGAGATGCTAGCCCTGCTAACCCGCTAACCTGCTAAGCTGCTATTGATTGAACCCACCCCCAATGCATGTAAAGGTATCGGGATCATACCCAGGGTATGGATGCTACTCTCCTGTCCAATCCTGGACTAAGCCCATCACGCCTTCTGCCTCGCTGTGGTTGTACCTAGGTAGGTAATAATATTCCCAGCCCTTCCATCTTCTAGCGAATTCGTTCGAGCATGCGCGCGACGTAAGAGCCGCCCGTCAGGAAGGTCAGATGGGGAATATCGGTGGGGGCCTAGTTATAGTTTGTGTGGTCAAGAGCAAGGACTTGCCTTGAAAGCTCTCTCCACGGTAGCTTGGCTGGTGGATTACAGCGTTGGAGAAGTGGAAATCACATGGCAGATTATCTCATCTTTGTGGATAGGTACTACCTATGTACTGCCCACCAATGTAGTACAACCTCAGGAACGGGCCCCCACAGGTGTCCTGCCTCTGAATCTTTAGTGGCTTCACTATCCCCAGATACGGCACCATTGGCCAGCGGTAGTCGGTAAAAGCAGCTTCGGGGCTGCTAAAGGAGATCTCTGGCATTGGTTCGCGTACTAAAAATCTACCTAGACCGGTGTGCGTGCGTGCATTTATGTAATGTATCTGCCATCCCACCAGAACGCGTTTTCCGCACCCGCGGAAGATGTGTGTATCATGTACGGGGTATGTGATTGGTATGTACCACACAGGTACCGGCTTAATACATGGGTACCCTTATGACTTCATTCCGATTTGGTAAAACATGAACGTCAGCGCCCAGGTAGGTAGGTGCAGGTACCTAGGTACGTGCGTACCTAGCTGAATTCAATAGAACTGGGTTTACTCCATATCACCAGCATCAAAGCGTATCAAAATTCCTCACTTTTACATACCACGCACTATCTAACGCCAATCATCCACCTGCCCCGGTATTCAAGAATGCTGGCAGACTCCTTGACCGGTCGGGCCTAAGGATATCTCAGCAAGCTCGAGAACTTTCGAGCCTCATGCGCAGCTAGGATAGGATTCGCTTAGCGCGCTCCACCGCTCGACAATTAGCGGTCATCAATATTGGTCGTCAATTTTTGACATCACGTAGTAGCACATGCATCGGCACTTCGGTGTGGAACACCGCATTCGATTTACGGGCGGAAGAAATAGGCCGTAATGTCTGTTCGTCATGACATCCAAGCATGAGAAACCGACCGCCGTGCCCAAGTTCTCTTCGTTCAAGCCTAAGCTTGAGGCCCCCCAACCCGAAAAGGAGAATGAGTCAGGCGAGGTAGCACGCCGTGGCGCGCATCACGTTTCCCGGAAACGGGATCATCATGATTCGCCAGTAGACTCACCTCATCACACCGAAAATGCTCGCCATCTCAAACTCTCGCAACGCCCTTCCCCATCAGAGCATGATAGGGACACTCCATTCGTATTTGATAAGCGAGGGGATCCCTTAATACGGAGGTATGGCGGCAATAACCCTCGCGATATCCCCAGCTACCGCCGTTTCGGATCCGGTCGCGTTTTAGGGGTTGACGGCTATATGCGAATTGATCGTACCGGGAGTCATGATGAGTTCTTCATACTAGGTTTCCGTGAAGGCCGTTCGCTGCTCGGTAGTGACAGGAAGAGCCTCTTGGCCAGGGGCGTCTATTATAGATCGCAGCCCATCAGAATTCGGCGTGAGCAGTCGCAAACGGCAACAGGGTCGGAAGACTTCGTGTCCCTCAAGTCATCGAAGAAACGAAAACGAGATGGCTCCGAGTCGGGAGATTCATCCGGCGAAGAAAGGCAAGCCTATAGATCAATACATGGCAAGAGCAAAAGTCACGAGCATTCGGACAGCGATATAGAATACGGTAGCGACGCATCCGCAGGCTCGATAGATCGTGATCTGGAGAATCCCATCAGCTTAAAGTCAATTGAGCTATCTAAGAGGGTAAGGGACCAGCCGGAAGATATCAATGCTTGGTTGGGGCTAGTCGATCACCAAGACACTCTTTTGCGAATGAATGGGCAAGATGACCGTCGCCCCACCGCAGCAGAAATCAAGAGCTTTGCCGATATCAAGCTATCGATGCTTGAAAAAGCATATTCTCATGCAGCTACCGATTCTCAGCGAGAGATACTGCAGCTGAGGATTATGCGAGAAGGCTCGAAGATATGGGATACCAGTACTGTTTCGACGCGATGGGAGGAGGCTCTTGAGAAGTACGGTACTAGTTTTGAATTGTGGAAAGAATATACAAACTTTCATCAGGCAAGGTTGTCCACATTCCAGTACGAGAAAATCAAGGATCTCTATATCCAACGTCTACGTCGGTTAGCGTCGGAGGCCTTGTCGAAGCAATCCCAATCAGACTCCCTCCAAATCTACGAACAGATGGTCTATGTATTCTTGAGAGCTACACGTTTCATCGCAGACGCCGGTTTCAAAGAACTTGCTACGGCGGCATGGCAGGCCACACTAGAGTTGACGTTCGCACGGCCGCCAACTTTACCAGATCAAACGGAAGCTGGAATACCCACCAATTTTCAGGACTTTTGGGAGAGCGAAGTACCGCGAATGGGAGAGGAATCGGCTGAAGGATGGGCAACATTTGAACAAAGTGGTCAGACGTTAGAACCGCCCGAACCGAAAGGTTCGGACAGGTTCATGCCCCCTAATACTCGCGACGGCTACAAAGCTTGGTCAGCTATCGAGCAACACAGAGCTCGAGCCGCTACCAATCCTGCGCGTACTATGGATGACGGGGCAGAAGACGATCCGTTCCGAGTCGTCATGTTCGCAGATATCGAGGACGTACTCTTATATCTTCCAAAAGAGCTTATTCCCAAGCTTCAGCGTCAGTTATTAGATGCTTTCTTAATATATTGTCAGCTACCTCCGGCATTTTCTTCCAGCGATATCGTTCAGGATATGCTTCGAGATGATTTCATTGTTCGCAGTTCAAGGGAGTCCCTCACTATAGAGAGCTCGCCAAGTTCAGTTCCAGACCACGAAGAGCAAAATAGAAAACCGCCGGAATTTTCACATGAATATCAACGAATGAACATTACGCCGGAAGTCCTGTTTCCCCTGCCTCATTGGTTCAAGGGTATGGAAACGATTCGACACGATATTCCCGCGGACTACTACCAGTGGATTTTGACCACACTAAAACAACTTGTTCGCAAATTTGGTGTTTATGAGCTCGGCCCATACTACCTTGCTTTTGAGTCGACCAACGAGCCAGGGAATGAAAAGAAAACAGCAAAGGCGCTTCTCAAGCGGGATTCCACGAACGTTGGTCTGTACTTAGGCTACTCTCTACTCGAGTGGACAAAGGGAAACGGGGACGTCGCTCGCAATACAATAACTGCTGCATTAGGATTGGCAACAATCTCGGCTTCCAATAAGCTCTCCCTAGGTATTGCCGCGGCGTGGATGGAAATCGAAGATTGCAACTTGGCAAAGGGTGTTCATCAACTGTGTGCTTTGGCAGATTTCTCCTCCGCTAGTTCAATACTAGCAGGTTCAGAAGCGTCTACAACCCAGATACTGAAGACGAGACATTTTCTATCATCAAATCGAGATTATCTATTATCGTCGGGTGATGCCGAGAATGCTGTCATACATGCCGAAGGCCTAGCGCTGCTCGAGTACTTGACACAGCAGAGCAACAAGGAGCCGTCTAGCGGAAGCCAAGGGGATATATGGTCCGCCGTGTCTAGTATATCTACCTGTTCCGATGAGTTAGTCTCACGTGGTTTTGGGAATAGTTCGCATCATGAACGACTACTTCAATCCGCCGCTCGCCTAATTTACTGTTATGCTAGACAGGGGTGAGTAGACCATAAGCATTCAACCATAGACACTCAGACATATACTAATTCTCATACTTAGGCCTTTTCGACCCGGGTTCTTGCGCGAGCAACTTACGAAGTACATCACCTTCTTCCCGCAGAACACGATCTTCCTCAGCCTCTTCGCGTGGAGAGAAGCACGCCTGAGTATCGACGACAGGGTGCGCTCGCTCCTCGACAAGGTAGTCCTCGTCGCGCCCCACGACTGCGTCAGCTCCCGCGCCTTCGCCATCCGCTACGAGTCCCGCGTCGGCAACGCGCATTCGACCCGAGCGGCGTTCGAACACGCCCTCGAGAGCGAGGCCTGCAGACACCACCCGGGGCTGTGGGTATCGTATATCAGGTTCTGCCACGCCCGGAAGGAGCTGAGGCCAAAGACCAAAGACGTCTTCTTCCGAGCGATTCAGTCCTGTCCCTGGTCGAAGGAGGTTATCATGGAGGCGTTTGTGACTTTGGTTAGGGATATGGATTCGTCTGAGCTTAAGTCGGTGTATAATACGCTTTGCGAGAAGGGCCTGCGCGTCCACGTCGAGATGGAGGAGTTCGTGGAGAAGTGGCGGAGAGAGCAGAAGGAGAGGGACAGGGCGCGACGGTGATAGGGGTTTTTGTGCTTGTAATGAGCACGTATTAAATTGACATAATCATAAGTACAGATATTGAATGGGTCTTATCTAAGTTGAGTGCTAACTTAAGCTCAATATCAATAGTCTTCGTAAAGAGTCATCATTTGAAGTTGCTTATAACGACTCGAGAAACGAACTTTACGCCTAAGCGCGATAGTACCCCAAGAGAGTAACTAATTCTAAACCACGTAGCTTCAAATCAATCACAAAGACAAGACGCGCTGATGCTCAAGGGGCTATATACACGACTAACGTCGGCCGAAGAACTATATACAAGAAAGACTATAATCCAAAGCCACTAGTCTCTACCTCCATCGAGGCAAGACTACTAAAATCACCGATTAGATAATGCCAATCACCCACATGCTTGGTAGTCTAGCCCTGCCTGGATCGGGGACCTAGCGAATGCGACCTAAGCTGGTAGATGCAAGAAACAAAGAAAGAAGATAAAAAGATAAATAGAAAATAATGCAGTCTTGAAAATGCCATTATGCAAATGACCCCAGCCCCGGGAATGACGCCGGGGAGCGGGAGTAATAGAGAAAGAGAGATGATGAAAAAAGGGGGTAGAAAACGAATGATCCCCGACACCGAGTTCTATGCATGATAGCTACTCCAACAAGGGGAGTAAGTACCGTAGGTAAATGCAGCGAGAGTACGAACCAAAATTAACCGGCCCAGTCCACCCCAAGCCCAACCGCGACTACGATCGGAAAAATACCAATCGCCTTCAAAGCAGTCCCGCTACCTGCCAGCCTACTTAATACGCAGAACCTTCTTCAGCGCAGCAAGCCAGTTCTTCAGGGTGCCCAGGAAACCGGTACTGGTCGTCGGAGCCTTGGCCTTCTTATTGCCGTCCTTCTTCTTATCAGCGCCGCCCTCCTCCTTTTCCGCACCACCGCCGTTCGCAGGGGCTTTCACACCCTGAGTCGGGCCGCCTAGCGTTACGGTGAGTAGGTCCGGGTTGGGGTCGAACACGGTGCCAGCCTGGTCGGGACCCGATGCGCCGGAGGCGACTACGTCGTCGTAGGGGAACGCGTAGCCGCGGCCGTCGAGGTTGGTTTCGTGGACCTGTGGTTAGGAGGAGTTAGTGGATTGCTTTCTCTTTCTTCGCAAGGGTTATGCTGTGAGGGGGTCGGATAAGGGTTTTGCTGAAAGCTATACGAGTATCTGGGTAAGGCAAGATAAAGAAACATAAGGTAAGAACATACAATCCTAGCATAATGATTCGTCGGGCTCGTCTTATAATAATTATTAATCTGCTCGCCATCGGGCTGCCTGGCATTATCCAGCAAGGTAGAGCGGTTGAATGCGGCGGCGATCCTAGCGCCGAGCGCGCCCATCTCCGCGTTCGTGGCCTCGGGGTAATTACCGAAGGGCCCCGTGGAGCAGCTGAATATGTCGCCGGAAGCGGGCTTGGCGAAGGTGCCGACGTTGTCGAAGGTCAGTAGGTCGCCCTTGACGCGCCCCGTCACGTCCCCCCACGACGCCTGCGTGTTGATTGTCAGGTCTGCCCCGGCATACTTGGCCCACACTTGGTTCACGTAACCATCATAGTACCCGGAGAACAGGTTCGCGTCGCTTATGCGGCCGCTGTTCGGGCTTAGCGCGCGTAGGTTACGCCCGTCGGACCCCTTAACGACCAACTTGTCCCAACCCGCGCCATCAGCCGCCTGCTGCTGAACCAACTTGTCGCAGATGGTGTCGAGGCCGTTGGCCGGAAGCCCGCGGACTGTCTGGACGGCGCCGGCAGTGTTGCGCAGTTCCAGCGCGACGGGGATCGAGGGCACGAAGTCCACGTACGTCACGTTTACGAAGAGCTGCTCCTTATTGTAGGTGAACTCGCAGAACCCCCAGGCGAGACTGTAGTTGGGATCAGAGGGGTTGAGCACGCTGGGCTCGACAACGGCGGGACCTGGGTTCAGGAGAAAAGTCAGCTTGGACCCTACGCTGAACCAGATCCGACCACCGGCAATCTGGGGGATCGTGACGGTGGTGGTTGACCCCGGGGCACCGAGCGAGATGGAGACATCGGCTTGGAGCGCGGATTGAGGCGCTGAAGGGGATGTCGGCCGGTACACGGTCTTGCCGTCGGACTGGATGAATAAGGGGACATTGTTCTGGTTGATGTCCCGGCCTGTGACGTATGCGTAGGCCTGGCCCGAGCCCGTGTTGTTCTTGAGGGCTATCTGGGTCGTTGGGTTCGTCATTTTTGCCGGAGTTCCTGATCTACTAGAACGTTTGGAGTTATCGTGGGATTCAAGTAAGTCGAAGCCGAGCTAGGTTCAGCCGATGAATGCTGGAGATGACGTTAAATTTGCGTCGAAACTGGTAGATCCCCTTGTTTATAAACAGAAATGTCTGAAGAAATAGATAGCTACGAAAAGAAAAAATTTTCCCAAACCCCTAAGTCCGGTGGTAGAGCTGGCGTGCATGTGCTCGAAATTCCTTGTTGGAGAGGGCAACGTGTGACCTCTCAGCTACCAGAGGCATAGAACAATAAGAGAAGAGAAAAGCCAACCGAATTTACGACAGCGAATACAGAATACGTAAAATTAAAGCCGACTGTTCAGTGAATGTTCCCTCAGAGCTGAGCTTGTGAGCTAACTCTGAGATCATTTGATATCTACCAAGGCCGTCATAATTCGGCCGACGGGTATCTGGAGTAGCTCTATGATAGGCGGTGGATACGCAGATGGCATGGAGAGCCCTCCGCTGGGGCTATTATGCGAATGCTTAACCAAACTCCGGAGAAAGGAGAGACATCATGTGTCGGCTATGTGACGAACTTCATGTGATATGTGATTCGAGCCATAGAGGTAAGGGGATTCCGGACGTGGCCGTGGCTATTGTACAGCCTCTTCAGACGATTATCCCTAGAGTTGAGTAAAGCACATGAAAATTAAAAAGAAGACTATCCAGAACGAAGGGAGGGGACCAAGGTCGAGTCTTCGTGACGGCACGCCAAGTATCTATGCTAGGTAGCCACCTTGTCATGGCTAGCTGATCGGGAGTAGAGAGGCGTGGCGGTGGATGTAACATGGCCATGGCCTAGGGCAACAAAGGAAAATTCAGAAGGCGCAGAAGACATGACAGGAGAATGTGTGTGGAACATGAGGAATGACGTCTCATCCAAGAGAGAACCCCTGGTGATTTGGAGTATGTCATCGACCCCGTCTGGCGGTAAAGAAAGGAAAAAGAAGGGCGGTTTAACCGCGAGGCTTAAATGGGATGTCTCAACCCGAGAGGCCAATTACCACGGCCCATATGAGGACAGAGGTGTGAACACGCGCGTTCTTGTCTCGGAGGTTACATCGAAAGGAGAAGGCCGGCGGGGCCAGACGACATCTGGATACTCCGTTACGTGGAAGCCGTCGGACCGTGCCCGGCCGCCTACATCTTGTGTAAAGATATGCGGAGACGCTGTTGTACGATACAATTAACAGATGCGTAGGGCTGCGGTCGATACACAAGGCCTGGCGAGCTTCGAGTTAGCACGCTGTAGTATAACAGGGGCGTGTTTCGCTTGCTATGAACAGGTATATGAAGGGATATTTCAAGAACCAGGCGGCGGTGAATCTTTGGGCAATAGATTAATTATATTTCTAATGAATTGCAATAGCATCATCATAGATCGACGCTAATTCGCTAAAAACTCCGTGACGCCAGAGTCATCAAAAGCAATCTCAGATATCGATATCTCAGCTTGCATGTGGTTTGTGAAAACGGATGGGATCGGCTCAAGAACCAGAATAGCCAAAAGCGCATGCCCATAAAAAAGAAGCAGGTTAAAAAGTAGGATGGTGGCGTCCGTCCTGTTTCTTATTTCTCCACGATCGGATCGAACCAAGTCTCCGACTAGCCAGCCACACTTTCCAAGCTTTAGGTACTTTCCTCGATTGTATAGGTATCCACACAATCTCTACATGTAGGAGGTGCGTATATGGGTACTTTACGTACATACATGTAGGTACCTAGGTACTATAACTACAGCAGGCGCCCAAACATGACCACGCGCAGGCGGGGTGTGGAAGGAGAGCAGCCCGATCAGGCAGGTGGAGAGGGGCATCGCGCTGTGTGACTGGGCAGCCGGCGATGTAGACTCGAACTTAAATACTAGCCATAGGTACGGAGGGCTATAGCTACCTGTTTTCCAACCTCCTTGATCAACTCACTGAACCTGACCTAACCTAGCCAGATCACCGAAAGCAAGCGGACTACCTAGACTAAACCATACTTCGAGTTCACATACCTACTTCACTAAGCACTTCCTCCGCGTTCTCCATAACCAGGTGACTTTGTGCAACCACCCTCTAGCAGTAGCGACGGCTGGGGTGGTATGTGTATGTGTGTGCACAAGCTCGGCCTTGTTATAAGTTAAGCCAGAACTTGAGGATGTTAGCGGTGGATAGGTAGGCGACCACCTATCAATCTGCTACAGGCAACCCCCGAAACTGAAGAGGGGTGGTTGGAAGAGAAGAGGAGAGAGCAAAAGCCGTGTGTCACCTGGAGGTTCCCCTCACGTCCCCCTTTCCTCGCCTAGGTACCTACCTACCTTAGGTACCATCCACCCCTTGCCTCGAGATCGTCGAGTTAGGTTCGTCCCGTTCTCTGGTCGCACACATCCGCTGCACGTCACGAGAACGCAAACCCCTGTGGCTTGTGGCCTGTGGAATGGAAGGGGAGAAGGGTGAGGCAGGTGAGACACGAACCCTCATTCTATTCCCTTTCGTTTTATTATCCAATTTTTCTTGTTTCGCTAGCTTGTGAAAGGTGCGCAAGCGGTATGTGCCCATAGAAGAAGCAGCAGCAGCAGGCTGTGGTGCTATTTATTGCGTTAGTGGACTGACTGAGCTAGCAACGTTGCACTTTTCGGGGTCTTATGATGTATGCAGGTTCACTGCTAGACTTATAGCTAGCTATAATTAAGTCATTGTCATTTATGAGTACTTATGGTCTTTTCTGATATTATACGTTAGTAATCTCGGTAAATAGTATTAGTAACTAATTAAGTATTTACTCGCGATTGAAGAAAACGGATATTGCCAAAACGCCACCGACTCCAAAAACCCATAATCAAGAGTAATTCTATGAGACACGAGGAGAACCCTTTGTTTTTACTAAGTACTAGCGACATAACCTCAGCCTATTAATATCGACATCTTCTTCTTCTTTCCCCCTTTATTTACTTAGAGCCGAGAAGTCTTTTTTACATGAGAAGCGGCTTATTACATAAAGCTCACGGGTATTTCAACTTAGTCTTATAAGACCCTGGACATGGAAAAAGCTAAGAAATACGCATATATCATAAGAAGCGACTTTTTATCCCGTGTCTCCCTACCGTAAACTTAAAGAGGTATCATACGTGCAACCAAAAGCAATAATACTATAGCAAGGGAGGTAGACAAACCGCGCGCCAATAGTCAAAATGCTAGAATATGCTGGCCATCACCACTACTACCACCGCAAACGCCTCCCATCCCCAGTCTCCCGTCCTAGAACAGAAAACCTCACTCATTATAACCCCACCGTCCAAATCCCCGTCGCCACCGCCGCCGCAAACAAAACCGGGCCCCAACCCGCATTTCGTCCTCCGTCATTCTCATGATGATACGTAGTCTGATTAGGTGTCAAGTTATCGCCGTTGCTAAAGAAGTACGTCGCGTTATCGTCCGGGACGGCGCACACGGCGTTCGGGGCGTTGGGGTCGGCGCACCGGGCGCCGTAGTCGTCCTGGCGCGACGCCAGCGACGAGTTGAAGTACGCCTTGACGTAGCTGACCGTGGTCACGGCGTCCGTGGCGGGGGGGCCGCGCGACCAACCCCCGTTGCCGTTGCTCCAGTGCGACACCTGCAGGTTGCCCGCAGTCGACGGGACGCCCGTCCCGTTCATCTCCGCGAGCAGCTGCGCGTCGGCGTAGAATAGCACGCGCGAGGGCAAGAAGTCGAATCGGTACTCGTGGAAGGCCGCGGTCGGGTCGAATGGCAGGTTGATCGTCTTGAAGGTCCCCGTTTTCGAGGCGTCGAAGCCGGCGTCTTTAGACTCTTCGGATTGCAGAACAAGGTTCACTGGGAAGGTGTTGTTGCTCCTGTTGAATTCCGCCGATAAGAATTCTATGTCGATCTCTTGCGTGTCATTCAGGTACTAGAATTAAGAGTGGGTTAGTCCTCGAAAAATATCCCAGCGTATTTAGAGAGATAGTTCTCTAAAGGACAGATAGGATAGCCTCGCCCATCCCGTCGGGGTCATTGCTCACCCAGAAGAAAGCACTACATGTCCCCGGCACATCCGTGACCTTGATACCCGCTCTGAACGTCCCATGGAAGTAATGAACGTCTGTCGTGGCTACATCGGCGCTAGTTACCATGCCGTCCTTGATCTCACTCCCAACCACGAGGCGCAGACCGGCGTCGCCACCCTTGGCCCCGGCTCCCCCGAATACCTGGGCGTTCGCGATATTGTTCGATACGACGTTTTGCGGCGTGAAAAACTCGCCGTAGGGGCCCCGCGCAACCTCGCTCGACATGTTGAACTCCTGCGGCGCCCAGCCATATCCCCCATAGCCTTGAGCACGGTCAGTGATATCCAGGTGGATGAAGTCGCTCTCTAGTATGTCGGTGAAGACGTATCGCCTGTCGTCAGGGCCTGTTGTTATCGAGTATCCGCATTCGCAATTTGCTAGGACGGAGGTGAGGAGAATGGACAGAGAAGCTAAAGTTAGGGCACGGAAGGGGGCCATCGCGTGGCGGGACATTCGAGGACGCATGAGTGGTGGTAGAGAGGTGGCCGTAGCCTGAGCAGCGCGCCGGCGCGATGGGTAGAACGAGCGATTTCGCATTCGACGCGTTGGGTATAATTAGGTAGTTACACAGAGGGCGAAAGAGCAAAGACAAGAACGAGTGTATATTACGAATTGAAACGTGGGTTTCATGTGAGACGATACACCAAAAGCAAAATGAGCGAGCGGCTGTGAGAGCACCGTCTAGCCTCGAAGGGAGGGAGGGAGAGAAAGATGCTATGCAAAGCTAAGGACGCCCCGGCATTATCGGGTACATGTAGGGTGAGAAGCAGTCGCCGGTCGAACTTAAAGTACTCTAATACCTAGGTAGTACCTATAAGAGGTAACAATTGAATCGGTGCGTTAAGTACCTGCCTACATACATGTTGGTTGGTAAGAGCATTTGGCCAAGCGATAGGGAACGACTGGGCAACTACCTACATCTATGTGTGTAAGTAGCCCCCCTTACGTGAAGCAAGGGCTTGCCTCGAAAAATCTGCAAGAGAGTACATTGGGTTTATCTCCAATTTCCGCTTTCCGCTTTCCGAATATCTCGAGGGTCCAACGGCTGGGGAAAGGAGTCGGACTGGGGTACGGGTGCCTGCAGTAACGTAAGATAGGGAAGGGGTGGCCGTGGCGGCCAAGTCGTGGCTGGCAAATCGGATCATACAAGCCTGCCTTTATCTTGGGTGAGATGGGGCGCGTGATAGGTCGCGATAGGTACCTGATAACTACATGTACATGTAAGTAAGGTAGTTATCATGCGAAGTGAGGTGTCACAATAGGTAGGTACCAGTTATGTAGGCACGTAGTCAGTTAATGCAACAACAGAATCAGGCGGTGGGGAGAAGTGATATATTGAACTTCGACGCGTGTTGCAGTTATCTATAATCCGACGAGACCACTTCCGATCGCACCGAAAAAAAAAAAGATTAATCAATCTGTTTATGCGCTGTGTTTTGCGACTTGCCAGACTCAAGTTTCCATCCTGAGATACTCGGTTGCCAGCTCTATTACATGACAAGACGAGGAAGGTAAAGGGAAAAGCGAACGGATAGGAAAAAACGAACCAAACGAGAACAGAAAGAGAAACGGAAAACGGAAGCCAAACAATTGAAGAGTACAATGAGAGTGGCGAAGACAAGATGGCTGCCGGTTATGTAGAACAAGGTATCTGACGACGACAGCGACGACGACAACGATAGGCAGAGAGAGATATGAAGAGGGAGAAAAGTCAAAACTTTGGGAGGAAAAGGAGAAAAAAAATACTAACAGCAGCATTAAAAAAGTAAGAGCGCCGTAGCTAATAGAACAGAGGGGAAAGGAAGCTATCTCAAATGGTCCAGCCACCCAACTGCATCACACATTATATCGCGCTCGTTGCGCTGAGGTTTCCCCTTCCCCCTTTCCGCCACGTCACCGTGAGAACCCATTACCAATTCCGGGTCCCTATCGACCAGTGACGTCAGATGCAGATGTCGGATGCAAATACTAAGTAGAGGTAACAAGTTCCTGAATCATAACACCCCCCGCGCCTGTCCGGTCCAGAATCGAGAAACAAAAAACAAAAAAGGCACGAACGGAGGAGGTATATGTGTGCCGCGCAGACTTCTCTCCCCCACCATCCCGCCCCTTATTATCGGACGAAAAACAAAGAAAATCGTGGGTCTCATAAGAATTATCTTAATACACACTCTCCTCGTCGCCCCCTTGCGAGATCATAGAGGGCGTCGAGACGTTGGAAGATGCTTCAACATCATCCACGTAGCCGATGAGGGCTTGAGAGTGAAGTCGGAAAGCTTCGCCCATTAGTCTGGTAATACTGCAGACACAGAAAAGTTAGCCGCTGACCTGGTTAAATATGTGCATATTTAGGTTTATTATGAACTTACCCCCAGACGACCACCTCGTCGAGCATGGAGCCCCATAGGTGAGCCACGGTCGAGCTCAGCTGCTGCGAATTCATGGCGCCTTCTGCGTCCTTGTCGAACAGCATCCGAACCTTCAAGTACATGGCCATCTCCTCCTCCGAAGCGGCTTCCTCGTCATGTTCCAGACGATATAGCCAGAGAGTGAGGGTGATCATGAGATCCATGCCGCAAAGAGGGTGCTCGATGCTCCAGTTGGTCGGAGAGGTCCGAGCGACCCAGCGCACGCCCTGGCGGACGGCCGTTTCGATGCAGTTGTAGCACTCCTCAATTACTTTGATCATCTCGCTCGAGCGCTTGACCCTGTCGCGTGCACTCGACATGGCGGCGGCAACTTCGTAGTGATCATGGTAGCGGAGAGCTTCTTGAACGGTCTTCAGGTCGACTTCCAGACGCGCACGCGCGTTACGATACATCGCCTTGGCATTGAAGATCAGCGGGTGGCCCTTGTGAGGCGCGCTGAGGGGAACCATGTCAGCTTCAGGCTCGCAGAGATCGAGGGATTTCTCCCACGTCTCCAAAGCCATTCGAAGCTTGTACTCAGTCACCACGTCTTGCAGAGCCTCGGGGCTACGCTTGTGATACCATACTTCAAGGAATAAAGCATTAATCATAACACGTGTGGCAAAGGCGCTATACTTGAGCTTCTCCCCTTGAAAGAGGTTTTCGTGGGCAACCATGAACGTGATCGCAGGAGATGCTTTTAACTGCTCTTGCCAGGTAGCTTCGTCTGTAACCTTAGAGTTCCACAGCGCTTCCGAGGACGGGAGCTGAAGGTCCTCAAATTCGTTGAAACTAATAGCAGGAGTGTGGTTGTACGTCAGCGTAAGTAGTCCGAAGAAGATATAGACGGCATAGTACGTGCGGCGGCAGCCTTCATCTTCGATCCATTCATCTCGCTTAGGCTGCGCACCCTCGCGACCATCTTGTCGGAGCTTCAGCTCGTAGCGATTACCGGCCACCATATTAGCCAGGAGACTCTTGATGGAACAAGCCCATTCTAACCCCTTCGGATCTCCACTCCAGCTGGCGAAGATCATGTTAAGGAGAGAGCTCTGCATCGTCCACAGAGGGCACTTTCGGGAGCTGAAGTTCTCCTTGTTCTGCAAGAACTGGTTGACTAGAACCTTGGATCCAATGTGGAGTAGGTAGGCCTGATCTTGGTCGAAGGCATACAGGGCACCAATGGACAGAACCGCAAGCAATAACGCAGGAGATACTTGAGTGGCATTGAACGATGCAGGGTGCAAAAATGGCAGATGATGGTGGAAGAGCGTGAAATAAGTCGAAAGATATCGGTTCAGCGAAGACAAGTTCGGAACGCGGAAACCTTCAGGGATCGCGTGTTCGGTATCGTGCGCGCGGATATTGTCTAAAATCATGTTTCGCTCTTCATCGCTGTTGACTCGAGGAATGTTGAAACCCCCGGAGGTCTGGGCCGGGTTAGTGTATACGCTCATAAATATATGTGTGGGAGGTACGCTCAGGGCCGCTGGGCCGGGGTTCGAAGGTGGTGGGTTTACCACGGACTGCGACTCAGGCACGGGATTGTTGTAATTTGGACCAGGGGATGAGGGCGAGAGGTTGGATTGAGCCTCAGCGGCACTCACATTAGCAAAAGTTTGTTGCGACTCGAATGAACCTGATGTGTTTGACGCGACGGGCTGCGCTTTGGCATCCATTGTCGACTGGGGCATGAATGCATCCCACGGCACGTTGTGAGGCAGAGGAACAGCACTGGGAGGATAGGTCACGGCAGGATCCATCATCGGAGTGTTGTTTTGAGGGTATGCAATTGAGGGGCCAGATTCATATGGGCTTCCACTATCGCGCATCATGGCCTTGTGGTGGAGGTCGGCGACCAACATGGCGGCGTGTTCAACATCAAATGCACCTTCACTACTAGCCTCAATTTGCTCACTAAGGGTCGAGGTATCGATAGCAATGGACGTCTTAGAAGGACCACCGACAGATCGTGCCTTGGAGACACCGGCACCAGCGCGACGCTTTCCATCGCTGTGAAGAGGCACGCCTCCATCTTTAGCATGCACGGTTCGATCGTGGCGGAGAAGGAGATCGCGTCGCACAAAGGTACTTCTACACTTCATACATTTGAAAGGGCGCTCCTTGGTATCTACAGATTATCGGGTTAGTCTTCAGAGCTTGAGGCAGATGGGATGAATGAATCGCGCGGAACCGGATTGATCCGTGGTGTTGAGGGGTAGTCAATTCGCGACGAGAGCGAGGGATGTGCGTAGGAAGGAGGGGCTCGGGATGTTGAAAGAAATTAGGGGAGGGAGGGATGAAGAAAGGATTTGTGCCACGTACGCGATCGCTCGTGTCTGCTGCGATGTTCGCTTCTACTAAATGCTCTGTTGCAGAACTGGCATTTGTATTTCCTCTCCGGCTGCGCGAGTGAGGTCTTTCGGGGGACCGGAGTCGACGAGGCGGAGGTGGGGAGGACGGCCACGCTTGCGCCAGGCATCTTGAATATTGTTTGTCGCGTTGGACGGCGATGGTTATGTTGAAAAGTGTTCCCAAGTCAATGGTCTTCTCTCGCGTGTAAACAACGATTGCGGTCGACACTCCGAAAAACTGCGGTGGTTCCTAACCCTTCACAGGCCGATCGTTGAAATCGCCTGGCTCCTCGCTCGCACGCGCGCTCCCGTGGGACTTAAAGTGTGTCTTCTTGACTGGACTGATGGTAGTTGGTCATTTGTATCGGTATAGGGATCATGGAATGGGTATTGTAATAAAAGGGTGCGGCCTGGGCCGGGTGGAGGGATTGATCTCGAAGCACAGAACGTGGTCCGAGATGATGCGGTCGTCTTAAATTCTGACGACGCAGGTAAATAAATCGACGATGCGCAGGGTACGACCGTCAAAAGTCAAGGAGGGGTTCGAGGGGTGATGGAGTTTAAAGGAGAGGAAAATGTGAAGTTAAGGAATTTTTGAAGGAGGGGGGGGGAAAGGATGAGGTGCGAGGAGGGACAATGCCGGGTCAAAATGAGGGAGGGAAAATTGGATGCGCTGGGCGGAAGGTCCTCATTCTGTGCAGCGCTGCGTTGTGCTGTGCAAAAGTGGCTAGTGCAGCAGGGAGGGGGGAGGGACAGTTGGTTGGAATTGGGAATCTTGGAGGCAGAGACCCCACCTGATTGAACGAAACAAAAAAAAAAAAAGGAATACATAAAAAAAGACGAACAGTACGTACCTACCTGTCTGCTATACCGCGTAAACTTACCTAGGTACCTAAGTCATGTCCCGTAGGTACCGACACGCTAAAATTTAAGCGGCTGGGTACGAGGCCGAGGGGGAATAATGAACAGCTTAGCTTGGTAATGCTAACAGGCGGGACCAAGCACGAGCACCGATAATCAGTTCAAGGACCAGTCGGATTGGCGACAAAGAATGTGGGTAGGTTTGGGGGGGGAGAGAGGGGGGATGAAAGGTGGTGGTGGGTTGTACCTTAGGTAGGTGAGGCGGTTGTGGCTTTTTTTTGGTGAAAGTGGTAAGTTGCGCGTTGCGCCGTAACAATAGTGGGGTCGATATGGCCCGATCGAGTCGAAAGAGTGGACGCGGGCCGGCTGCACGGGTTACTGGAAGGTGGGTGCTCTGGTGTTGTAATTAGCGGTGTTATGCAGGGCTTCGCGGGTACCTTGGCGGTGGGATTGCAGCAGCCTTCACAGGGCAACCAGGGCCTTCCGGGGATGCGACTGTCGGTGGGGATAAAAACAGTTCTTTTTCGGAGTACCCTAACTTAGGCACAGCTATCGCTCGACCTTCTGGGATAATTGTGTAGTCTCTCTTCGTTCAACGGCCTTTCTGGTCCTTGCAACTCGATGCGGTGTGCGCGTTGGGCTTGGGTTTATTCACACCGCTTAATATGCTATATGCTAGTTTCTGCATTGAACGCGATTCTTAAGTCGTATGCATTAAGATATCCAGGTTGATAACTAACTGACTAACGAGCAACTAGGTAGGTAATTATATGCATGTGTAGATTGCTCGTCTGTCGAGCATCCGTCTTTTCTATGGACGTTGGGAGAGAGGGGTCACCTAGGTAGGTACTTTCAAGAGCTCAAAGGTTTTGGCATTACACAAAGGGGGAAAATAAGGATTAAAAATTAAAATCAGGTGGGATGTTTTGGCGGGGAAGTGCATGCTATGGTACATACGACTGCTGGTAATTTAGGTACATAAGCTCAATGTATGCCCGGGTTTCCAAGATTCTCTGTAAATTTCAATTCAAGTCTCCAGCCACAAAAGGGGGGGGCGGGGAATGAAAGGAAGATGGAAAGAATGAAAGAAGGGCCATAGAAGGCATAACTCCCTGGGCCTGCTGGGGGCCTGCTGGGTACTGCTGGGTACGCCGAGGGGGGCCCGTGACAGGGAGCCCGGACGTGTCTCCATCCACATTTCTAGTTTGGTCTTGGCGTGCCACGTTCAAAATCTGTGACCCGTGACCCCGTCCGTGTCGTGTCAAAAAGAAAAAAAAGGTTCGAAGAGAAGCATTAGTCACCATTTAGCCACCATTAGCTACATGACGCTCCGTACAATGTACCTAACTCACGGTACCCAAAGATAATCAAAGCCTCCTTGTTCCCATCCGGCAAAAGCAGCAACGTGTAATTCGTAGGCATCCCCAATCCAGATTAGCGGGATATACAAGATATTTGGAAGGATGGCCATGCGCCTCTTTTGGGTCATGCCCGTCTGGATGCCGTCTGGATTGTTTTTTTATTATTACCCATTTATACCTAACTATCCACGCATGTCAAGTTCGGACGTACCGAGAGAATATCGAAATTTGAATATGTTCTCCTTTTTTATTTTGTATTTTTTTTTCTATTTATTTTTATTTTTATGCATTTATTTATTTATTCATTCTTCATCTTCCTTCCCCTCCATCTATCTTATCACGGTCCCGAGGGGTTATGTAGGTATGTAGGCATGTATGTAGGGTTATGTGTGTATTATTACCCGCCGTCCCAGAACTATTCCAGGTACTCGACGGATGTCCAAGGATTGTAAACATGAATCACTAATCTCACGATCTGACCACTTCATTTCCGCATAGATCCAACTTATGAGACCTGATACCCTTAGGGCTTATTACGAAAAGATTTTTTCCATCTTGCAATTTACTCGGAAGCAATATCATCTTGTTTACCTTGGTACATAGGTATGTTGTGTTCCGGAATACATGTATGTAGGCAGTCTCTTATCTTTCAAAGATATGTTTGTGTATCTTTTTTAGATGCAACCTCCCAACGAGTCTAATATAGGCGTCATTGGCTTATATTGTTACGCCACACTTCTAAATAGGCACTTGTTCTCAGCTCTTTTCGATCTCGCAGATTTAGGTATCTAAGTCAACGTCATCGTGGGAGGTGCCTTGTGTTGAATCCTATAGTCCTTTCGAAAGAGGCCGTAAATAGTGCGAGCAACGATGGACTCCCTTATAGGATCTCTTTACCATCGTATCTGTCCCAACTGCCAATGCTGACAATGTGCGTGCTCTCAGTCAGCCAAAGATCCAATTCAGATGCGACGCGAAGATATGTTGTCACGTATATAGGTAGTAAGTTAGCCCCCCAACATGAAAGTAGGTGTGTACAACAATCTATTCCACGGCGGCTGTGCCGATCAGCAAACGCCGTCCGAAAATAGCGTCAACAAACCTGACCAGTTCCATGCTAGCCAAATTCCCCTAAACTATAAGCTGACTGTCCGCCTCGCTTGCGACCGTATGCACGAGACTGGAGAAGTGAGGCTAATGTTGCCGAAAAAAGGACATCGCGATCCTAAATTTATGGTGGTAAAAGTTGTAGACGATAGCATACATGCCATATCGTATATGAAGTGAAACGTGGATGAACGTCGCTGGCGACCTTGGTCCTTTCGAACAACCGCGCTCGATGATGATTTATCATCCCTCATCGTGTTGATTGATCTTACTGGCTGCGGGCTCATTCACGATCGAAACAATTGCTACCTCCATGTAGAGCCTCCAATATCGGATGCATCTCCACGAGCGAGGTCCCAATTATCCTTCCACTATGGTTTGCCGAACGCGAGTGCTACCTCACCGTCCCTCTCAGAGGGGTGGGTGAGGGGTTGGCAGTTGGGAGCGGGGCAGACAACGGCTTTCATGAGGGGCTTGCTTAGACCGACCGTCATTCGTTGGTCAAGATGATGATGATGATAGCTGTGTATGTACTTATGTATGTAAGTCGAGCAGCGTTATTCACCCCATTGGCTGTAACTTTGCCTCTATAGTTCAAAGAGACTTAGGCGCGGATCATGTACCTGGGAGAGCGTACATATGTTGAACAATCCTCCTCTTCCTTCCGATTCGTAGCAATTACTCGTATCTCACCAATTGAAATCGGTGAGTTACGTCGTAATAGGCGGTATAGTTTACCATAGTCAGCATACTCCGTTTAACGATGGCTTCCTTCCTTGGCTTATAATAGAAACCCGCCGGAAGCATTGCTAGCTACCTGTAGGCAGTAAACCGAGAAGAGAGTTCCCCTTTCGCTTCTTCGGCTTCTGAAATGTCTCCGTGAATCGCCTACCTTGGCGAAAAGCCCGAACTCCTGTGCTAGCCATATACAGAATTCCTGAAAGCCGGAAGTCCGTCCCACTGCCCCACGCCGCTGGGTAGGTTCCCGGATACTGGATACTGTCGAGATCACGGGACGATGCTCGATGCCTCTTCAGTGTTTTTAGACGGAAACCGGATGGCGTGCCCCGTACTCCTTCATCGCGTGGCAGGACATGAGAGGCTTATTGACGACTTCATACCTTGACAACGAAGGTATAGAAGACAACTTCATTTCTTAATAGAACCGTACTTCGCAGGCATGCGAAATCGTACTAACACGTTGACGAGCGCGTACGGCCTTTCGAGATACATGGACTGTAGGAGTCTCTCCTAACATTAAGAATTGGGCATCACGCCTAACCTCTTGATTTTTGACTCCTGACTCCTCGAGACAGACGAACACGCCACCGTTCGGTTTCGAGAGCAGAACCCGGCATCGTACGAATGGCTACTCCTCATTCACCGAGCCGGCGTCCCAATAACTCGTTCAAGTATTGGACAGTGCCAACACGCCCTGACGGAAACGAGACGGGTAACAGGTTCGACACACTAGGAAACTCGAGTGGAGCGTCTAACTTATCTAGGATACTAAGCCACTGGAGCTTCAAATGCTCCAATTGTCTAATGTAGGTACTCCGCCGGTCCGCTTTGCTGTACCTACTATATAGGTAGGTATCTCCCCGTCCGACTCTGGAGTGCAGTAGATCTACCGCAACGCTTTCACCTCTGACACCATTAGCTCCCGCTCTTATGTGCTCGCAACAGTGGTCGAGGGTGGCCGATGCCGTCAACAACGAACTCCTTCAACTTTTTAGATCCGTTGGTACGGCGGATAGAGGCGCGAGCGGTAAGATAAGCCGGGTAATATGCATGTAATTTTTCTCCTTGGCCTTGCGTTTTGACAGAGCTCGTAACCCCCCCGGGCCCCCTGGACTCTCACAATTATAAGTCTTACGATGCCGGAATCGGAATGGTTGAAACTAGCGAGAGCGAGGTTCTGGGGTTCGCGGGACTCTTCCGGCGATCTCCACGTGCGCTAACCCTACATAGATCGTCAGGCCAAAGTCGGTCTAGTAGTACGCATAGTACTCGAGCGGGCAATATTCATCTACAGTTGGGCACAATAATGGAGGCCGACTCAATTTCGAAGATCCACCCGACGCGATTCCCGGGCTGCATATTTCATCATAATGATGCTTTTAAGGTTAGTATTCAGGAGGCCACACATTGGATAAATGTGAGACAAGGTCGATTTCCGGCTTAAGAAGTTCACGAACAAGGGCGTAAGAAAATTCCATCTGAACAGAATGATTGGCGTCCCGATGATCTGGGAGAGAGCACTACCTCTATCAAGGGATGTGTGTGTGTATGCTTGACGGGCATTTATTTTAACGCAGAGAAGGCGGCAGGCCATTCGTTATCCCGTCGAATCCATGGAACCCATCCCCTGAAGATCACCGCTTATACGTAGTACGTACCACTAATATCTCGTTATGCCGTGCCCTCTGCTACACAACTCGACCGTTGGAAAAATATTTCAATGCTACAACTTTCGTATCTCACTATCTGTAATAAGTAATACACAATGCTTCTTTTGCCCTTGGCTTTGACAATGTTCAGTTGAAATACCAGCCGGGAATGGTACGGTTCACGGAGACCATTGACGGGACGCCGCGGGCTTCGGAACACCACCATATATAACACTCTCATTGAAGATGACTTCCCTCTCAGGCCCAAAGGGGATGAGTTACTCGCGGAACGAGCGGATGAGCGGACGGATTCTTCTAGACAAATGAATAACGGAAATTTCGGCTCTCACGATGAGACGCATTATCCGAGGTGGATGGCATGACTGCATTTGTTGAGAGAGTTCAACAGCATATAAGCACTCAGTTCGATTTGACCAAAGCCAGGCGGTTAGCAGACAAGACAAATCGTGTTTTCGAGCAGAAGGCTCGCGGTTAGAGTTTTGGCGTCGCCTGGATTGGCGTCCCTTTTGATTTATCTAGGTACCTTATCTTCGCGGGTCGCGATGATGGCGCGCGTCCGAAGGATAATCCGGCAGTTCCCGTCGCATCGACCCAGACGAGATGAACATTCTACGTTACACGGGCTCGTCGTACTACACAGTTCGGATGGATAGCTGAATGGTGTATAGGTACATGACAAGTACAAGCGGGCGACGTAGGTGTTCGGTCGATTGCATAGACTTATCTCGTAGGATCGCAGAGGGCAATCCCACGTGGAGCTGTGGCAAGCCAATTGGGAGGGGGAGGGCTACCTACCTAGGTAGGGTTTGACAAGAGCAAGACTTCGCCGTCCCCGATCTTGTGTGTCGAGGGGTCGCAGGATCGCGCAGATGACGGTGGTTCGACAACTACCTATTTTCCTGGTCGATACGGTGGAAGAGGAGAGTTGGAGGATTTTTTTGGGGGCGACGATTCTTGCCATTGTCAGCCAGTGCGTGTGGGGTGTAGTTAATGCTCCTCAACCTTCCCCTTACGAGATTCGAGGACTTATGCTTGAGATCGCGACTCGTATGGGTGGTCCATAGTGGCATTCAGTCGCATAGCGCGTTGGTGTTGCGTTTGTGCTGTGCTGCCAGGGGCTTGGGATTTTCGCCTGAAATGCATGGTAGGCAGGTAAAGTCAGTGGTTGCGTTGAGCAAGACACTAGCAATGACCGAAACCAAGCTTCATCGTGCAATGGCGTAATGAGATACAACATCTATAGTATCTAGAAGCCTTCCGCGTCGAAACTCATTCCCGCACTCAGGTTGGTTTGACGTGTGCTGGACGGGAACCCCTGAGGATCCGACCTTCCCCTACACCTGTTATGACCTCGGTAAAATGAAAAGTCACTTGATTACTGTATCCAAAAACTTTATCTTGTTATGCCCTGACGCTCTCGCGCCGATCGGCAGAAACATCATTTATTCTAGCCGTGTTAATATGCTGGGCCGGTCCCGTCTACCTAGACTTCGGGTTTGGGGGGCCACGATAACCTCATTATCTCGAGGTAGAATCCATGGTAGAGATTCCAGTAGAACGGGTCGGGGCCGCGCGGGCATCAGCGATAGCCGAATCTAATTTGAGGGAGATTTAATAGGGGAGGGTTGACCTATCTCATTTTCGACCCTCGCGCTTAATAATGATAGGACGATGGTACAAATCGTGTCCAGGAAGTCTTCGTACACTTTAATACTATACACTTTATATTTAAACACTTATAACTCAACCACTTCTAAATTAAATAAAATGAAAAATTATATATAATTAATTATAAGTGTTTTAAATATAGATTTAATTTTTTCGAACTTTTGAAACGTATATTTATAATGTTATAAAATAATTAACGTTTTATTTTTAATAATGAAATTTTTAATATTTTACACCGTAAATAATAACCGTAATAAACTATTTTTAAAAGATTAAAAATATTTATAATTTAATTTAATTACCGAAAAGTTTAAATATAAAATTTCGAAGATTTTTATTAACGTTTTATATTTTTAATAAAATGTTAAATATATATTATATTTTAATTATATTTTTTATTTTTCATTTTTATTTTAACGAACTTTTTACTTTTCGCCGGGAAACTTTAATATTATATTTAAGACTTTATTTTACGTTTAAAAATAATTTTTTAAAACTAGTTAACTTAAGTTTATACGATATTATAATATTTATAAAAGTTTTTTAAATTTATTTTTAAATACTTATTATTAACTTTTAAATAATAAAAATTATATTAATAAAAACTTTAAATTTTATATAGTTTTATAAAAATTATAATTATATATATAACTTATTAAATTAAAAGTTATTTACGATTAAAATTTTATTAATAAAAATAAAACAACGTATTTTTATTTTTATTTTTTTCAAAAATATAATTATTTTTATAAAAACTATACCGTTAAAATCAGTTAATTTTACTCTATTTAATAAAATTTATTCCAGATTTATAACGTTTAAAAGGGTGGAGTTATAAATTTTTATATTTAAAAAGGTTAGGTGTACGAAGACTTCCTAGATACGATTTGTACATATATAAGTCAGGGATAAGTTTAAGGGTTGCCAGCATTAATATGAAAAGAGTAGGTGTTCCGCATTTAACATGCAGGTCAAGGCGTTATTTGCTTGGTGCTCGTTGGACGATATCCTTATACACAAGCTTCCAAGCCTTCTATGCATCTTCGAAATATCCCGACACGCCTGTCCAAAACATCTAGGTACATGTCTACAAGATCGTACAGAGGAGGCACCACGATTTCACAACGATTATCGTATAAACAGATGTATGTAATTCCTAGGGTTTAGCATTAACCTCTCTATATGTAGGAACCATATATACCCTAAGGGTTATACTAACCCCTGAATGCCATCATGTTTATGCCTCGTTCGTATTACGCATATCGTCTCCTGTGGTGTCGCACTGTATTAGATATGTACAATACCATATAGCAAAGTAAGGTCGCCAAGAGACACAAGCACGAGGTTACCGGAGCTGCATACATGTGTATATGTACTACCTACACAATATCTCGTAAAGATAATAGCGAAACCCCTTCCATCGTCTTGCCAACGTAATAGATACCTATACTGAAGTTCTTAGGGTACCTCTAATTCTGGCAGATTCCCATTGATATAACCGATATGATGGTATAGCATTTTTCTTGGCTGTCGGTATATACCCGAACTTACGGTGAGCTGTCTCATGACTATGAAGAGTCCATCCACGAACCGCGTATTGGAAGTTGCAACAAACCCAAACGTAGGGTAAGACGTGCATACGCTACCTCAGTTTTGGTAATCACAAGTCGTATTCTGATGTAAGTAAGCTTATCCGAGGTTGAATCTTGAAGCTTCCTCTATATGCCTACCTACCTACGTACTAGCAATCACTAGAAAATTGTACAGTACAGCTATAGCGGTTCCGACACGGAGGTCTTCTGCTGTCCCTTCACAGTATATATAGGAATTCGTACCGTAATCTAGCCAGCCTCGAAACAACCCTTGCTCGACTCCAAGCCGATTGCTATCAAAATTTTGTCTTTCCTTTCTTTTCCTTTCTGCAATCCCTGCCCCTGAAATCTGGTGCCTCTCGAACGGGCAGTAATACTATTCCGTGGATATATTGTGCTATAGTACGTACGTGGTAGCAAGACACAGGTAAGGTAGGTCGATATCGAATCAGCCCTATCGATGACCGACTTGGCATGGGCTCAAGACATGAACTCAAGAGGGGTTCATCGACTACTCCGAGGCATCTAATCGATACTTACCGAAGGTAGTCCTTCTCTGTTTATACATAAGCTCCTTCTCTTCCTAGAAGGTGTCGAGAAACCCGACACAGGCTACCAGATCCGAATTCTGCGGCACATTTATACATGAAGCACGCCAGCGGGGTGTCTTGATAATCCGTGCTCGGTACTGGCATACTGTTGTACAATACCTCGCATCTGAACCCTTGCAATTCAGACATTCAGATGCTCGCTCATGTACATGTATGTTATACCGCAAAACCTACATGTACCTCATAATATAACAGGTACTATGCACCATAACGCCCTTTCGATTCCCGGTAGAATCGACTTGCATGTACGATGTAATAAGAACCCGGGTTTTCGTAATTTATACAGAGTATTCGAACACTTTCGTTCCTAATTAACGTCTCTAAAGATAGGTGTAGTACCTACTTATACGTTAAAATTGCCGGCTTGGGAGACGACGACTACTATGTTATTCCCCAGCAGATGGTAATGAGAAAAAAAAAATTAAAGGGGCCAGCCCCCTTCAGAAGAGGGAGAATTTTGATTTTGTAAGGAGAAGAAGAAAGAGGGGTTCGGTACTATCTTACTACCTGTACAGAGTGTGAACATACAAGCACTAGGATCATCGACTAATGCTACATAGGGATTAGCCCACTGCCGCTAACCCACCATAGCGGTTACCTAAACTGTAAATGCCACCAACAATTGGATGCTACTGCTATACTAAGCGTGTAAGAGGCGCGAGGTATAAGTACAATACATAGCTAGATAGGTACCCGGCAGGTATCATCATAGGAATACATCGATACAACCCTATGGGAGATCAGAAAATTGATACGGTGGGTAACGAGAGGGAGGACCCAGAAGAACCCAAAAGGCCCAGCACAGAACCTAGTATGTAGACCCAGTAGACCCAGGAGACCCAGGAGACCCAGCAGACCCCGACATTTTTCAAGATCTCCTACCGACATTGCCTCCATTGCCTACATCGCCTACATCGCCCCTACATCACGCCCCTACATTGCCTACCAACCAAGCCTACTACCTACAGCATACAGCCTACAGCCTACATTACCTTACAGTATCGTGTGTATTGTACAATACAATACAATACCTACCCTTACCTTACCCTACCTGCCCTCTCTACCACCTTAATTCCGGTCTGTTTTATCGGCTGGGTCAGAATCACACCCCCCTCCCCTTCCCGCCGATTGACACACCACACGCTCTCTTTTACTACCACTGCCATCACTGCTACCACCACCCTTCAAGCAGCTCTGATCCCATAGGCTGTAACCCAAAACTCGACACTTGTTACGGCCGCTGCCTATCTGGGTCTGACTCTTTCAGCCCTCAGCTCCTTAGCCCGGGAAAGCCCACAAGCCAGTCCTGAGAGGTGACCGGACTAGCCCTTCTTCGTCAGCGAATTGAACTCCTTACCTTACTTTCCTTTACCCGCCCAGAGAAAAGGGTCTCCCACCATTCACATCATCTCCAGCGTCAATCTTCGCCAACAACAAGCCCCCCTTCGGCGCTTGTAGGCAAGAAAAAAAAAAAGTCGAAATCGGAAAGATAGCACAGGTTTCGATTGAGAGGAGGAAAAGACAATTCGTTCACACTAGACATTTCTTCTTCTACTACCACTCTTGTATTCCTTCGTCTTCGCTTCCAATTCCATCGTTCCGAACCCGCTCATTCCCTCTCCCTTCCCATTAATGATTCCGATCACGATAGCAGCAGCAGCAGCAGCGGCGGCGGCGGCGATACCCATCAACGCGTGTCCTTGTGCTCCCACCTTCGCTTCCTCCTTATCGCAAAGCCAATTCTAGCGGGCTACCCGCGCGAGTTTGACCTCTTGGCCTCGTTGTCCTACTTCGTTTCCCCTTTCCGCATTGGCTCGGGGTATGACTTCTTAATACCATTATTTCGAATTCTCCGTAATTACGCTTGGCGCTTCCCACGTCACGATGCTCATGACACAGTCTCCAGTGTCGGCAATAGTAACGAACCAAAAGGATAACACATACAATTCGCGCAATAGGTCCCGGTCTAACACTCTCGACAAGAATCCCGACTCTGCTATTGAGCTTAGGAATCCGGCATCGTTGGACCGTTCCAGCGGTGACCGTGCTTACGCATACACCATGAACGGCATACTTGGTACCGCGCCTCCCGGCACCCTGTACGTGCGAGCACTGTACGATTATGAGGCCGACGATCGAACGAGTCTGAGTTTTCACGAAGGCGACGTGATCCAGGTCATCACTCAGCTGGAAAGTGGATGGTGGGACGGTGTGATCAACGGGGTCCGCGGCTGGTTTCCAAGTAACTATTGTCAGGTCATCACGAACCCCGAAGAGATACCCGAGCAGATGTTGAACGTCGATGGCGACAACGGAGATGACGAGCTGGAAGATCAAGTACCGTACGAAGAAGAGTTTGAAGATGGAAATGAGTCGGATCAGGACGAACTGCCCTTCGAGGGCACGAGGACTACGAGAAAATCCGGCGCCGACTTCTGGATACCTCAAGCTACCTCCGACGGCAGATTATTTTATTATAATACCATGACCGGTGAGAGCAGCATGGAGCTCCCGCTGGAATCGCCCACGTCCTTCACCGAAAATGGCCCGAGGGACCCGATGAATGTAAATATGCCGAAGAAGACACAGGTACCTCCGGAGATGATGGCGAGAGGTTTGATGCAAGACGAAGACGAGGACTCGGAGGCAACGTCAGCTTCGGAACTTGAGGGCGAACTGCTCACGAAAAGTTCCATGAGTTCCTTGGTAAGTACATTAGCCCTGCCCACATGTGTTTTCGGCCTCTTGACTCACACGGTTGCGTAGCCCTCGCGACGTCGTGGTTACGACAGTGTCGGCGTTTCTCCCTCGCCGTCCATGGACTCTATTAACAGTGCCTCTCATGGAATGCGATCTCGAGTTGAGACCTACATCAATACTAACATCCCCATGTCCGTGGGTGGTGGTCTAGCGCCGACGCTGGCGTCCGCCACGTCCTTCACGGGCGCTAGCTTTAACCTCCCGCACGCGGCCACAATACCTCGTTCCTTTTTCGATGATGGTACTACGCAGCCCTTGTCGTGGAACCTCCTCATAGCGAATATGAAGCGTGCTATCGACCGCTACCGAGATGCGATTACCAGCAATAACAGGTCGGAGTATGTTGCCCGTGCGGAAGACATCTCTGACCATTTACGCTTGCTCCTAGCCGCAGGTTCCGGTACTACTGACAACCACTCCGGTCAGCCTTCTATCATCTCTACGAACAAGGCGTTATATCCTCATTTCCGAGATATGATGTCCAAGTTTTCCAAATTGGTCATCTCTTCACATATTGCTGCCGCCGATTGGCCAAATGCGGAGTCTGTTCAAAAGTGTATGCAGGAAGCCGATGGTGTGTTAGGGGGCGTTTTCAGCTTTGTTGAAGTCGCAAGGCAGCAAAGGGGCGAGGAAATTCCGCGGCTATTTCCCGGCTTCGTCATAGGCAGTACGACTGGGGGAAGCTGGCAAAATAATGGACTCGGTCCTCGTGATCCGATTACCTCGAATTTCTTAGATGACGATGAGGGCTATACCGAGCCAACCGCAATTCTAGATGGGAAACTCCTTGAGCGGCTCGACGAGTACAAGAGGATGCTAGTTTCGAGCATCAGGGAGCTGGAAAAGAACCTTGGGGTTACCGATAAAGTCATATCCCCGTACAAGCACGAGCTTATCGGCAACAACGTCTGTAGTGCCGGTGGGAAGGTCCTGGAGATGTTTAAGCCTTGGATTGCGATGATTGAGTCTGTCGACCTTTCATCGCTAGGAAACACCTATCAGACACCTCAGCTTGCGGATTTCAGCACCAATAAGCAAAGCCTATACGATAACATTTCTGATCTGATTTTGGGGTGTCAGGCCGTCGCTGGCCCCTTGGGCGACGAGTGGGCCGAGGTTCGCGGAGAGTCGTTAGAAGGCAGACTCGAATATGTCAGGCAGTGCGCTAGAGCCCTAGAAACGAACTCGTCCCACATCGGCTTTTCTCTCCAGCTTCTCTCCGAACAGGTGCACTTCAACTTGCAGCAGCAGCACGAGGCTCGTATCCGAGAAGACCATATGCAAAGAAGGGAGACGATATCTGCTTATAACACGATGCATTTCCGCTCGGACTCTCGCGTCGGACCGGATTCCAGGCCTCCTCTGGTGACCTCCGCGTCATATCCCGATGCGGAACCTACAACCATTCACAGGAAGGCCGGTGACCCGTCTAAAGTCGCAAGGCTCTTGGGAGAGCCCGCCATTCCTCAAACCACTGTCCCGCCGGTTGAGGAAACCCCAATATTCTTGCGACTCGATCTTGAAAATGATCTATCTTGGGATCTCAAGGCACCACAGCCGGCAGTTAAGGGCGGCTCATTGTTAGCGTTAGTCGAGCAACTCACAAGACACGACAAGTCCGACTTCAGCTTCAACAACACGTTCCTCTTGACCTATAGATCTTTTACCAACGCACGAGAACTATTCGAGCTTCTTGTCAAACGTTTCAACATTCAGCCTCCGGAGGGGTTGAGCAATTCCGAGTACGACATTTGGAGGGATCGGAAGCAGAAGTTGATTCGTTTCCGCGTTGTGAACATTATAAAGAGTTGGTTCGAGAATTTCTGGATGGAGGAGCCAACCGAGGAGACGAGGCAGTTGATCCGCGACGTTTATGCATTCGCAAGAGACACGGTCAAGTCTACCGAAACGCCCGGTGCTAACAACCTCATGTCCGTCTTAGACCAACGACTCAGCGGCAAAGAAATCTCATCCAAGCGTTTGATTCAGACATTCAATAACAACGTTCCTCCCCCGATCATGCCTAAGAATATGAAGAAGCTGAAGTTCCTCGACATCGACGTAACCGAATTCGCCCGTCAACTAACAATCATCGAGTCGAAACTATACGGCAGGATCAAGCCGACAGAGTGTCTTAATAAGACATGGCAGAGGAAGGTCGGCGAGAATGAACCAGAACCGGCGCCTAACGTGAAGGCTCTGATTCTACATTCTAACCAAATGACGAACTGGGTTGCAGAAATGATTCTGGCTCAGATGGATGTGAAGAAGCGAGTCATCGTCATCAAGCACTTCGTTTCGGTCGCTGATGTGAGTATCTCTAAAGTATCCTCTTGCAGGTTTGACGCCGCTAACAAATTCAGAAATGCCGGAGTCTTAACAACTTCTCTACTTTAACGTCCATCATCTCAGCCTTAGGCACTGCCCCTATTGCTCGTCTAAAGCGAACCTGGGATCAAGTGCCGGCCCGAACCCAGGCTGTCTTGGAAACAATGCGACGACTAATGGCAAGCACGAAGAACTTTGGCGAGTACAGAGAGGCTCTACACGCAGCAAACCCCCCATGTATTCCTTTCTTTGGTATGTTACTGCCCACATTCCTTCCACCCATCTTCAATTTCCTGTTCGTTAACACGTTCTGCAGGTGTATACCTCACCGATCTTACTTTCATCGAGGACGGCATTCCCTCAATTATTAAGAAAACCAACATGATCAACTTTGCCAAACGTGCGAAGACGGCGGAAGTGATCCGCGACATTCAGCAGTACCAAAACTCGCCGTATTCGCTTCAGCCCGTGCCCGAGTTACAGGATTATATCCTAAGCAACATGCAAGCGGCCGGTGATGTCCATGAGATGTACGATAAGAGTTTGATAGTAGAACCGCGCGAACGCGAAGACGAGAAGATCGTAAGGTTTGTTAATCACTCACACTAGGCGCAGTTTAAGGCAATGGCTTACATATCGATACCACAGAGTGCTAGCCGAATCTGGCTTCCTATGAGCCAGCTCGCCTGATGGGGAGCTACGTTAGGCGGCTGTTCGTTTGGGCCCTTTCGGATGGAGCCATGTATAGAATAGCAAATGGGCTCACTTAGACCACTGGGCCTAAGACACGGATGAGTAAAAGTGTGTCATCCGCAATACCCCGATGAGCCACATTTCCCGAGGCTATACAACCTGACACTACTAAAAGACCATCTCTATGGTTTGCTTGGGGCTTTCTAGGCCCTTTCGTCGGGGGTAGATTCTTCGGGCTCTAGCAAATCACATGGCCGGCGTTAAGGTCAAGAGACACATGGGTTAACTGGGTAGGGGAGTCCTATGTGAGAGCCGGCGAACCGGAAATACAATTTGAAGCTACGTATGGCTGTAGCTAGACCTGGCCGAGAAGCAGTTGTGGGACAAATGCAATAATGGCATACACCTATCCAGGAGTTTTTAGTCCCGCCGCATGCTAAGTGTCCGCCAGAAGAATCAAACAGATGAGACGGTCAACGAAGAATGTAAAACCAAAACCGTTGCTTAAATGCAGGCGGCGGACCGCCATAGCGAAGGCAACCGTAATGACGTGACGAGAAGCAAACGAAGGAAAAAGAAAAAGAAAAAAGACCCTTAAGTAGGACATAGGTCAGGGACTGTAGAAGGAGATCAAAAAGTTCAACGGAATCGTCCAAGGCATCCAAAGGTGTCCCGTGGTTTTGAGGCAAATACGCATCAGTGCCGGGCAGGGTAGACTTCATTCGCTGTTTAAACAACAATATGCTATGTAATTGAATTCTTTGCTTATTTAGTTTTACTTACTTTTTTATGCTTCGGTGTGGAGGGATACTCGAAGATATTCCCAAAGAACATAGGGTCTTTTTACGTTACAGGGACGGTTTCGCATGAAGCCGGATCCAACATGTCAGTCAGTCTAGGCGGACGTCCTTTTGTCACGGGCTATATAGGTAGATGTGTCAATCATAGGCGGTATTTCAAGTTCCAAGTTCCAAGTTCCTCGTGTTGAAGTGGCGTTGACTTGAGCCCCTATTTTGGTTTATTTACCAGATTCGAGGAGAAATCCATAGCCAAGTTTCGTAATACGTATCCCCTAAACGTTTACTCCTCTAGCTCGACCAAGACTTGACATCCCTATTATTGACATGTGGTTGAAATTACCTAACACACCCCGAGCAGGGAAGATACCATTCGATGTGCTTACTCATTTGCCACCATTCCTCCTTTCTCCATATGTACATCTGGGAGTGTGTGATCGTCAATGACACACACCTTCAGCTCAGCTCAAGCTAATACCTACCTAAGTAAAACCCGAGCCCCCGGGGCTCGTGGCCACGCGACTTCGTATGCACAGAAAGTAATATAGGATATATACCCCACCTCAGTATATATGGTGGTCATCTTTCAGCTGTTGGCCTACCAAGATACGTCTTGATGTCAGACATACATTATGTGTAAATCGTATAGGCGGGCCCGTATGTAAGCTGGAGCTGTCAGGTGGCTGACTGACCGTATTAGCTATAAGTATACATACGATGCGGATGGGTGAGGTACATGGTATGTACGATGTACAACATGCCGTCGTGCACGCGATTCGGCCCGCCAGTGCGGAAGGATTGGTATGAGGTGCATGGAAGACAAGCCTACCCGCGGGTTGCTTACATACCTAGGGTATGGGTATGTATAGCTACCTACCTATATACCTATATACCGCGTGTAATATCTATATGATGCTGATGTTATTATACGTTATATTTTTCTAGCTTTTATACACATAGAAACATAAGTTATCCGCCTATAACCATGCATAGCCACATCCCGACCTACTACTCACTGGCAGCGTGCTTACTGCGTTTGGATTGTACGATATTATATACAATTGTAAACTGTTTAATTTCCTCGCTTGCTTCCTGGCTTGGCGGGCTCGTTTCACGGAACAAACGGCGCCTAGTGGGAATCAGGTATGGTACTTACCTACCTACCGGTGTTACCTATTGTTATTGTACGACGTCGAGGGTGTCTTTAGAGAGATCACGATATTGTACGCATGTATGATGTGTGGAGAGATAAAGTACCCCATATAGGAGGGTACATATCAGATCAGTAGGATCCATCTAACCCCTCCATCAAGCTTCTTTCTAGATCCTATGGAGACGTTAGATGGGTGTGGGCGTAGGTGTGGGTGGATGAATGTCTCGAACACTTATATTCCTACTCCAATTCTCACTTAGATAGCTTATTCTAGGTATATTTTTCAACCTCCTTTTTTAACTTGCTACTTATCCTCTGACCTTATCCAACAACTTGGCATAGATAGACATATAGACGTGTATAAATAGTAGGTAGACATGCTAATATACTTGAGTAGGGAGGTAGGTTATTTAATTAATAAACCATTCTACCATCCAAAGCTACTCCATCGGCCGAAATGCATTAGGGGGTAGGTAATATACGCTATAGTTACGACACCCAGATCTTCAGCCCTCGTGGTATCCGTCTACTTTAGGACTCGCCCCCCGCGCGTGCGTCGTGCCGCGCCGCGCCATCTTCCTTCGCGCTCCCGTCCCCCGCCCCCCGCCATTCATGCGCGAGCGCAACCACTCTCCACAAAGCCATAGCTACCTACTTACATAGACGTAGATAGATTACCCGCATAGAGCCTGGTAGATACATACCTACATACCTGGGGAGAAACGTACTGGCGCGATCCGTGGTTTACATTTAGGCCAAGCCTAATCGCTTCAGGTTATCTATCTCTCTACGTACCCTATTTCATATGGATTAATACATGATACCTAGCCATATAACCTAGACGATTCCTATGGTTTGGTCGGCGAGGTCAAGCCCAGCCAAGCCCTGTCCCGTGTGTAGAAATGTATGTATGCACGTAGACGCGACGTCGCACCCTTCCCGTCTTCGACTCGGTTAGGTACTGCTACAGCGGTATATATATGATCTGTCGAGGGGCCTAGTATGGATAAATGTATATATATAGGTAGTTATAGTTGACATATCCCATCGTACCCGTGCTACCCCAGGGACACATGGTTAATGTATGTATACCATAGAATTCTACCAAAGGTACGCATCAACCGTCCTACTTATTGCCGCCATGCTCGTCCGCCATTGGTCATAATACGCGGACACGCTTCCGTAGTCTCAGGCAAAGAAAGAAGATTGAGGCCGAGACAAAGGCGAGGAAATATAGCTAATTACCTCCTATCTATCAAAAAACCCGTATAACCGCAGCCACCACCAGTCCGCCTTCTGGAGGCCCCTGGAATATTTTTAGTACTCGGTCAAGTTGTATGTAACCGAGTAGATACATAGGTATGTAGGGTGCCTAATGTAGGGCAAGATATCTACATGTAAGATACATGTATCTTGAGCGACATACATGCCTCCCTACATACATAGGATCCGCCACGGTACATTCGAGGCCGCATACTCTGCGACCTCCCGCAGTAGTGCGAGCTGCACTGTGCTATACTTGCAGATACCTCCATACCCACATCCTCTTCCTTACCACCTAATGCGCCTAAGGCATGTATACGTCCACACCCTCCTGCGGGTGCATGAAAATGTCTTGCATTTGACGCCTCGTGCCACGAGGGCGTCAGCAGCGCCAATACGTCTTGGATTGGTCGAGCCTAGGGGCGCGCGTGCTACGGGTAAGGCGACGAGCATCCCCGGTGCGTGAAATAGGATACCCACCTACTTACCTACCTACATCTATACATGAGGGATCTCTACAGGTATACGCTAGAAGCATATCGAAGCAACTAAATGACATACTTAGTCTTTCTCTCTTCTCTCATCCCTGATATCTCACTCATTGTTACGTGTGTATGTATGTAAGTCAGCAGGAACCGCCCAAGATCGGTTATCTAAGACCGGCCACGTTTTCCCCCCTTTCCCCTCCTTCCCTTTCGGTCCCGTGATGCGTGGTCCAGACTACCGTTATAACCGGCGCCGTTATCGATTTCGGCGTCTTACCCCGTGTTGCTAGTGGGTATTAGGTACTCCCTCTACACCGACGGCTACAGTTCTTAGATAGTCGAGGCTGAACCGGTGAGATGTAGTATGTACCTACCTAACATTATAAAGATATTACACTTATCCGGGGCCAGATGTGGCGCACCGTGTTCATGCGCGTACATTGCTTCGTCACAGCGAGTATCCTTATATAATATGAGGCATAAAGTCAGCACCGGCGACCAAAATATCTTGGGCATGCAAGGCACCTCGCCGACCAAAAAGCATGGCAACTTAGCGCTGACGACACCCTGGGGATATGCTGCATACTATTTATTCCACTAATATCTACTTTATAAAAAGGGGTAAATCAAGTATTCACTGCAGGTGAATTTTATCTCTTGGTGACCTCCCTTAGGGTTAAGCATGCAATATCCGTAAGGGCTTAAGGACCCCTGACCGGAGCTGGTTATATCACAGATCAGACGAAAGTCTAAAAAAAAAAAAACAAGTTTTGAACCTCCTTTCCCCCTAAATATCTTCCGGACGTGTACATACAGCACGGAAGCTTATCATTCAATCATCAACCCTCGACTAGATTATGGCTGTCTCTTATTACATACGGACCGGTGGTGACGATATACGACTAGCTCATAGGTAAGGACCCCAGAGCTATAGCAATCAGCAAGGTGTACTTCAGGGGTAAGTCAGCCGAATACGAACATGCTGCCAATGTTGAGCAATTCCGGATTTCGAGGAGCTGCTAATTCATGCGTTACCAAGGTAAACCCGGGGGCGTGCCCTGCTCTGCGCTCGTTCCAATGTAGGCCAGTACCGAAAGGGAGATACGAAGATAGAGGCGGTTCGTGCCTCTCGTTAGACTGCCTAAAGTCAGGTTCTAATCCTGATGGACGACGTCCCATCGAGTCGCCTACGAGCTGATAGGTAGCAAGCGGCTCGAGGGATATCGAACCAAGCCGTCGTCACCCACTATCCAACTTCTCATTTTGAAGTTGGGCTCACTTTAACCGACGCCGACGAACCGTCTGGTTCTTCACTATAGCCGTATGCACAGGAGCATCCCTTAACCCGGCCGATCATAACAACAGCAACTATGGGGTTGAATAGCCTCTAGTGGGTTCATAAAATAGTGCCTCCAAAATCCCATCGCATTATTCCAGACCAGATACGTGACGTACAGGCAAGCGGCTATAAGTGTTAAGTGGTTACTTGGGGCGTAAGGGGGTATGAAGGTAATAATGCCACGCCCACCTACTAGGTACCTAGGCAAATATGTAAGTAGACACACAACCAAAGATTTAACACTCGAAGGAGATTCTAAGAGCCCGAATAGGACCGTCTGAACCAGCAAAGAAAAGGGATTCTCCTCGTCTTGAAGTGAGCCACCCAGTCAGAAAGAGTATAGCCTACATCCTTTTCTTCGTACCGTCCCCACAGCACACCCTTCACAGACATGATTCTCCGAAACTAGCATTAGGTATCTTAGGTAGGTAGTTAACCAAGATCGTAAGATTTTCATATTACATAAACACTATATAGGTAATAACAATACAACAAGCAAGCCTCCGAAGCGAAAGACGCAAAAGCTCGGCCGCGCTATGAGCACATCCTCAGGGTCAGTGGCCATGGTAGTGCCAATGCTAGTTCAACTAGATGGACCTCATAGCTACCCCCCAACCCCTGGAGAGAAAATGGGGATATAAAAGGAAAATCGTAAATCATCGTAAGACATCGCAGATACATCCGACGAAATCAGTGGCGATGCAATTTATCCTTGATCTTCTTGCCGATGCTCTTCTTCTCCTTCTTATCGCCATCGCCATGTGCATCGCCATTAGCATTTTGCCCGCCATGTATCCCCTTCTCTTCCATCAGACCTGCTCTCACGTCAGTCACCGATCATCGACACCGCTTAAAAGCCCAGGTATATCCCCCATATACGAGCGTAAAGGGATAAAACATAGTGGACTTACGATCAGCCTCCTTCCCGGCCCCGGGCTTCGTCGCATCGAAATCGCCGCCGTCGGCCTTCAGCCCGCTGCTCCGGACGTACTTCTCGCCCGTCCCCTCGCCCTTGCTCTTCGCGTTCGGGCCATCCTCATCCTCCTCGTCCCCATCTTCTCCTCCCGCTCCTCGCCCTCCATTACTCTCCGAAGCTGCGCCCCTCCCAGCGTTCCCCGCGTCCCCGCCGTTCTCGCGCGCGACCTCGTCGACGGGGCGGGGCCCGGGGCCCTCGAGCTTCTGCGCCTCGTTCGGCCCGTCGCCGGCGCCGGCGTCGGCGTCGTTGACGTCCGTGGGCGCGGACTTGGGGTTCGTCCGCGGGTTCGCCGGGTCCCGCGTGTCGTTCTGGTCCTTGGTCGTGTCCTCCCCGGCGCCGCTCTTGAGCTTCAGGTTGGTCGACGGGTTGTCGGGCGTTTCCGACGATTCGGCGGCGGTGCCTGTGTGCTTGGCGAACTGCGCGTCTTGGGTGCGTTCGGACGAGCCGTTGGTTTCGCGGGGAGCCTGCCCGGTCGTCTCGCCGCTTGTGTCACCGTTTGCTTCTGCCAGGGCGGCCTGGGCTTTGGGATCTTCTATTTTTTGCGAGTTGTGTTAGTTCGCTGTTCATCTGACGTAGTGTTCGTATAAGGTCTATTACCGATGTTACCGGCATCGTACGGCTCGCCCTTGGAAGTGTCGCCGGTCTGGCCCGAGATGGGTTCTGGGCCGTTCTGCTTGTTCTCGCCCCAGACGGCCTTTGCGGCCGCGGAAGCCATGTTGTTTACAGTCTCCATCATGAGTTTATCCTAAGTAGTAGGCTAGATTAAGGTATATATGTATACACGTGATAGTCTTGGGTAGTATGCTTGGCAGTTTGGAAAGAAGTTTATCTAGATGTTTGAGTTATGGAAGGGTCACGTAAATCCGGGGAAACAAGAAATGGCTAAGCTCAGGTAGCATGGCAGGTCTAAGGCGGTTGTTATATGGAGATCCGCGTTAGATACAGCACGGCAAAGATTAGGACATTGGAGTGGGTTTATCTCTGACGTCTTTCATGATAGCATACAGCCGTTTCCCTGCAGGGGGGAAGGATGACCGCTTAAGACGGCAAGGAGATTACACAAAGAGATTCCTTGCTAGGATCCGTAGTGTTTCTCCTTGAACTAGAACTACATGTGGCTTGACGAAAGCGACCAAGCTGGGATTGAGGTCTCGGATTGGTCGCCACTGACTTATACGCAAGAGCCCGTGTGCCACAATCGAGTTGGCAATCAAGAAGTTGTATCGATCTCGATTTAGGGAAAGGAATTACGGGAGGACGCCTCTTACCGATGAAGGTAGACCTAGCCCTGACACCAGACTTGATTTTTTTTCTGCGTAAGTGGTGAGTGGTCGAGAATAACGAGGGCATCCTGAACAAGCTTGGCGGGGGTCCAACGTGTAGATGAGCGATGACGTCGGTGGGGTCAAAGAGGCGTTGACGTCATTGTATTTTCAGCTCGGAGTTTTGGGGAGCTCCTAAGAGTTGGAGCTGTTGCTTCTAACCTTCAATTAGAAACATGATTTGCGACAGGTTGTCTTATAACGATACATACGAAATGTACATACCTCAGATTTGTAATAGGTGGTTTCTGTCTAGCGTGACATTACCCGGATGACGAAAGGCACAGAACAAGATGTTGGAATGCCGCTACCGGCTGGCTGGAGACCTATGATCCCAATGTATGGGAATCGGCCTCAATTGAGAGAGACGAAGTTAGTCTCGCTGCCTCCGACGCCGAGGAACGCCTCTAATCCGGTTGCCATATTCTTCGAAGGAGGTGCTGTAGATGAGAATACTTTTCTTTCGGTGCACTAACACCACTCCGAGCATTTTCTTTTTAACCAGGAAAATCATTATGAGCTTGAGATATGCGAGCTTCAACCAATTGGCTATTCGCTTCGTCCAAGGCCCAACGCCTCAGATCAAGTGTATCCCGAAGCGTTGGTAACACTTTGTGAAAGTGAAGCATCAGCCGTCATTGATGAAATATGGTAGTAAGATACCTAAGTATAAGATAAGTGTACCTAAGTAACATTTAGCCTTATCATCCTAGAAAGGGGTAATTTCTTAGAGTTGGGTTAACGAAACGGCGATGCATATACTCTCATTGGGGTACTCGCATTATGTACGAGAGCAGCTGACTCTAACAACTCTAGAGGGGAAGGAGCCGCTACATGTATGAGAGGAACGAAACTCTGTATTAGGTACAATGCCTTATCTAACTTAACCGAAGGACTATCGCGCCGCACGTGGCCGATGCTTATACTTTATCCCCCCACTGGTATCGAATAAGGGGAAGGAATCAAGGCCCCGGTACTACGCATGTGCTCGAGGCATTGGCTTAAAAGCCTTTCTCATTGGCCTCTCCTTGTGACTTCGCCCTTCGATTTACAATATTACCTACCTAACTAAACACAGCCTTCCTTTGCTGACAGCCCTCCTTCTATCTTATCTATTTCGCTGCCTAGCTCTACTCAATGGCTGGGCTCGTCTACTTTATCTTCAGCTCGAGGATGCATATCGCTCGAGCTATGTATTTTGACTTACGCCTTGAATGAAGCCCGGCTTCGCCATGCGCTTGGATGTTACATTCGTCTTATTCATTTTCTTTGGGGCTGTTTCTAGCCGCGCGTCTCGGCAGCGTCGTCTGGTAGCCTCGGAGGCTCAATATGTCATTGGAGACGGCCGATTGGGCCGTGGTCGACCGCCTTCGCCCCCTCTCCCCTTAGTCTCACCCGGAAGGGTCGGTTCCCTGACCGGCTTCGCCGCCTTTGGCGATTCTTACAGCGCGGGAATTGGCACCGGTGTAAATGGCAAGGAAGATGATTGCCGCCGAGGATTAGGTGCCCATGGCGCACTGATCGCTGCCGACTTATTGGCTAATCAAGGCGGACGAAACTCTACGGCATTCCAATTCCTATCCTGTACTGGAGCCACGACCCAGGAGATACTGTCTAGCCGCGACGGTGCTCACGGCGGCCAGATCGACATCTTCAACGTCTCGCTGCCACTAGATTTCGCATTACTGTCCATCGGCGGAAACGACCTCGGCTTCTTTGACGTAATCAATGCGTGCGTATTCCGCTTCTACAACTTCTACTCGGGCACCTGCGAGACCGCGCTAGCAAACGCGAGGGATCAGATCGAAAGCGATGAGTTCGACCACCGCCTCGAGGTCATCATCATGGAAATCCTCGATAAGGTTCGCTGGGAGAAGAGACCATCCTTTCTTATCACGGTCACGGGGTACGCTCGGTTCTTCAACGAAACCACCGACGATTGTGACAATATGAGCTTCGGCATCTGGTGGAATGGGCCGAAGCTGAAGAAAGACCTGAGGATCAAGATGAATGCCATGGTTCTCACAGTTAACGCCAAGATCCGCAAGACGATCAACCTCGTTAACTCACGATTCGCCAAGGATAAGGTCATCTTTGCTGATTATGACAAGGAGTTTGATGGCCACCGGTTCTGCGAGGAGGGTGTCACGGAGCCTGACTACGACCGCAAAGATACGTGGTTCTTCCTCGTAGGCGGCCCGGACAATGCTTCGAACGGCACCCAATCGAATCATATCCGCGACCTCGAGATTCTGCCCCCAAGCTCGCCTCTGGCTGACCCGTCGTCGTGTCTTGAACCCGCGAAGGCGTCTGGAGACTGGGGCGAGTTAGCTTTGTGCTATATGGCTATGGCTAAACACCAGGATCCAAGCCTGCAGCTAGCTCGGGGGGACTTCGCCACCGAGAATTCTATGTGGTACGTCCCTACGTACTACGGCAAGACCTTCCATCCTAGATCACTTGGCCACGAGGTCATGAGGAATAAGATTTACGAAGTGTGGCGAACACTATAGCAATGTGCGTCACTGGGTGGGATTGGGACATGAATTGCTTACGATTTCTCATTATAGAGCGAGCATATACGCATTAGTTTTCCATGGTACGTATGGCGGGATGGAACGTCTCTTAATACACCACGGTGTCGTTTCAGGGATATCTATTTCTAAGCATATTACCAGCTGGACTACCGCCTCGGGTGTTTTCTCCCCCTAGCCCCCTTTCTGGCCGCTGTTTTGGAAAATACGCCCTTTTAGCAGTTACCCTAGCTGACCCGGATGATGGGTGTTGATAATCTGGTGGCTTGTTTATTGAGAGTAACGGATCCGCTTTATATTTGGGGTCGTCTTCTATGAGCGGATGACATGTACTTAGCAAGTGCTATTAGGGGCATACCGAAGTCCTAGAACCCTAATTCTGATGATAGTTGAGCATTGATGGGCTATCGGGCTGGGTTGGGGTAAGATATTGATTGAGCTCCTTTCCTTCGGCAGAGGCGTTACCGGTTGGACAGACCTTTTAAGGTTGCTCCTACCGAGACCGCGTGTGTAGGACGTGAATGCTCGTTCGTATGGCCGACATGGTCAGTGTCTATACGGAGGCTCCATTCTTCACCCTAGAATGGCCGCACCCAGCTTCATGACCAACTAACGAATAGCTGCTAAAGGATATTCCAACAGTCGGCTAGTAACTGTTGATGAAGTGTCATAGAATTATCCTGGAATACTACCTACGATACCGCGGATAGAAGAGTTGCCTTCACCTGGGTACGGCTTCTTGCTCAACCAACAACGTCCACTAACTGGGTGAGAAGGCAATAAATTAATACGCCGTCAGACCATTACTCCTTCGCCGGACTTAAAGTAACCATCAAGACATAGCCAACGCACGTCCTGGGGGCCGTAACCAAAGAGCTGATGAATAGGTGTTGCTCTAAGAGACTCATACGCTCTCGAGCGCCCGACGAGGCTCGGCATGGTCGGGTGAACCCTAACCTGTTGGATCTATGGGGAGCCCGACCCGCCGCGAGGCCGTCCTCAAATCCACGACTCTGTACTGGCTCGTAGAGCCCCATATCTGACTCCCATCCGAGCGGGCTTTGCTGCCAGGCTTTCATGTCGGGCACCATGCTATGGACTGACTGCAACGAGAATCCCCGGGTTGGGCTTGCCAGGGAGCTTCTCGGCCTCTCATAACTCCCAAGGAGCTCGCAACGATTCCGAACGCGCGAATGGCGACAGGGAGCAATCTGCTTTCCCACGTCAGCATGGAAATAACGGTCATTGCGCGCTAGCGTGTATTGAATGCTTCTTGGTTGCGCTGAATGAGGTCGAGAACTTCTCTTTCTCTGTCTCCCTCTCTTTCGGATCTGACTATGGCTTCACCGTTTGTTCTACTAGTATAAAGCTGACGCTCGATAGTAATACCGGGTGGAAGGCCGTGGCCTGATGATCACTGGGGAATGCTTACGACCAAGTCCCAAGAGTTCACTAGTGGGTTCTTGTCTAGGTTTAATTATGGCAAGTATGACCAAAATTTTCGGACAAGACAGGCATTCTTGTTGGTAGGTTAGGTAGGGGGGTCTCGACCAGTCCCGATGGCGGCCCCGGGCCTGGTATTTCCGTGTTTCACATTTCCTCACATATCATCCAAGGCGTAGGGAAAACACGACAGGTGTCGGGCACGTCATAGGCGTTGGCCCGTACTCATTGCCTTAGTGTACCGTGCGCATCGTGGTCGAGGTTATACATCACCGACCTAACGTTTTGCGAAATACTACTGCGTACATGTCGCTTGAGGCCTCATACGGTTCGCACTTTCTAGCTCAATGCGATACCAGTACTGATGCGGCGCAAAGGTTTGCGGTCGGTCGACCTGCCTAATTAGGGGTTAATGGGAAGCGTATAAAGCAGGGATTCGCGGTCGAACTCCAAGGTAGAACGCGAATCAACGGAAGAACTTGGAATAATGGACTTTTAAGTATGATCATATACGTGATATTTAGGGAGATAACTAAGAGCTAGAGAGGATGATTGAAATGATACGGTACAACTCTGGAAAATATGTTTCCTGCCAATGGGGGTCGGCACGAAGTTCTAGATAGCCACGGATTGTGTGTGTCCTCTTGCTGACAGTGAAGAAGATACTCTATACATACGGTAAGGGAGACAGATTATGGTACCTAAGGATGCGGCCCCATACCGGAAACCGAAGGAAGATGTCTGCAGTACAGCTTGATCCTAGCAGCCGCCGGCTTAGATGGCTCAATACCGGAGTTTCTCGTTTAATTAATTAAATCTGGAGAGACACACAGTAAGTTATACAATCCAGTAATCTGGCTGTGGCGCATCGAGAGGTTTAGCAAGGAGATAGGTATTGATTCCTGGGTACCTACTTTTCTGCCCCATACTAGTTGGCACAGCTTCTGGAGATGACTCATAACATTTCTTGGATATAGAAATCGAATGGATCGGAAACAAGACTTGATCTGTCTGTCTGAGAGTTTCTTGGGCGCACGGCAGTTTAATTAAAGAGTTCCGTCAGATCGAGGCGGTAGGCCTTAGTCTAAGATGGGTCTAGGCAAAGACCGGAAATAGGAATGGAGCTCGATGGACCCGGCCATGAGGACATGATATCATGTCTGCCTAACCATATTCTTGGTTGAGTCGGCCAGTCGAGATGGCGCCGGCAGATGTGGAATTTCTCGAAATGTGCTTGGACGGGGTTGAATTATTACCCCTTTTCGTATATGTATGCACTATGTAAGCCACAATTCGGGACGGGAAAAGCAAGTCATTTAGAAAGCATATATTGTGGAAAGTACCTTACTTCGGCTAGTTGAGTAGAAAAAAAATAAATCGAAGGAATCCGGATAGTGAATTAGGTATTAATAAGGTAGGAGGAGAATGGGTATGTTCGACATTGAACCGTTCATTAATCCCGAATATCTTCGATGTTAAGAGGTAGGCATGCAAGTATAATACAGAGATGGGTTAGGTGGTACATGGGTACAACAAGGCTTAAGACAAGGTTCGAGATAGGCTACCAATGGTACTGGAATAGCTGGAATAGGCAGGAATTGAAAGATACCTGGGCGATGTACCTCGTACGAGGGTACGTCTTACGTAGTACGCGTATCATTACATAAACTTTTACGGGTCCGCCAAGGTGGAGTGAAGTCAATTCCCGGGCTCTGATTGGCTCGACGCGGTGTGGTTAGCATAACAAAGGGAGAAAGCGCGGCGACGCGCCCTCGCGTTCCAATCAACTTCTCGTCTTCCCTCAATTCTCATACATTCTGCACCTACGCGCGACATTCCCGACCAATCAACCTCCATCCCTTCCCATCAATCCTAAACGCTCGTACCATTCTCAGCTATCAATGTTCTGGTCTGCATGAGCACCACAGCTAAATCTGAAGAATTTTGGGAACAGCCAGTGCGACAAGAGTTCGTTCATCGGGTACGAGTCCTAACATCCCGTTTGCTCGCATTCCTGGTGTTGCCTTGGCCCAACCCGCCCACCTCGGCTCTCGACAATCAACCATCGCCGTTTATCACGGTACCTACTGAATTATCAGCAGCAGCACCAAGCACATACATACATACATACCTACCTACCTACCTACTTACATACACGCGCACACTGCCAAACACTCTAGACAAACGGATCTTCGCATTACGGACATAGTATCCGCAAATCTATTTTGCACAGCCCGTCGCGATTGGATACTGTCCGCAGGGTTTTGGACCTGCTTCTCGACCGCATCACTTATCCAACTAGCCAACCGTGACCACATGCGGAAACACTATCTTCTTAACCCCCCACCCCGTAGAAACTAGGATTCGCTTCGACATTCCTTGCAAACAGGCCCGGCAGCTTTTTCTGGCCTGGTGTGTTTAAAACAACCTTGTTCAGCACTTGCCATGGTCGTTCCAGTCCGCGACGCTATCGTCCAATCCCATCTTGCGCTTCGCGTACATCCGTACATCCAAGGCGGGTCCGACTAAGTGGATCTTGTGCTGAGTTGGCATTCTGCACTCCGCCAATCCTGGCACGTTCGATGCTGCTCAATTAACCCTATTCGGTCTTTCCCTCTGGTATCCCCCCCGGGACCTGGCTTTAATCTATCACTGCCCGGTGCCTGCCCTGCAGCCCTTTCGCGGTCTACACCACCACCGTACACACCACACACCTATTGCACTTTCTCACTTTGACTTTAGCCCTTGACGCACCATAGGCGTTCTTGCGCTCTCTGCTGCAACCTCTGACGCCCGCACTGCCTAGCACCCGGCCAAGGTTAGCACGCATTCACTATCTCGATCCCCCGCGACTCCGTTCTCCGTTCCCTCTCCCCCCTCTTCTTCTTCCTATCACTTTACCTACCCGTCTCCATACGGCAACCCATCCTTATCATCATTACCACTCCTCCTACTTGCGATATCGTCGTCAATGACGCTTCCATGCCGACTATTGCGCATATCGTTATTTGAACTTTACGACAGACAGTTCACTTCTGAGACCATCTATCCTCTAGGCACGTCAAGTGCCTGATACCTGACGCGCCACAGCCAACCCTTGCTTCGTGGGCTCCACAGCTAATTAAAGTCGCCCAAGGTAAGTTCTGGCTGAGTGCTAGGTCGTTCCGTTTTCACATCTCCCAATCGTTACGCAGTCCAAGAAGCGGGAAGAACCTGGATTCTTAGACGAACTACACTCGAAGTCGCACATCAATCATACAATATCGCATCTACGTCTAACTGATAGCGATAGCAAACACGATAGTCCTGTCGAGCGACGAACAAACAAGTATTTACCGACCAAAATGGTCAAACCATCTGCCTTCGCGGCCAATACCGAGCCGCTACACATATTTCAAGACGACTTCTTAGATCAGCCAGCGCCGTCAATTAGCCGGGCGCCGATGCCCTCCGTTGGAAAACAATCATCTCCTCGCCGCGTTCTCCAGAATTCGAACGGAAATGTAGTATTCAACCCACCGAACGGGCTCGCGAAGCAGCACTCGCCATTCAAAGCGACCGGGCGCACCGCCTCATCTCCATTGACGCCCCTCGGATCGTCACATGGCAACAAACTTAATTCCGTATCGATTCTTCCGCCGGATTCGCATGGACAGACGACGGATTCGATGCAAAAGAAGCAGCCGCTAATGTCGAGATTCAAGACCGTTGTTCAGAAGCCGCCAGTGGAGCCGAACACGGGTTTCGGGAAGGAGAATATTCATCCTACTTTATATCCCGCGCCGTCTACCTTCAACCTTAATCTAGAGAATTATTACCAGAACGCTCCTCCGAGGAAGCGCACACTACTTGAAGCCGCCCCGATTCAGGATTCGAGACCAGCGAAGAAGACAAAGCAAGAAGAGTCCGCCCTACCGCTTCCCGATTCCTTTCCCGCCATCGAAGATACAGGCGCGAAACCTTCGTACAGCTATGCCCAATTGATCGGAATGGCCATCCTCCGCGCACCTCAGAGACGGCTGACACTATCCCAAATTTACAAATGGATATCGGATAATTTTTCCTTCTACAACGCGCAAGATGCCGGCTGGCAGAACAGCATCCGGCATAACCTTTCTCTCAACAAGGCCTTTATCAAACAAGAGCGGCCCAAGGACGATCCGGGAAAGGGTAATTATTGGGCTATAGAGCCTGGAATGGAGCACCAGTTCATGAGGGAGAAGCCGATCAAGAAGTCTGCCGCAAGCATGGGAAATCCGCCTTTCATGTCCGGCCGCGCCGAACCCGTGCGCATGGACCCTACCGTTTTCCACGATGGTCTGCCCTCTTTACCGCCAGTGCTCCCAACGCAGCCGAATCCATATGCCCACAATTTGATACCGCCTCAAGACCCAGTCGGGCAGCCAGCACCCGAGGTATCGTCCGACGCTACTATTCCGCTTTCTGACAATGTGGGTCCTGAGGAACAGGCGGACAAGGTCCAAGAACATCTGCCTGCGGAGAACAGCGCATACTCTCCGTTGCCCGCCGCTATACACTCGTCACCGCCGATTCCCCGTCGTATAGAGGCCCGCAGCAATACTCCACCGCCTACCAAGAGGGAGCCCCCTTCCTCTGGCTCACGCAAACGTAGTCATAAGCGCAAGTATGCCTCGATGGATGCTTGTATGGATGACAGCGGTTATATCTCTTCACTTGAGTCTTCAGTCATGCGTCCCAGAGGTAGTCGATTACTAAGTTCGGGAACCAACCGTCCTCGAATTAAGAGGGGACGAGCCGAGGAGGAGATTGCACGATTGCGTGCCTCTTCTTACGATAGCCCTACTAAGGGCCGTCCTTATGATCTTATGCCTCCGTCTTCGTCGCCGGTGCGACGCCAGAATGACACCGGCCAGATGCTACCGCCTCTAACGCCGGCTGTCAAAATGAAGGCGCCCCCGAAGCCTCCCGCTTCCGTGTCGCCCAACACAAACCTACGGATACATCGAGACAACGTGCGGTCGATGCTTAATTCACCTCTTCGCCGTGTTAGCACCATAGCCACTGAGGATCCGATTCCGTGGAGTCCGGCCTTCCACATGGACGATTCGTTGTTCAACTTGAATGACTTTGTGACCGACCCGTCGGAGTTTGACATATACCAAGACCAGTCTCTAGATCCGTTCTTTTCTGCCGCGGACAACGGCTCTCCCTTAAAGCGCCCAGCTAGGAGAGGGCGCCTAGACCGGACCACGTCCGCTAGCGTCCTTGGTGACCTTGCAAACTCGGCCTCAAAGAGGTCGATAACCTCGGCTCCCCTGCTAAAAGCTCCCGCTTCGACGATGCCCATGTTGTATGAGACACCTAGCAAGGTGTTCGAAGACATGTCGCCCCCCAATAAAGCCTTCTTACAGTCTCCGACCAAAAACGTCTCCACGGCTAAGAATGACTGGATGAATTTGGAAGACTTCTGCACTTCCCAATTCTTTGAAGATGAGAGCGAAGAGGGTACGGGCATAGATATCCTCCAGGGTTTCGAGAGGATCGGTGGCAGCCAGCCGCCCGGCGGACAAGCATCGTCCTCCAAGGCTTCGAAGCCGGCTCTTGGTCGTAGCTTTACGACCGCGTTTTAAGCCGCACGCGCCACCCTTCCAGGGGCGGCTCACTACTATACTTTGATGACGATTACGAATAACGACCCCATTGCATCAGTTGATTATTGTTGCAGGCGCATTCGTTTTGAATGCGTTGAGTACGGCGTCTACACTCTTCGACGGATATAGACCTTCCTGCCTACGTTCTTGCCCCGCGGCTGGCCTTGTTGCCTATTTGTTATAATGACGACACGCGTCCCAGGTACATACTTCATCACAACGCCTACACGAAATCTGGGTTTTCTCTTCTGCTTTTTACTTGATTTGAGCCTCGCGCGGATATATGGGCGGGTAAGCCTGCGGTCTTTCCCCCCCTTGCGCGCGTTTCAGTCACCACGATCCTTGGGAGTTGGAGGGTCACGCTGAACCATGCGACAAGGCGTTGGATGAAATGTACTTGATAAGGAAAGGAACCTTAGGAAGGCAGGGGAAACAGGAAACGTACTGAGGGCATTGTACCTCCGGAGGAGTTTTGCGAATTGGAGGGACCACCAAGGTCGAGATGGATATGGTTATTTTTGTGCGGTTTGTTTTTTCTTGCCGCGTATGGACGGACAAGCGGAGCCATACGCGGCGGAAGGGAACTCGGAGTTGGAGGTTTGTTAGGTATTGCGATCCACGCTTTCCCATACATAAGGGTAGTACATAGTTCGGCTTCGCGCCGCAACTTCGACTGTTCTTTTCCCGCACCAGAGCGGCCTCGATCTCGATCAACGTGACATGTGATGATGACGGCTCCTGTCGTGACATGTTTGGTAGAACCAGGCTAGCCTCTTGTGTTACGTTTGCATGTTTTCTTACTTCCTCAGGTAGCCTAACCAGTGCTTTTCAGCATAGCTCTTCGCAGCATTGACGGATCGGCGGGCTCGTACAGCCTTTCGACGTAATATAATGCGATGTTTTATTCACAATGGGGCAATCATCTCGATTTAAGTAGCTGTTGTAATCGCTAAATAGCAGCGGTAGTAACAACAACAACAACAGTTGTAATAGTAGTAGTAGTAGTAGTTAGTTACACCAGCCTACCAACCCATGGATTATGGCGAAAAAAAAAATCCGCGAAGAAGCCAAAGTCTATCACTAGGTAAGCAACAAGAGATTAGTAGGTATCCCTTTCCACGAGCGCCGATTCCCAGCCTCCGTCCCCGAGAAAAATAATTGAGAGAAAAAAAAAAAAGGGGGAGGATATTACATGGACGTATTCGATGATATGTGATATGAACGCCGTCCCCCGGTTTCTTTTTTTTATTGTCCCCCCTCCCCGTCCTCCTTAGCTTCTTTAGCCTTGCTGCACATGTCCCTACGTCCCTACGGCTCTCCCTCCCTCCCGGGTTCTCCGGATCGGTGGTGGCGATGAGATGATGTATTATGTGTGACTTTCCCCTCTCCCCTTTCCTTTTCCCTCTCTTTGCATGTCTTCTTGCTTCCTTTCCTTTGCTTCCCTACCCGCCTACCTTCTATCCCACCCTTTCCATTCATGCTTTGACTCTATATTTGCCTTGCCTCCTATTAATGCGTATCCTTCCATTGAACGACCTGTCCTTTCCCGACTCCGGCTCCAGATCTAGCCCCGTTCGCCTGTCGTTGACGGCACCGCTTTAGTATATGCCGATGCGGGTGGCCCAGCCGGCGTCCTTCTGGTTCACGTTGATCTGGTAGGGGAACGGGTTGGCTTCGCTGGTGGTTATGGGCGGGATGTGGTCCTTGTGGGAGTTGACGCAGGTCACGATCTTCATGGCGGTCGTCAGGAGCGTCTGTTCCATGGCCTTGCGGACTTTGGCTCGTTCTGTTGCGCGCGGTTCGTCGCGTTAGCTAGTTAGGTAAAGAGAAAAGAAAAATAAGGCATTTCTTCCTTCGTTTTTCGGACTTCCGGTCTTTTAGAAGTTGTACGATCCGAGAGGGATTTATATATATGGGCGAGGAAAAGTGTAAGAACAAGGAGGGTGTAGGAGGAAGAGGAGAGAAAAAGACGAACCGCTCTCGGTGCGCGGCTCGGCGACGGTGACCTTGACGGTCCAGGACTCCCAGCACACCTCCTCGTCGGTGCCGCCGTAGGCCCGCAGGTACCAGGCCTTGCGGCGCTTCTTCTCGAAGAACTGGACGGAGATGTGGCCGCGGCCGCCGCTGCGGTGGGAGTGCGAGTGGGTGCGTTCGGCGTCGAGCTCGCGCGCCAGCTCGGCGGCTCGCTTCTCGATCATCGTGTCGAGCTCGGCATCTTCGACGTACGGCAGCGTGATGTCGAGGACCTCGCGCGACCGCGGCGAGAGCGACGGGAAGAACCGGTGGAAGAAGATGGTGTGTAGGATCCCTGGGAGTTGGAGAAATGGGATCGTTAGCTCTAGCTTTTGCGCAGGTAGGAATGTAGGTAGGTAGGTATATATGGCTTGGGTATATAGTATTTATATCGGCGGGTGGATATGGGGGTTAGGTGGACTGGTGGATATGGTGTATGGGGATCTGTCTTCGTGGACGACGATGGATGGACGCCCGGACGAAGACGCGAGTGGTGATGGTGATAGGTAGACGGCGATGATGACGATGGGAACGCGGGGCATGTGATTGGGTGCAGGCTTTTTCCGTTTCTTTTTTTTCTTCTTTAAATTACCTCGAACTACATCGCGAACCGACGCTGGATCGGCAAAGGCTTCGAGGATAAACTCTTGGGGTGTTTGTTGTTCCATGGTATTGTTCGGATTAGATCTTGGTTCGAGGTAGGTTGCGAGTTGACCTTCTTGAGGTCGTCCAGCAACAGGAGACGCCGGCACGATGAATGGACCATCAGTGATCTTGTGATGATGATGGAGGGGTCCCGGCGGCAAAGGGGGCTGAGCCGGAGGGGACGAGACTTGGGACGTGGGGTGGTACGTATAGACGTTTCTGTACATTCTGTACATTCCGTACAGGTACTTTGCGAAGTCGTGCGTCATATTAGCCACATCCATGTTCCGCCATTCAACTAATCTTTTGCGGCTGGTGGCTTATGGCTTGTGCTCTATGTACAATAGGTACAGCTTCAGTAGGTACCTGGATACAGCGAGTTAGTAGGTGCATTGACAAAGTATAATCACATATGCAATCTACCCCAGCTGACCGGTCTGCACTACATGCAGTCTAGATCTGATTTGGTAATTTAGCAATGCATCTATCCTTTAGCGTAAGGTAGGCCGCGGTTTAGGTAGGTACTATCTCCTGTTAGCTGCAGGGCGGCCGGGTGGCTTCAGGCGCCTATCTTATCAATTCACTCAGCGGTGTTAGGTACCTGCCTAGGTAAGTACCTACCTAAGCAACTGCTAAGGTAGCCTCTCCTGTTAATACCGTGTCGGGCGACTCGCGCATGGGGCCGAGGCACACGTCAGAACCGAACTTTAATACAATGTACCAAGTTCCAAAAGGTGAAAGGGCGGCCCTGCAGGTTGGCTGCGTACCAAAACCCAAACAACCGTTTTGATCCAAACATTGACCTGGACCTGGACAACATTTGTGAGCCCCCTAGAAATTTCCAATGCTGAGCTCCGGGTCGCGCGAATTATCCATCTCCATCCTACGCCTTTAAACCGATTCGAATTTTGGATTCCCCCCGAATCTTGAATCTCGAATCTACCATTCTTCAGCCTTCTTTGGGGGGCCCAGCATGATATCAGCTACTCGGCGATGGCTCCGCCGTAACAGAACCCCCTTAGCCATCGGCGTTGGTGTCATTGGTGCCGGCTACCTCGCTACTCAATATGTCCTGAGTAAGATCAACGACGCGCGCGAGCGCATGAGCAGCGATCGCATCGCCAAAGAGAAGTAAGGCTACCTTTCCGTTCGCCCGTTCCGGAATCACATCGCGAAGGTTCAGACACCTAACGAGTTCCCTAGCCTTCGGCGTCGGTTCGAGCAAAACCAGGAAGATTGCACCTTCACCGTCCTGGCGTTGCTACCTACTGCGACGACCAACATTCTCGAGACGATGAACACGGAGAGGATCACCTTGGAGATCCAGCAGATGAAGAGTAACGCCAAGAACACGCGCAGCAGTGCAGAATCCTCAGCTGCACCCCCTAGTATTGCCGATACCACCTTAACCGAGGAGGAAGGAAAGAGTATAGCAAGCCTACCGAGCGATAGCGGTGGATTCACGAGCCAGATAACACTATCGTCTGCATCTAATGGCGGAGATGGTTCTCAAGATGGCGGCAGTCAGTCCGCGCAGAGATTGAGAAAAACGAAGAGACAGTTGTGGGATGAATTAACAATAAGCTGTAGGTCCCCCTCCAGGTATACCGTCTGATTTCAGGCTAATTGATCCTTTAGCAATAACACGCGCTTTCACTCTCATCTATACACTAGCCCTGCTTACCATGCTCACGCGAGTCCAACTAAATCTCCTTGGACGACGGAGCTACCTGTCGAGCGTGGTGTCCCTGGCCACCGGGACAGCGCAGTCGACTATAAGCCTAGAGAACAACGATGATGATAACCTGGAACAGCAGTACGGTAACGACTTTGAGACGAACCGAAGATATTTATGCTTCAGCTGGTGGCTCTTGCACCGCGGCTGGGTCGAGATCATGGAGAACGTCGAGGGCGCTGTCCGCGAAGTCTTTGGCCAACTCAGCCCCCGCGATCTCTTGAGCTTTGACACGTTTTCGCAGCTCACTATGGAGGTCCGTAAGAAGATGGAAAGCAGGGGCGACGGGACGAGGCCGGGCTCCAAGTGGTTGCCATTCCTGTTACCGCCAGCAAAGATGGAAGACTTCGTCCTCAGGGAGTCGGGGGTCCTAGACGCTAGCCCCGTTGTAGCAACCCACGCGGAAAGCTCTCCGTCGTCAGAGACGGCGCTTCGCCGCCTCCTGGACGAGACGTCGGACCTTATCGAGTCACCCGCCTTCTCGCACGTTCTGACACTCCTCCTCGACGCCGGCTTCTCTACGCTGTTGCACAAGAAGGTGCTGCCGGGTGCCTTCGACCTACCCGACGGGCCCTTCACCAGCCCTCGCTCATCAGACCCGAACCAGCTACTAGGCCAGCATGCGGCTATGAAAGCGGCGGGCTCAAAAGTAGTCCTGCTACCTAAGATCCTGTCGGTGCTGACACGACAGGCGCATGCCATCGGCAATGGAATGCCCAACGAGTACCTGCAGGAGATGGAAAAGGTGCGCGACCTCGAGTCCTTCGCGGCCGTAGTCTACTCGAGTAACTGGGAGAACGAGATCCAAGACACAGAGAACCTGGCGGCTGCCGTGGCGGCACGAGCCGCGGACGAGGCGGCGAACCGCAACAACGCGCGTGCCTCCGAGGGCAACCTTGGCGGTCGGTTCTCGCAAGGCTCGACGCTAGGAGAGGAAAGCTTAGTCATGATTGACCCATCGCAGTCACAGACGCAGAGTTCGTTTGAGACCGCGTGGGGTAGGGCCACGGAACGGTAAAGCAGGGGAGGATGACACGGCACGAACGACAGGACACAGATACGTGGTCGTGGCACCCGGTGCGACTCTCGTTCCCGAGGATGGGTTCCGAGGCATCGGCGCAACTAATGAGACGGACGCTGTTGGACGGATGTGAGGAACATACGAGACTTTTCTTTTCAAAGATACGTCATAGCGTCTGTATTACGACTACCAGCTACCGGCTACCAGATTTGCAGGCAGCTTACATAGAGGGATTACATAACATACATGTACCAATATCGCGGATAGGTATCGAAGGTTGAACACGCCTCTAAATAACTCCGGATGGAGATATCTCTCATTACGTCGTCTCTAGCTCTTAACTTCAACGTAAAACTTCAGCGTAGAACCTCCTTAGGAGCCCAATGGAATGAATGTAGGTCCATCGGCTCGTTCGACCGCCTTGGTCGTGTCTATGAATATCGTTAGGAGGTCGGTGTGTCTCCATGCCACTCGCCCCGTTTATCTGTCACTTCCCCCAAGGCACTGTGGCGGGCGTGTATTAAGTCCGTTCCTAGGTCAGCCATACGGAAACCGTCTAGGGGTTAGGCTCGCGGGGGGACCCTTCCCCTCCCTGCCCTCTCTCCTCGGTGACTTGGGGATAGTATGAATTCCATGCCATGGTGTTCGCATTCAGTGTGTGTTGAGAGTTATCACATCAGCCCCCGGATGAACTTGTCCAGTCCCATCTCGAACATCTCGTTCCGGACACCTTCGCCGCCTTTGTGCTCGACGGGCGAGAGCGGGTTTTTGACGACTGCGAGGTGGGGTGTTAGTATAGTTTCTGTATGTTCTCGTTCCGGGGTGTGTTGGTCGGTCGTATAGCCTGCCCCTCTTATATCAAAGTATTTCAGGATGATGGTATAGCCACGTATATCAACGGCTCCGTAGGCGCCTCCTTAGCACAAAACGAGGAGTGTTCTTCCTCCCCCTATTTCATCTTCTTCCGCCTCCGTCCCCCGGTAAAACCGCAGTCTCCCGTACGCTTACCCTAAATCGAGCAAGGTAAAAGGGGGCGAGAAAAAAAAAAAAAAAAAACTCACCATACTCGACCCAGAGGTTGATATAGATCTGGTGCAGGACGTTGCGCATGCTGAGCGCGCCGGGCTCGGTGAGCATGGCGAAGCGCAGGTTGGTCGGGGTCTCGTAGTAGTGCAGCTTGTAGTGGGCGGTGCGGTAGGCGATGAAGGCGTCGTCGTCGCCGCCCAGCTTGCGCACCATGTTGCGCAGGCTGAACACCGTCCCGAAGATCAGCTTCGCGTCGTCCTCCCCTTTCTTCTTCAGCTGCCGCGCCGACGCCGCCGCCTGGGCCGCCGTCGGGGGCGCGGGGTGTGGGTGAGATTGGGACTGGGACTGGGATTGGGATTGGGCGTGAGGCGCTGGGGGGGTAGAGGTCGATGTCGATGTTGTTCCTGTTGCGGCGGGCGCGCTCGTGTTACCGGTGCTGCCGGGGGCTTGCGATTGAGGCCGTGACGGAGCTGGGCTCGTTATGCTGGACTGGGGCCGCGGGACCCATAGCTTCGAGTAGACGCACTCGGCTGCGAGGTGGGAGATGTTAGTTACCTAGGTACTTGGGTAAACAGATATAGATAGGTTCAAGCAGACTTACTGTGGCGGTCGAAGATGTAGAAGGAATAGACTTGTATAGGCATGGCTGCTAGCGTGTGTAGCAACGTGTATGTAATACAGCGCGGCTCGCGGCTGGAAATCACATGCCCGTGGAGGACGAGTGGGATGGGATGGGGACTCGGCTGCGGTCGCTGTCGCGGTGTGGTGGACGGGGTATTAGGTAGGTAGGTAGGGTTGCTCTTTAGGTGAGTTCTAAAAATAATGGGAATTAGAACGGAGGAACTGGAACATCGACCGGCAAGTCGGCATATGGCTGAGGTACAGTGGGTTGTAAAAAGTTTCTACCCGGTGGCTGGTACTAGATACCCCCGTAAATTGAATATCCCCACTACTTAAAAGTAATTTTTTACCTTTCAACCTTCAATTTACTACTTATTATACGAAGCTATTTCGAATTTTTTAATTATAATGCGTGGAAAGGAATCATCCCTTGAAATTAGCAGGCTATTGATAGGTTTGTATTACGATCGCTATTTAATTCTATACCGCATAAGATTGTAGCTATAATCAAAGTTAATGGGTGGTATACGAAATATTAATAAAGTGGGGTTTTTCTATTGCATTTATACGGTATATATATATATTTAATAGCTGTAATTAATTTGCGGGGTGTATCGTGTACAGATCAGCGGGTAGGAACTTTTTACAACCCACTGTAGGTACCTAGGTACGTATTCTAATCATGCTTTTGCGGGCCGGTCCAGGGGGGGAAATCCAGCCCTGCAACACTATAAACTTAAAAAAGCAGTACCCATGGCGGCGCTAATACTAGGTACAGAATATATCCATTTACACTTTCACTTAAATACTCGAGTAACACAATTCATTTGTCGCGGACGTTAGCCGGTCTGGATTAAAGGGCTATCTCTCCAGGGATACTCTGACAATCCGCGCATATAATCTCCGATCACTGACATCTTGTTCAGCTGCTCAAGGGTATCCCGCGCTGTTATGCCAGCATATGATGGATGTCACCAACTCGTTACCGTGTTAGCCTTAGAGGCAATTTCGAGCTCCAAATGGCGATATGGTTCTGCAGCGGCAGGGATCATGGGATTCGCGTTTGGGGGCCGTGATTTGCCCAATCGCGGAAGTAGCAGCCTTTTGGGCTGAACAATCGCTGAAATCCAGGGAAGCACATAGGCGGGTTATTGCGTGCCGGGGTACCGGGAGGGGCAGGAGCAGGAGCAGACAGAACCTGTACCAGAAGACTTGTAGGCAAAAAAAGAAAGAACGAACGAAAAAGAACCTTCAAGTTAGGTACTTTTGTACCCAACTATCTAAAAACCGAATGTTTTCTGTCCGTCTCGTTCCAATATTGGGCTATTATCATCTATTATTATTATTATAATACTACTACTACTCCTGCTCATGTTCTCTCTACCTCTTAGACTCTTAGTCTCTTCGCCTCTGCGTTCGGACGAGTCAAAGCCAATGTGTTAAGAAACCGAACCCCGCGTCTCAAGGTCTGATATTCGTCTGCCCTTCGGACGGATCAACGAAACCGCCACCATGCAACCTACTATGCAATCCTCATCTACTACAGCCTCTGTCGACTCCACGGGCCCAGGCGGTAGCGGTACGCATAGCACACATAGCTTGCCCTTGTCGCCGCATATTACGATCGACCAAGATGCGGATGCGCCTGGGCGACCTTGGCTTGCCCCTCACCTGTGAGTTTTCGAGGACTGCCACATGAGTTAAGCCTTCGCGACTACGCCCCGCGATTGTCTTGGCCATTGCGTCGTTTCTGCGCGGCTAAGACGTCGAGTGCTTCGTCTAGGTCCGCGCCGCCAACCGTATCCCCTTTCCAGAGCCCTATAAGGCATCACAAGAGGGCGCCTTCTCAGCATCGTGAAGTGAAGGTCAGTCCAAGAAGCGAGGTCCCGCATCGTACCCTCATGAGCTGAGATTCCCGGCACAGGAAACACTCAATGCCAAAACCGAATATACGAACGACGAGACGGACGGAAGGTCGCAACAAACCATCAACCAATATACCATTCGAGAAGAGATCGGGAGAGGCTCGTATGGCGCCGTACACCTTGCAACGGACCAATTCGGAACCGAATATGTAAGCGCACGTGGCTAGACCCGGCCTCATTACGCATCTAATCGTCGTTACTTCAGGCCATCAAGGAATTCTCGAAACTGCGCCTCCGAAAACGAGCCCAATCCAATATCCTAAGAAGACCCGAAGGTGGGAGGCCAAGGTCGCTAGGCCCAGGGCAGGGCCTTTACAGCGCCCATAAAAAACAGCTCAGCCATCATGAAATCGCAGAGGCCAAGGACGCCCTCTATCTAATACGGGAGGAGATCGCCATTATGAAAAAGCTCAACCACCCCAACCTGGTGCAGCTGATCGAAGTGCTAGACGACCCCGAAAACGACTCCCTATACATGGTTCTCGAAATGTGTAAAAAAGGCGTAATCATGAAGGTCGGCCTAGACGAGCAAGCGGACCCGTACGATGACGAACGCTGTCGCTATTGGTTTCGCGATCTCATCTTGGGCATTGAATATCGTGGGTGCTCGCCAGGAAATAGTACCGCTACGTATATGCTAACCATCCCACCGTAGTACATTCTCAAGGAGTCGTACACCGAGACATCAAACCGGACAATCTTCTACTCACAGAAGAAGACGTATTGAAGATCGTTGACTTTGGTGTGTCTGAGATTTTCGAGAAACCAGACCATATGATGACCAGCAAATCCGCGGGCTCGCCCGCCTTCTTACCACCGGAGCTGTGCCAAGCCAAACATGGCGACGTCTCAGGTAAAGCGGCAGACATATGGTCCATGGGAGTTTCCCTCTATTGTCTCAAATACGGCAGACTGCCTTTTAGGCGGGATAACGTTCTAGACATGTACGACGCAATTCGCACCGAAGAGCTTCAAATACCCGTCGAGAATGAAGACCCGAACTTCGTAGACCTTATTACCAGGATCCTAGATAAGAATAGCGAGACGAGGATAACCCTACGGGATATGAGAGTAAGTTTGGCCATTCTAATCTCAAAATGATAGGTGCTAAACCAAGCAGAATCATCTCTGGGTTACGAAGGGAGGCACCGATCCCTTGCTTTCGGAGGAAGAAAATTGTTCGAACGCGGTTGAGCCACCGAATGCTCTGGAAGTAAACCACGCCTTCACGCGGAAGATGGACCACCTGATCTGTGTGGTAAGAACTTCTATCCCATACACGTTACCCCTTTTCGTACGCTCGCTAAAGTCCAATCCCAGTTGAGAGCAATTCGCCGGTTCAAAGGTCTCATCTCTAAAAGTAGAGCCTCGACCCCCCGGACACCCCAAGCCCCGAGGGCTGTAGAAAAGGAGGCTCGGGAAAGTGCAGAAGGGTCCGCACCACCGACCGCGGATCCCCAGCCTCCGGCGCAGCTAGTGCGTCAGAAGTCGATCGCGGAAGAGGCAGCAGAGCTCGTCAGGCAGCGTAGAGCTTTCCTCGCAGCGCAAAAGCACGTATCGACCCACCCGCCGTCACCCATGCTGGGTGAAAGGGGTCACGCTCATGACTTATTGGACAAGCCACCCCTTTTCTTAGGTATCGGCACAGGCGGGAACGACGATTTTGATCCCTCCGATCCCCCCGCTGATGTGGTGTCCGACTCGCCTACCGGTATTGATTTCGACGTCTACGACCGTGCTTTCGAAACGGAGATTAAACGCATCCGTTCGGATAAGAAGAAGGGTCACGCTAGGACCTATCTCACAAGGCTCATAGGAGAGCAAGAGAAGGGCAAGTATGTCGGTGACGATTACATGGTATTAGAGGCCGCGAAGTCCCCAACCCTAAGCTCGCCAACCTTCGGAGGGTCGAATTACACCTATGGGATGAGCGAAAGTTCGCGTCCTGGCTACGGTGACTTAAACCGAGAGAAGCAGGAGGTGTTCGGGGCGGCGAAGGAGAAAGAGCACAAGTTCGCAAATTTGGTTACAGCCATGACGAAGGAGATGAAGGATAGGAACACGAACTAAAGGTGACGCTTACTGAGCTCGCCATGGTTCTCGGCCTCGCCCGGGAATTATGAAGGAGATAGCGGGGCGCCTCGTTCTCGGACGGTCGCGTTGTGACGCGTCACCTCCTCCGCGGGGCGCCTGTCTTTGTTAGGACCTATATGCGGGCGAGAAGAGCGAAAGACGAATAGAAGCGTCGTTATATACCATCACGCGGGCGTTCCGGCTCAGCTCTGGGACAGGGGGACAGGGAGACAGGGAAAAGTGGATTTGGTCGGAGATCATCTTCTCATCACACTTACACACGCACAATATCCTATATCGCGCAGGCCGCAAGACTGAGTCTCAGGAGGAAGAGTCTTTTCGGGGGGAACTTAATGTTGCGCCATCTACCTACCACACGCCCTACTCATCGCCTTACACATACCTACCTATCTAATACTACCGCGCTGGAAGAACGGAGGGAGGCGCCGGCGATCATCAGAGATTCTTGTCGAAATACGTCGTTTAAACAAAAACCTACACCGTCCTTACCTTTACCCTTAGGTCAGGTACCTACGTACGTAATCAAGTAATAACAATGAGCCAATGAATAGGTACCCGAAATCTGGCTTTCTAAGTAGGTAGGTAGCGATAATGGAAACATGTCCGTTCGCGGATTGATAGGTTGAATCTATTCGTCTACCTCAGTACATATAGATCTATGTATACACCTACCTAGGTATATACCGGCTTTCCCAAATGAATGTGATGTCGAAATGACCTCGTGTATACCTACTTACCTAGAGGTAACCCGGTTGGTTAGTTCAATGGTAGGAGGTGTGTAGGTATGTAGGTAGGTAGCTACGTAAACTGATCTTCGTGTCTTGACTCCTAACGCTCGGATGTAACTACCGAAGAGGGTTGGAGTACAGTGTTCTTGATCATGGACCCTTTTTTCTTCCTCTAATGTTTAGCGCCTAGATATATATCTTATTTTACTTTATTTAATTTTATTTTATTTTCCTCATTTTCTTGCCCTCGTTCGTTCCGTTATTTCTCTTTCCGAAGTACCTCTACATATCTAGGTAGGTATCTATCTATACCTCCAAAATGTCTTTCCTTGCTTGGAAACCCGAGACGAATATATGTAAGTATGCAAAGCATGCAAAGTATACATGGAGGTAGAGCCACCTCCACGACCCCAGCAGGGAAGAAGAGGAAAAAGAGGAAAACTCAGTTCTCACATTTTGTCCGCCCGCCCGCCTAACTAAGCCCGCCTCCTCTTCCTCTTCCTCCTGCTCCTCCTCCTCGTTTTCCTTTTCCTTGGCCTTATTCTTCCCTCCCCCCAAATTCTCAATATCCCACGCCCAGGCCCCAGCATGACCCCCCAATCTCTTCCTCTCTCTTCTTCTGTCCCCTGGATTACCAGAGGTGGAGATTCAATATAATATATATACGCATGCAATGCATCCTGTATGTTCGTATGTAGGTAAGGTAAAGGCAGGCAGGGTAGGCAGGGTAGGTAGGTAGCTAGGTAAGGTGGGCATGTACGGGCATATGTATGTAGGTGGTATCGTATGTACATGGTGTGGGCAGGTAAGGATATCTATGATGTGTGTGTGTGTGTGTGTGTGCCTATATATGGTACCCATACCACGCACACGTACCATACCATGTATGCACACCATCGCGTTACTTGCAGGGGCGCGGCGCAGCACAGCGCAGGCTCTAGCTCTCCGTCTATCTCGGCCGGCCAGGGGTGGTAGGATGGAGAGTGATTTACGGATGGATAACTTAGCCTAACCGACTTTCTTCCACGCCAACCTACCTATTTATTATTTGCCGTATACCTATTTACCTTTCACCACTTACCATTTGCTGCTACTACCGGTGCTCATATGACATGGCCGATGTGAATAAATATAGACGGATGGGTGAATTGTATCTATAATATGCGTTTTCAGAATCGCATATTGACATATGTAGACGCAGTGCGTGCCTCCCTGTGTAGTATCGGGTAGATAAAAACTCACCGCTCAGATAGACAGACGCTGGGGCTTATCGACCTAGGACCGCAGAGCCGGAGCCAGGGGAGGGCGGGAGGAGACCGGGAAGAAGAACAAAGAAAGGGGGAAGAGGAAAGTAGTAAGAGCGAGCGTGAGCAGGGAACCCATCCAGGCAGGCTACCTGGCAAGCCGGAGTCGTAGGGCAAGCCAAAGAGGACACAGCATTGGGCGCACGTGTAGGGGATAACCAATATCGTAGGCCGTAGGACGGGAAGGAGGAGGATACGGAAGGCTTGGATCGATGATGTCTATGAAGTGGTGGTACACCGCTAATCGGCCGTCCTATCGTTGATCGCCGCCGTGTTTCATGACGCGGAGAGACAGGTTGAGGGTCTCTCTGTTTATCTGCCCTGTACCTGTCAGCTACCTATCCAGAGTAGGTGTTCCATGTATATAATTTACCTTGTACGTACATGTAGATGAGCGATATGGATGGGTCGAACTACGGTTCCGAGGGCACGGCCAGGCTAAACCTAAAGCATAGAAGGCGGCGGCGGAGATGGTGGTGGAGATGGTGGTGGTGGTGGTGATGACGATGATGATGGTTAACGAGTGAGTAGATCAATCTTTCCTTTTTGCTTACTCGGATGCTCATCGACTCCTTACTGATTAGAGTCGAGTACCTGACCACGAGTCTCTCATCCGCCTCGTCATTTTAGAGGCTGGACATATCGCCCCCATCCCCTCCTCCCTATGAATTTTGCTTCATCCCTTCCTCACTCTCTCATTCTTCCGTCTTTGTCTCCAAATTCGTCTACCTACGGATGTACGTGTATGTATATGGCTGTGAATCAATGGAGTTGGTTGACAAAGCAACCATACCAAGCCCTACTCTACCCTCCCTCCTCCACCTCCCCGCCGCTCGCATATCGAGAAGCTCCCCGAGGTAACCTATACCCCAGGTTTTCTCTACTGCCGCACTGCATACGCCAGTAGAAGGGGAGCAAAGTCGTCAGGCGAGACAAATCTAGATTTCCGCTAGGCCTGGGCTCTTCTGGCACTTTCGGCCGGCGAGTCCCAGCGAACCGAGCGAGGGCCTTGGCGCCCCTTTTTATTTTTTTTTTGCTTTTCGTCGCCCTGCTTGCGGTCCGTTTGCTCAAAATCTTGATTGCTGTCGTGCTTGGCCTCGGCAATTGAGAACCGGGGGGAACGGCCCGTGGGGTGAAGGTGAGAGACGCCAAAAATCTTCTGATTCAAGACCTCAATCTGGGTACGTAGAAGGCAGCTCGGTCAATCGGGTAACGAGCTATTTGGCGGTACCACCGACTGTTCACCATCGTTACCGTTACCGTTACCTTACCTTAGGGGTGACCGGGGGGCTTCTTTAAATTACTAATCACCGCCCAAGACCTGCGCTCCCCCGTCTCAGCGGGGGGTTTTTTTTTAAATAAAAAAGAACAATCCATTATTTTTCCGTGCTGATCATCCACGCGGGCCCTCGTCTTTGGTCCTCCGCCTCTCGGGGATTACCTTACGAGCCTGAAACATCGATATCCCACGTTTCTAAAGGCCTGAGGGTACACGAACATTCCGCGCATATTTTAGGGACCGGTTTGAGGACGAGGGATTTATTGAGACGACAGCCTCAACCCGCATGGCTGGCTAGGCCGGTGATTGGGCACTGTCTCCAAGTAGTAAGTTCTGTATAGTGTAAGTATAATATAGACCAATCCCGCATATGACGCCACTAAGCGACCGTACGACCAGCAGGGGACTGGCAATACCCTGTCTGCTACCCTGTTCATTAGCTTCTCCTAAAAGAGAAATGTCGTGGTTGTATATCCCCAGGTTTTCCGGTCTCCTCATGTATGTGAAGGGTATAGAATGCCACTCTATAATACGTGTGACGGCCGCGGCGACTGGATAGATGCCCCTAGGATCTAGAACTAGTCCATAATTTTCCCGGTAATCTCGTCTGAGTTAATTGCGTGGTGTGGGTGCACGACAAAGGCCGGTTGCTTTTCAAGCTACCACCTGATGCTAAAGTGACTGGCCACACTCAACAGGGAAACCCTATCCGACATCTGCTCTGCGTTGGCGGGTGCCATCAGAGAGACCCTGATCGATAAGGAGGTCGACAGGATAGGCGCGCCTTCTTACCCGAATTACGATAGGTATCAACTACCTAATATCTGTTGTCTCGGGTCTAAGCGTTTGGCGAAGAGAAGCCAAAGCTCCTGAACAAATGTCCAAGATCAGCGTCCTGCAGACGGGCTACCGAACCCCGGATTAAGCTCTTCGGTGGGCCGTTATTAGTTACTACTACCTAGGTAAGTAGCTGATTGCTCGGCTCTCGTATCGATTCTTGACTAGGTAGTTTTATTTGTGGGTTACTTTTACCGTGAGCGTCTCTGGACACTTCATAGGACCCGGGAGGGGAAAAGAGGTATTGAACCCAGAGCATTGCTTCCCCAACACGAGCGGTGTAGTACTAGAGGCGGATTCGGCCATTTCCCGGCTCGACTGCAGAAGCCGGCTGGGGTCGAATATCACAGGCAGGTCAGATAGGCAAGGTAGGCGATGCCACCACAGGCGCAGACATAGGCGGCCCCGAGCATCGCTACCCGGGGGACATGGCGAATGGCCAGCGAATTACTGAGAGGTTGGTAGCGATACTTGGGCCGGGAACGGGAAACTGTACGGCGTTGCGGCGTAAATTAAGTTAGTAACATTGGAATACGGCCAAGACGATCTGTGCAAACGCATTGTAAGACATGTGGTTATCGGAATACTGGGTATTTGATCTTCATTGCATAGTGGCGAAAATCCTTGGCGTTGATATCTGTCCGCTTCGGGTTTGTTACGGCGCACAAGGAGTTTTGTTGTCACTCTACTCTTTTCCCTGCCAGTTACGCAGACGCGGATGCGGGACGCGCAGGATGGTTGCAGATGGAGGAACGGCCACTTGGCAGGGGCGTACCGGACGGCCAGTCACCGCTGGCAGGATAATCAGAAAATATGCAGTCCTAAAGTCAAGTCGTTTTGCCTGCCTAACGTCCATACCTACATGTATGTAAGTATATAGGTAGGTATGCGCTCCGTAGGTACCTGCCGAAACTTAAGGGCGAGCTGCGGGAAGACGTCTGTCAGGCGTCGATGGACACAATAATGTCGGAGCTGACAGATTTAATCACAAGCTCGTGGGAAGCGGACTCATGACGTCAGCCACCGAATAACTGGTCAGTCCCGGCAGACGGTTCGGGCAGACGGACACCCCCGCTAGGCTTTATGTTGACGTGAATAATCCCGAAGCTTCTTCGTCAAATATCGTGAAGAATTCGCTAGCCCGCAGGTCGGCTAATGCGTGGTCGGGGGATCCAACCATTAACCACTCGAGCGCACGGAGGCCGTGCTTGAGATCTTAGTTTTCTCATAGCAGATCGGAATAAGGACTGTCACAACTCGCCAGCCAGCCCCTCCCAGACTGCTGGGTCCAATTGAAATCTCATCTAGTCGAGAGCCAAGCCGCCGTAGCCCTACCACACCCCGTAGTACACGTAGGGAGGCTGTTGGATGCAATAACCGATTTGAAGCGGAGCACCACTCAACTCCTTTCATGTAATTGTATAGGCGGGTAAGCGGGAATGAGCTCCTGTGGAGACTTTCCTGGAGGCCTCCTGGGCGATAATAGGCCATATTAAAAAGAAAGAAAAATTAGGGAACGGAAAGGGAGGAAAAGCTTGGCGTATGGTGGAACAGCTCCGGCCTGTAGGAGAGAGTGTTTTTTTTACTTCGACTCGATTATTGTATGCATGTAGCTGTAGTTATAGCGGTAGGTAAGAGAGACTCCCGGCATCGTGACTGGTCAGCTGCAGCAGGGATAGCATGTATAGGTGTACATACAGCTATCCACAATGAAGAAACTCAGGTTCTATAAGCATCGGAGCTGCAGTAAACGAAAAATTAAATCGAAATGAAGCGAGATAACCCCCCTTTGCCAAATCGTCAGCACATGCCGGCGTTCCCTTGTTTGTAATTGCTGAAGAGATATCTGACAAAGAAATGGCGGGATAGGTGGCAGTATGTTAATACAGCGAGCGGCTTATAGCGGTGAGCGTATCCATATTGGCTATGTAGTGCGTCTAAGTGGCGGCGAGCCTAAGGTGACTCGATGATTTCAGATGGTCGTAACGCGGCGTAACCGAACTAATACAGTATGTAGATTAGATGGCAGCACGAAGAGGGCCCAGATCTAATGGTTCCAGAGTCTCTCTTTGCTATGTATCTGTTCAGGTTATTAGTGGGAGGCGGGAAATGCCTCAACAAGTAGGCAATCAGTAAAACCCCGTCATGCAACGTTCAGATAAACAGTTCGCGACGCTCCCGTAAGCCGCTGCAATCAGTTAGATAGGATGTCGTTCTTCCGAGGTGGGTATGGTGCCATTATTATTCGATGCTATTCCTTTGATGTACCGTCGGCAGTCGAAGAATTACCCCAAAGAGTGGAATACAGAGTATCAACTCAGCCGAATTGGGCGAAAGCGAGCTGTGACATACGGGGTTCCGTCATAATAGTAGTGACAATAGCAAGAGGAAGGAGAGGGAAGGGATTCCAAAGAAGTGCCGGAGGGCTAAGGACCCTTTATCTTGGTGAGAATGACGGATACAATGCTGATATTAGAGACTCGTCTGGAATGAGTAGTTGCGGCAGGGTCCAACTGGTTGATCGGGACGAAAAGGTCAGTCGGGAATGATCGCTGTTAATCTGGCATGAGGCTCTTCGTCGACAAGGCGGCTTAGATGGCCTGATGGCCTGATGGCCTCGTGGCATCTAAAATACAACACAAGGTCTGTATAAACGTACACCTTAGTTAATTAAGCGAGGGTGGGAGTATTGTGTCGTCTTCTTCTGTCCCGTCGGGGAAATGGGGGGTGATGATTGAATGGGAATGATGGGAGGGGACTACGTGCCCCTACGCCGTATATGATGGGGGGGTGGTAGATGGTTAGATTGGTTTTGATGGACGATTCGGAAAGACATGGGTTGTGTCACGATGTTCGCTCTTTCGACTTGGGTCAAATTGCGAATAAGGCTAGCGAACCTGCGCCTGCATATTCTAGATTACCTACTGGGGAACCAATAGCCCACCAATTGCAACTCTCCTAGTTCCTTGTTACTTGCAGTGGCACTTCAATCGTACCTGCGACTCTGGAGTAATTACCTACCTAACATTACGGTATAGCGTAGAAGGCGGGTTCGTCGGGACTCCGTCATTTTAACATTTACCTTGGGGCTAGGCTGTGAAACTAAGACGCCTCTTTTCCTTTTGTTCTTTTCAGCGCTAGACACCGCGCCCCGTTCAAGACACATACGTATACATACGTACTAGGTACCTACCTAACTACCTGTAGGTACCTAGGTATCTCTTACCTACAGATGTACCACTACCTGCGTGCACTCAGCTCTCAAGTCATACGTGTTTACATCGTAGATACAGATATATGTAGATGATATTATGCATCCCGAGCTGCATCAGCTTTGCTCCACTGCTGCACCGCGCTTATAGTTGCTGCTAACTGGTATACGTATAATACCTAAATAGGAAATTCCTAAGGTGAGTTACATGAGTTACGCCTACGTACCTAGTATGTAGATCGTAGGTAGACACCTGGAGATCGAGGTTGTTGAAGAGGTACATGTGCTGTGACTATAAGGAGGGTTGAGTTTGGTTGAGCAGCTCATTACAACCATGAAGGTAAATGACACAGTACCTAATACCTGTGTACTCCAATCTACAGGCTATATGGTACAAGTACCCATAGTACCTTACCTAGGTATATAGGTACGTAGAATATATAAGGTAGGTACCAGGCTGGGAGGATTCGTACTATATACAAGACAGCATAGAATCCAGCAACCTACAGAATCGAACCTGTCCCACCTGCTACATGTTTTTGGTCATTAACGTGCATCCCACGCTGCATTGGTCATACCTGCATGGAGAGATGATCATCTTTCTCGACCTTTCCTCTTCAATATTCTCACTTGAATCATACTTAGAGACACATATATACGTGCTTGCCCGGGTATATAGTCTAGGTAGAGACGTGTAATAAGAATAGATGCCAGGGTAACCGGTAGTATACCTACCTACATAGGTACCTAGGTAGGTAAGCTATACGTACATGCCTTAGCTCCTGCATAACAGAAAGTCAATATACGTAGGTACAGATACGGACAGATACGAGTACAAAAACCCTGACATCACCTTCAGCGCAGAGACCATCCAATACCCTTTTTTCTGGCCCTCCTTTCTCGTGAGTGTACCTAAGTAATTAAAATCGGTTCGTTCCCAGAATTGCCAAAGCCCATCTGTTTTATTCGCGGCATCTCCACTTGGATCTGCTGAACCTGGGCTTCCAGCGAGTCTTAATTTCTAGCTGATTCCGTCCTCCCCGTCCGCGCGCGCACTCTCTTCTTGGTTTTTGGGTTTTTTTTTCGGCTTCTGACAATGACCGTCTACGCTTCGTTGAAACGAAGTCTAGTCAGCCATTGCCCGCGTCGCCTCTAACATTAGCAGGAACCCGCCCAAGGTTCCTACCGATTCGCCTCCAAGAAAGAACAAATCGCCATCCCGTTCGGCTCGCTGGCGACTTCCTCCCGACTACCTACCTACCTGGGTACCTAATATTCAGAATTACCTAACCACCTGCTACTTTATTATCGATTATTACCTTATTACCTTTTAACTATCCGAACCTTGACTACCTCGTTTTACTACCTACGCACGGAACTGGTTCATCTTCCTTCCTCCTTTCCTCTCTCCCTCCCTACCACCATACCAGTATATTCGACGTACCTTACCCACCTGCCTCGCCGAAAAGTCCCTTGCTGCCACCAAAAGAGGACAATCCGAGCCCAGCTGCCAGTTCCTAAACCCGCACTGGCACCGCACCGTCGCTTGACGCTAGCGGGTAGAAGCGAGGCTTAACCTTCATTATATCGAAGGCTCCTACGCCGTGCACCAGCGAAATAATACCAACAACACTCTTAAGGCCTCGTCTCTATTTTGACCATTACGTGTTCTACCTCTAGTCACTTTTTTTTTCTAGGACACTCTTGTTTACTACTATTTGTTATAATCACTCTTTCCCCCACGTACACGTAACACTTGTCCAGCTACTCGGGCCTACTTCCCCATCAGCAAACTTGCACGAACACAACTTTTTTACTCTTTTTTATTTTATTTCATTTTATCCTGCTTTAATAGTTGAGGCGGCATAAATCTCAGCAAGGAAAAAAAAGCTTGGAGCTAAGACTACTAGTATAGTAGTAGCCCGTTTTCGCCTCCCCACACTCTTGCCCTACTTTGATTATTAACTTTCCTGTCACTGGAAACTACAAATTGCCATCCGCCCGCTTCGAATCAATTTCTTCCTCCATTCCTACTCTCCTCCATTGCGGAACTCAACCAGCCTCGGTCCAACGCGCTGTTTTGCAATCAGTCTTCTGTGTCGCCAACACTTGGGCGTAGCCCACCCCAAGGCGGACCTCGAGCCGCCAACCAACTTCTCGATTCGCCGAGCAGAACTGACCCTTCCTCTCCGTCTCTCCACGTCTTGGTCCACGCCTGGTCCACGCCTGGTCTCCGTCTGGTCCCCGTCGCCAAGTGACCTTTTTCCTAATTGAGACATAATCTATAACTAGACGCCCGCTCAACATAAGTCGCTCGCATACATACGCACCCGCCTACTCAATTCACAGAAATGTCGAGCGCTTCGGAAAAGACGGTCTCTCCCAGCGCCTCTAAACAGTCCTCTATCAAATCCGTTGAACTTTCCACGAAATCTCCGAAATTGCGACCGCAAAATGGCCAACCCGCCAACGACGCCTCCCACCCCGAGGCTCAGCCGAAGCAACCCGAAAAGGCATCCATCAAGGACAGGTTAACCCGAATGTTCTCCAACAAAGATGAGATTCCCAAGTCCGGCCTCGTCGACGGCATGCAACCGTCAAAGCGCGCAGCCCCAAGCCCTTCCCCCATCCCGACCGGTGTCAGCACGCCGGCGAAGCCAGGCACGCCTGCTCGCAAGCCTTCCTCAGCCGATCCAAATGCTGTATCCAAACCACCCACTCACTACCAGCGATTCGTTGTGAACCCGAACGTCCCCGGCGGCCACGAGCATCATCTCAAGGGTAGCAAGCGACAAGAGAAGCTGTCCGATATGTGGAAGAATCTTCTCGGTAAAAAACAAGACCAACCGCCGGAAGCCGACTTGTCTTTGGTCTCTAGTTGGGTTGATACCCTTAAACAAGAAAAAGAGTCGTTGGCCGGTGATAAGAAAGGAGGGCCCAATCAAAGCATTACTCTCGTCGAGAAATATGGGAAATGCCAAGAGGTGGTGGGTCGTGGGGCCTTTGGCATCGTGAGGATCTCGCACAAGAAGATGGAAAACGGAGAGAAGCTTTTTGCCGTCAAAGAATTCCGTCGAAGACCGGAGGAGACAGAGAAGAAGTATAGCAAGCGCCTAACGGCAGAGTTCTGCATCTCGTCCTCGCTGCGTCACCCGAATGTTATTCACACGCTTGACTTGTTGAAGGACCAGAAGGGCGACTATTGTGAGGTCATGGAGTATTGCTCCGGCGGTGACCTCTACACCCTCGTTCTCGCAGCCGGGAAGTTGGAGGTGGTGGAGGCCGACTGTTACTTTAAACAGATGATGCGCGGTGTCGAGTACTTGCACGAGATGGGTGTCGCCCACCGCGACCTAAAGCCCGAGAATCTACTTCTGACGAGCCATGGAGCCCTGAAAATTACGGATTTCGGCAATGGCGAGTGCTTCAGGATGGCTTGGGAAAACGATGCCCACATGGTCTCCGGTCTCTGCGGCTCGGCGCCCTATATCGCTCCCGAGGAATACACTGATAAGGAATTTGATGCTCGCGCCGTCGACGTCTGGGCTTGCGGTGTCATATATATGGCGATGCGAACCGGAAGGCACCTTTGGCGGGTTGCCAAGAAGGAGGAGGACGAGTTCTATGAGCGCTATCTCGAGGGACGCCGTGACGAGGAGGGTTACGGCCCGATAGAGTCCTTACACCGTGTAAGTTTTTTCTAGCTAACCCTACAGCACATGGTTTTTGCACGGTACTAACGAATAGCATGCAGGCTCGGTGTCGGAACGTCATCTACTCCATCCTAGACCCCAATCCTGCACGACGTATCACAGCATCACAAGTCTTGAAGTCCGAATGGGGTCGGGAAATCAAACTCTGCAAGGCTGGCGAGGAAGGTCTATAAGCTATGCTGTTTTTCACGGGCAGTATGCCTAGACTCAGGGACAGTATCTGGTCCCTCTGGTGTCCCCGTCCTGTTAAAAGACGGCGACCCTGCGTATTCTTTGCTCCCCTTGCTTAAGTCTGCATTATGATTAATCAGACCAAGCACACCGCAGCTGTTGATTACGCAATCATCCTTTCATACCGCACGGAGTTCCGGTAAAATCACGATTCCTGCATTGTATCATTTTTTTTCTTCATTCTTGCGTTCCTCTTCTCTATTACAAAGCTTTTAGTCATCAAACTTCGGACCACGGCACCAGGATTCCATCGCGCAGGCATCAAAACAGGATAGGTGATAGATGCGCCATGCGCACTGCGAGTGGGCGCCAATGGGGGGGCGGCTCTTATATCATCCATTTGTCGGATAGAAGCATACTCGCATTTTCCTGGTCAACTGCAGAGAAAGGAAAAGGAACTGGGAGGCTACTTTGTTCATTCGGTTCGGTTCACTCGTTCGACCGGCGCGTCTGGTCAAGGGCGGATGTATTAGGCCAAGACCTGGTTTATTCGTCGAAAGGGCATCCTGTTCGGAGCAGCCCAAGTAGATGATGCAGCCCAGGTTCAACGGCCTGCCTTGGCGTCTTATGTCACGGTGGTTGGCATCTTCCAGGAGGCGTTCAACCCCTAGACGGGATAGATTGGCGATACCATCAGAATAACAGCGCATATTCACCCAGCATCTCTTGCTCCTCTACTTAAACCGGGCGTAAATGTGATGTGGTCACGACCCTTACTGTGCGTCACCACGTGAGCACAAGTGAATTTGTAAGCAAAGTGTTGCTTTGACGAACTTCGCGGAATATAGGTGAGCCACTTAAGCGAATAGTAGATAAACTGGTATGACTGTATTAACAACAAATAGCGGTATGCGGTGCTAGGACTCAGCTATAAGTGAGACGAGCCGTCATGCGTTCATTATATACCTACCTAGTTTCTAGTATTATTATACACTTAGCCCACCGCGTGACCTTACCGTATGATAGTTCGCTGAATAGGCTATAGTCATCCTCTCACGCATGTTCAACAATAACCCAAACTTATACCGAGCAGGCGGGGTCCAACAAGAACAATGAGACTTTAGAAGGAAACGTAAGCGATGCTGTATTCTCCTTCCTGTCCTATTGTCTCACCTTTTTCTTTCTTTTTTTGGCTCACCTCGCCCTTTTTTTCCCCTTCTGGCTATGTGCTTCTCTTCCTTCCGCGGCTCCTTTGCAACGTTCAGCACGGGGCGTATAGTAAGTATATATAGCTAGACAACATAATAATCTAGCACATACGACCATAGGATCCAGAGAACTCGGGGTCCCGTCCGCTCCCCCTTAGATAAGCTGGATACCGCCAGATCAGTAGTCGGGTCGGTGACGACCGGCGAATCCCTGGTGTTGTATGTTTTTTTTTTTTTTCTCTCTTTTATATATAGGTATGGCATAGCTGCTTTGCGCCCTCGTTTCCTACTTCTTGTCTGCGTATTGTGAGTCTATATGGTGTGGTGTAAGTGCTGCTATGAGTGTGAGTGGGTGCATGTTCGTGTCAGGGATGAAAGGGGTTATTGAACTCCGTACTTATAGGCGAGCGAGTATAACCGGAAACACTTCTATGGATCGGATGGAACAAGTCAGCGTCACTACTTGAAACGACGTAAACCGACCCATAGTCATCTTAGAAGGGCGTCCGTCCTTGAATTCCGGGTCCTCCTTGAAAAGCTCCCCACGCATCTCATCAGCACTTCAATATACCCCCCAATCATCGAGGAGTCACCTCCCCATACAATCGCCTAGTTAGACAGTTCTAATCCTAGAATGTAGGCGCAGTAAACATCGGCTCCGTATTCCTCCTCGTGCATATGAGTCAAGGGGAAGATCCCGAGCAGCGAGTTGGACTTCAAGTCACCCAAGCCCCCGTTCTATTCTAGGTATTATGTCGCGGTTTCTACTACCCCAGCGACCCCATCTATCAACGCCTTATACGTCATTAATTAGGTATGTATGAGGCAACCCGTTCCTAATGGCGCGCGAGTTACCTAGAGATATTAAGAGAACCCGATTTTCAGGTTTTTTGGTAGTGGACTGAGATAGCGCCACGCGCCTCTTCGGAAACAGGGCCTAGAAACCCATATATTATATCACATATATCGGTAGCCACTTCGCTCAGTGGCGGGAAGATATGTGCATGCGTCTAAGCAACTGCAATACCCTAGTAGATGCCACGGTTGTTAGTAACAGTGTACAGCCCGTAGGAGTGGGTAAGTTCTGGAGAACATGGAAGCTTGTCCCTAGGCCTCAGAGCCCTCTCAGACGCAGTTCTGTTATCCTGCGTTGTCTTAGGGCTAGAGTAATATAATGGGAAGCCTTCATAAAGCACTACCAGCCGAGAGGAGTCGTTGCATTTTCGTAGAGGGCCGGCCGGGGGTAGCGCGAGTTCCTGTAGTGCCTACGGTATATGGGGATTTAAACACTACCGACGAACAACCTTAGGTCATCCGAGTCGATGTCACTCATAGTAATGGCATCGTGCTCTTCTATATCGAGCTTCAACCCTTCCTTCCAAGCGTCGCTATCCCTCATTACCATCACCGCTAATTCGGTATTCTCGTTACCTTGACCGAGCCAGACTAGGACCCAGGAGGCTTTACGGTATATATCGTTAATCGATGAGACTTGCATGTCCTCCTTAGACGTAGAATTGCCAACTCAAGGATTTACGTCAGATGTAGAGCAGAACTCCAACTAGATCTTACTTGAGGCTGTGTAGAGGTGGCTCGAAGCCTAAAACTCGTTGCCGGGAATGGTGATGGATAGTTCTCGGTGCCATTTCACCGCCCCCTGACCCGGGATATCGCGGTTCCAGCGGCACTATATGTCACTCAACGCGGATTTCGTCATGACCCTGCTCTGTAGGAGCCTTAGAAAACGAATCGTATTTCTGGAGTAGCTCAGTGAGTGTTGGCTACTATATAAAGAGGCCGTGACTAGAATGGAAACATAAAATCTACGATACTATAACGGGAGACCCGGAACTAAGGGCGAAAAGGCGGATTTCCCGGTTAATCCTACACGTCGATTCGCGACGACTAAATTTTAAGATTCCCATGGAAATACGGGCTCGAAATATAGGACGCGTTACTCTTAGCGCTCCTAGCGAAAAAGCTCCGTGGCGTTATTTGGGAGAAGCTACAAACCGTGTAGTCGTTGTTAGTTTCCAGATCATATCAAGTACGAAAAAGTATAGCATACTTCGAAAATCCCTAAATATCACCAACAATTGCGTCGGCAACGATCAGTCAACCTCTGTTATATATATGTTCCTTTTCTCTTTTCTTTTCTGCTGTAGGTCTTTAATCCAGCTCCACCATCGCCATACTCTCCCCCCGTCCTCTCCCCTATCCGTTAGTTCCTAATGCGTTCTATACTGGCCCCTTAATCATCCGCTCGGCCTTAGAATAAACCTCCTCGCTCCCAAGAAGAAAAGGGGTATTTCTCGGGCCCAGTCGACTAACGTATGTAAATATTACTTAAGGTTTGTCTATTTTCAAAGGAAGAGTGCCGCGTATGGGGAGTAACCCGTATTGGCAAGACCAAACTTCGGATTCCCCCTTTAGTAGACCGCCCGGTCCAAGACTGGGGAAACGAAGACGGAGAGGAAAGGGGTTCGTGCTGGCACTACTATTTTTTAACTCGGAAATCTAACAAATCGTCTACCTCACGTTACCGTACGTAGGAAAGACTACAAAATGGGTCGGTGAGCAGAACCTAATGTAACCAGCTGACGAATATATATTATTCCAAGACTTGTCTCGGCTGGTCTTTGTACGCAACGATTGCACTTTCATTATCACGGAGCAGATATCGATAGACCGCGAACAACACATCAACCACGTAGAGGAGCTCAGAAAATGCAGATTCAAAAAATCTATTCCGCCACCGTGGTCGGAAAGAGCCATATTATGTACCTTATTTTCACCGGAACCCAAAGTTTCCGCGGCCTCTCTCTCTCCCCGTTTGCAACAGCTTTCTAGACACAGCTAGGGTCCAACCCCTTTCTCACGAGGTAGAATAAATACACACAACCCCTCCCTTTACTCGGCCTGCCTCTTAATGTCGGGGCCCTCAGCTGTTTTCCACCCGGTACAGACCTACCACCATTCATACTTCGTTCCCCGCCACCTTTCCCCTTTCCTCCGCATCAAGAAAAACATTTTTGAGATGAAATTCCGTTTCACCCCCAAAAGAGACGGAAAGACGACATCCCCGAAAGCAACAAATGAAAACACCCAGAAGCTCCTTTTCTCTCCTGCCAACATCGGTGTTAGGTACCAAGTTTCCCCAGTTATGGAACCCCGATACGGCCGCTCCAGAGTCCCGCGTCTGACAACGGCCAGGATATCAATTAAACCATGGCCCCGATGTCCCATTGACGCCACCTCAGAGCAACGCGCTTAGCACTAAGACATTATATCCCCCGATCCGTACCCGTATCCCATAAGTGAAAGGGCCGACGTTAGGAAGATAGGACCAATATGCGTAATATCAGTAGCAGGCTTAGTTCGTCACGTTAAGATCGGACATGTCCCGTCAACAAAAGCATATTCGCCCTCCCAGATGAAATTCCATATTGGAGCATGTACACGGGAGCAGGGCCGTATGTATTTCGTGCCGCGGCATTAAGTCATCAGGTTGCAAGAAATGTCAATTCGATACATCCCCAGTAAGATCGTCGAAGGGCGTTCACGAGTGAAACAAATCCCAGGCTCTCTCGCATAACTTCAGAAATTCTTCGCGCTTCTGTCGCTGGGTTTCGGGGCTGTCTCGCCCAGCCCCGAAGGGCGCTCTCCGAGTGGCCGAAGGACCGTGGCCAAGCGGAGGACTGCTACCCTCCTCATACTCGGCACGGGTCCTTCGTCGGCTCGTACCTCGAGTGGCGTCCATCGGGTTAGGTCCGTTTCGAGGAGACGGGGGCGTCGGGGGCTGGTGTCCCGTGTAGTGGACAAGCTTGGGCAGCAATTCTGGGCGTCCTCCAGCTATTTCATGTTGCGCCTCCTCGGCCGACTTATATTCGCGGGGCCGGCCCGACATGGGCGGCTGCGAAGGAGCCGGCGGCGGATGGCCAGGTGATGCTAGCGGCCCATGACTCGAACCAGGATATAAGACTCGCGCACTTGACTCCGCGTGTGAGGGGAGGCCTTGACCACCGAACACGTCGGAAATAGGGGGCAAACGGTTAGCCGTTTGGTTCGCGGGAACGTGGTGAATATGAGACGTGCTAGATAAGTTTGAAGGATGGTTTGTAAGATGGCGGGTTAAGGGCTGCGGGTTATGACGGCCAGTGAAAGTTTGTCCCAAAGGTGCGGATTGGATGACTCGCTCATTCGCGAATTGCTCGTGGGAGGGCGCTACGATGCTTAACCCCGGAGGGGCTTTATTCCGTCGAGACATTCCTGGGGTCTTTGCGGCGAATTGGCTAATAGGGTCCTTCTCCTTGCCATTGTCGGGACCGTCGCCCTTCGCTGATTGTTGCTGCAGTCTAGCTTCGATAATGCGGCGCTGTTGTTCTCTAACATTCATACTCTGCTGCAAATGTTCCTTCATCACGGGATCTTGGGTGACGAAGCCCGGCGACAAACATGCGATGCCCACTTCCTGGATACCGAGTCCTTCCCTACCCAGCGCCGGGCGTGCGGTTGCGGCGCCCGACCCAGTTAGGGTATTCTTAGAGAGATCCAGCTTTCGCGGACGATGTCGCGTTGAAGGTATATCAGGAGATCCAGGCTCCTTCTTTACGATGATCTTAGGTTGCGAACCGCCCGAAACATTTCGCGAACTATAGCGTACGCGAAGAAGAATTAGCTACTATACTTGACCCGACAACGCGATGACACATAGCGAGACCTTTACGTCGTGGTCTTCCTCTATGGGCACTCGGGATTCTTGTGATGGAATGAAGGATCACCGAAGACCGAGAAAGAAAAATAGGGGATAAAAGTAACCAAGTGACTTACGCGCTGGGGGGAGATGATTTTGCCGCCGACTGGGCAGCTGTTCTGGGCGGGCTGTGACTGGCGGGACGTTGCGTCGCAGAAGCAGGAGCATTGGTGCTCGGGATTCCCGAAAGCGCAGCCGTAGTGCGTGGAACCGAAGGTGAAGCCGGCGCTGCGGCAATTCCAGTAGCTGTTGATGAAGTGCCCGCGATGCTGGAGGCTGGAGCCAACTCAGCGTAGGCCGGTCTGTCGTGGGGAGCCGGAGAAGGGGCCATAGCGATCGCCGCGCTCATGGTGGACGAAGGCTCAAGCTTTCTGCTTGATAAGGCAATTCCAGGTACGGTGATGCTAAATGCGAAATTGAGAAACTTTTTTACTGCCTTGGGTTTGTTGGCTGCTGATCCTCTCCTATTTTTATTCCCGGCTGAAATGGCTGATGCGCCACGCGGGAGTTGGCAGTAGGGAGGGAAATGGTCTGCAAGGCCTTGAAGCGTTGCAGCGATGGGACGGACAAGACGCTCCAGACGTCAACGAAATTGATTGATGTAGAAAAGATGAGGCGCGCTCTAAGCCCTCCTTTTTACCACCTGCGCTTAGCTTTGCAGGTCCGGGTTGCAGGAATATTGATGTTGGGCCCCGATTATTTGTGCAATCGGCCGTGGCCAATAATGATCTTCTCCTTCTGCTCAATCTGCCCAACTCCGTAGAGGTACTTGTTCAAACGCGCCAATGATCGGGTCGCTCGATGGATTTAACCTATTAGTTCTTCTGATGAACTACCTACGCTTGCCAATCACGAACGGGACCACGAGCGAATAGACAGCGCGTCAGCTCCGAGTAAGCAATCAGTCCTGTATCGCACTGGAAGGTTTCGGGCCTTGGTCCGGACGGGTCAATTCAAGTCTGATGCCGAAGCTAGAGAATGTAGCCGACGGTAGTAGGGTCCGTGGACGGGGCTAAACCGGTGAGCTGGATGATCGGTTCAGATGAAATTTCGATTATCGGTTCGAGGGACGCTCCTGGGGATCGGATCCGGTGTTTCGGACTTGTTGTAGCTCTACGAGCGTCCTCGACTCGATGCGCCTTTCTTAAGTCGGCTGATGATTAAACGAATGCTAGCTCGCCTATTCAACCCTCTCGATACTACCACACTAGACGGAAGTTGTAGGCGACGCTTAAAATCGTGTTGCGCTGGCGATCTGGGCTCGTCACACAAGTGGGCGAGTCGCTCGGGGGATGGATGTCTGCCGGTCGATGAATCGGCGTTATTACTGTGGTATGAACAAATACCAAAAAATGTGGCTTGAAATTTGGGGGGGTAGAGAGACTCGGGACAGTCGAACAGAATAGTACGGAACTTTTATCAGACGGGGTGGATAGGACGTATATACGAATCGCACCGGAGTTTATTCCCCAAGAATATAGAAAACAACAGATGAACTAAAAGGAAGAAGGGAGAAAAGAGGGCACTACAGCGAGAAAAGATGTAGCGAAAGAACTCGACGATGGGACGAGACGGGTGCGGAAGGTATGGGATTAAGGTTAAGGTAAGGTAAGTCGAAGGGAGGAAAAGGTAGGAAAGGTTTCTCGAGGCGGAAAGAGGGGCAGGCTGATGGGCCGACCTCCCATGTTATTAGCAAGTTTAAGGTTCCTTCAGGGACGAAAGAACGCTGGTACGCTTCCTGCCGCTACCGTGGCCGAGTACAAACCTGAAGGTACTTGCTCCATTAGGTACACCTGAGTCGCTAGCGTGCTTTAGTTGCGCTACAGGTACAGCACGGGCCCCGACGCGGCCCTACACGCTAGTGTACCAGGTAGGGCACTAGAGATTCAGAAATTCCCCCCCAATCGCGATTTATGAAAGGGGAGGCGGAACATGTACATGTAAGGAATGAATGACACAGTTGTGTGTGAGAGATGTGTGGGTTCGACGAATTCCGGGACTTGACACCCCTGTCGTGAAGAAATAAAGAAGGAAAGAAAGAACCGATTAAAAAAAGGATAAGAAAAAAAAAAAAAATCGAGAGTGGACGAGACACACACAATTGTTTCCGATTCGATTCGATCCGTACGAAGCACGGTTGATGATGGATGACACGACCATTTTTTCAACTCGAGATTTGCAAGTCAGAATTGGATAGGCGACAATATCCAACATGCATAGCCATGGCCATGGCCATAAAATCTAGGTACCTACCCATCTACCTATGTAGGTATGAACGCGACACAGCTCTTCTTCTTTAGTTGCCAATGTGTGTCATCTTTTCCCTATTTTTGACTCTTGCCGCCTACGAAGTACCTAACTTACTGCCCGTTCCCGAAGCAGGTTAAACTCACCCGAGTCTACATATAACAAACAAGAAACAGGAACAAACCGACCCAATACCGACTGCCTGGTGAAACCAGACCAAGTAAACCAAGTGGAATTGGTTTGGTCTTTTCCTTAACCCACACGAGCTCGCCACACATCAGCGAAGTCAGCTTTGTTAGAACGGAGGAAAAAAAAAATTCTACCCAAACCAAACCCGGGGGCTCCTCCGTAAGCCGATTACCTAGGTTAGTACCTACCGTACGTATTCCTCGTGAACGGTGAAGGAAACAGAAGCTCTGTGGAACTAGCTTTTTCCCTTCTGGATAGGCCTGCTGGGGGGGATTGTCTCCCGTGTAGGTAGTGGCGGATGGATTGGCCAAGGAATGGGGCCCCCGTCGCTCTGCCTCCGTAGACTGTTTTACATTGATGCTTAGCAACCCGCCTAATCCGTCCACATAGGTCCAGTTCGAGGCCAAGGGGGTGGTACTCTCCGTCGTGATTGGATCCCCCGTGATTGATGACATTCTGGAATTCCAGCATCTCAGCCATCTAGGCCACCTAGACCATCTACGAAACCTACGATAGGCCCATTAAAATATGACGGGAGATGCTATGATATGTAGGAATAGGTAATAGGCGGGAAGGAAAAGAAGAGCAGGAAAAAAAAAAAAAGTGTGACTCTTTCATCCAGGCCCTGGTGATTTACACGAGACTATTGAAATGCGAGATGCTGGATCAAACTACCTATATCCTCGGCTCGGACGGTTCAGTGTTATCATTCGCCCAATCACGTAACACAGGTCGCCGAAGTTATTCGTTAGCACGGGATAGCGAGGCAGGAAGTATGCAGCGAGGTACATACATGTGTGTATGTACGGATTATGTATATTGTACAGCGTACTGCGTTGTAGGTACTATGCTATGTATGCTATGTATGGAATGTATGGAATGTAGAAAAAGGTTGGTTGATCATGGATGCGACTGGCGTCCCATCCCAAATTCCCCCTCCATCCATTCGCCCATCCAGTCACCTCCTCGTCGAAAATGTTGCCGCATGGCCCACCCTGGGCTGCCTGGTTGTACACGAACGCAACATCGATTTTCAGGTGAATTCAGGTGAAGCTACTCTAGCATGGATCCATGTCGTTGGTTGGGACGTTATGTTCCTTTTCCTAGCCGGGCCGCCAAGGCGAACCCTCGCCGCGACTTACCTTAGGTAGGTTAGGTACCTAATATTATACATGTACGTAGTCGGTAGGTATTGTACGAAGCATGTCTCCGACATTAGGTACTTTTTTCGCCGCGAGGTGTTTTGGGTTTGGGACCTTTTTTACCTTTTTTCTCTCTTTCTTTTTTTCGTCTCTCGTTCCTGCCCACGAGATCGGACGAAGATTACCCTCAACTTTTACCTAACTTTACCTAGCCTGAACAGGACACCGTCCCGTTGGAAGCTCTATTTTCTCCTGCCTTAGCGCTACCACCTGCATATGTACGTGCGATACACACCTACCTACCTACATCGGTACACGTATATACAAGTGTATAGTGCGTGTGATATTAGGTGTGGAAGGTATATTTCGCGTATACGGTAATACAGTGTATACATGCAGGCAGTAACCTAGACAAGAATAAAAATTCCATAAGGAGTAACCTCCTTTCTGATACCTACTGATGCTTCACTTCGCTACCTACACAATTTTTTTTCTCATTCGTGTCAAATATAATTACCAACCATCCCCATCTACGTATCAAAAAGGTGCATCATAGGCCTGCAGCCATGTATATACATACACTGCTTACAACGGTAGGTACCTATCGTGTCAATCCAGGTCTATCTCGCCTCCAGACTATGCCCGCATGTTTCAGTCCAAGTCAGATGCGAAGGACTGGAGGAACAGACCTGCGGGATTACGGCCTGGGGTGCCGCATTCTCGGCACTGTCAAGGGCTCAAAGCTTACAGAGCGGTGGCCCGTGAACATATCAAACTGCTTCTAAGCCTTCCGGGATGACGGATCGCCGCCATGGGTATCCAATCCAAAGTGAGCCGAGCTCTCTTCGTATCGACAAGCGTGCCTACGGTACCTATTACATAGCAGATCCCGTACGTCGTATGAGGGGCCGGAGGGGTCTGTCTGGAATCCCCTGCTGATCGCCTTGCGAATCGTGATTTATTAAGTGTCCAGCACGATGTAATATAAGGCGGGCGCGCCCCCCCTCCCCCTGTCCACGGGGTGGTCCTGTTCGCGACAGAATTTAATCAAGAGCATCCGCAATCGTCGTCATCGTAAGCACAGCCCGACAGGTCCCAGATGGCAGCGCGGATCGCGGAGATGATCATGATCATGATCATGACGATGGTGAGGATACCACAATACCTAATAAGGACGAGGATGGCGCCGATGACGATAAAAAAAAAAGGCAGCACCCTCTGCGCTGTCCTCACACGGCTCGCGTGTGGAATTTATGAAGGAATGAATTGCCGATGGCTGCTTGGGACAGCACAGCAGAGCTTCAGGTGTGTAAGCGCCTCGCGGTTTGAAACGCAAACCCCTTGGCTGGCGGCCAATCCAGATCAGGAGCCTTGCGCGGTGACGACAAGGGAGATCCCGCTAATGCGTTTTCCACAGGCCTATAAGATATAAGATATTGTATTATATGTACCTACACATGCCTCCATGTACGCACGAAGAGGTATGTAATGTAGTATTTCATATTAATCATCCTCCTTTCGTGCCCGTCGAAGCTACGTGACAAGACTCGCTGTCTCAGATTTCTTCCACTCGACAGGTGAGATCTTATCACCCAGGCGCTATTGGCAGCGGGTAGCAATGTACATAATCTACTCTATCTTATTTCATTGGTATATAGTAGGCTACTATAGATTATTACGCATTCCTTGCTTCATTGTGTATAGGTAAGGTAGGTATGTTATAAATTAGTAAGATGTCGCCGGCTCGCTCAACTTCGTAAAGTGCGTTGATCAATCGTGGGGGCGTCGGAGCCATCCCGCGGCCTTTAGGATGTCCAATGCCATGCTTGTTACTATAGTATTATTCATGAGTCTACGCATATCAATCAGCGTGTTATATTTTAAGCACCTAGCTCTGCCTGGCGATCTATGTAAGTACCTACCGGACTAGTATGGGCCACCACACTTTGCCGCGCGGCAATGAAAAGGAAAATTCTTAATGGATACAAATATATAGATGGGTACCAAGCTTCACCCGCTATAGATATCAAGGTAACCATCGTTACATATATAAGTTAGGCGCAGAACTCGTATCAGCGGTCGAGAAACAGACGATCCCCATCACGAGAATACCGTCATCAGCTACGAAAGGGGTATGGATAGAATCTGCGCCACAAGCTGCGCCTACGAACTGCTACCAACACCTGGAGGCCAAAACAGGCGCTGGTCATCTCCACAACCGAAACACACCATTACTGTAGAAACCTCGTCGGGTAAATTAACGAGGCGGATATCGGAAGAGAGGAGGGGGGGAAAAAGAGAGAAAAATAAGAGGAAGAATAATACCTCTGGCCCTTTCCCCGCGCCTTTCTTCTAGAAAATAAGACCGGATACGTCCTAATGCGAAGCGTTCCCTTCGCCGGGGCTCCCTCAGCTGAAGGACCTAACCGTCGATGAGGCGAGTATGCCGTGCAGATATCTAGCCCTAGGTATCTTACATACATGACTCCCACGAGCGTGCGTAGGTCCGCGACACTTTTGATCGCATCTACTTGCCAGGTAGGTGTCATACCAACCACATCCCGCCCGTCTTTTGGGGGCGGGAAATACATGTAGGTATATGTCGTATGTAGAGAGTGGTAAATACCTACATGTACCTACCCATACCACCTATTTCCTACGTGACCTAAGGTACTTAGATAGGTAAATAGGTAGGTACATGTATTCCTCCGGACATATCTTCGGGTGCCGAAGGGCTGAAACGGGTACGCAAATCCTTAACTGATGTCATTGAAAGAGGAGATGAGAAGGGCGGTTTGTGTGAAACGGCCGCAGCGCCACGGGGCTGCAGTGTAATATGTTTATTTATGCCGCAGCGGATGAGGCCGTGTCCCCGTGGTCCATGTCGGATGTTCTGCTTCCTCGTGGACGAGGGCTTACTACGTGCATTCGCTGTAGATAGGTTGATACTCACGTACCTACATACACCCTCCATACCTACCTACCTACCTACTTACCTATCTATGTGGTAGGTATCTATCTGTCTGCAAACACATACATAGGACACATAGGCAAGAAACGGCAATGCCTTTAGTGGTACCGCTGCGTCGATCCCGCTATATATTCCAGACCTACTATACATTAACCTACACGGCGATCTCGACGAATCCGAAAGCGCACGCTGGGGCGTTCTAGCGCCATGTGGTTGAAAGGGGGCACTTACATTATCTCTACACATATACATACATACATACATGTACGTCCCATTGACTCTTAACCACCAGCCCGAGTGCCACAGAGCACCGGGACCAATTAATATCTTTACCGCACGTAGAGCATATGCGCCCAGCTGAGACTATTGGCGAAATATATCGATAGGCCAGGTCCACATGTCTTAGCTCTTCTCTTTACGTACGTACGTACTTCTTCATATCTACCTACTTACATACCTACCTACATACCTACACACGTACAGACATACATACAGGTATCCATAGGGCGCCCTCATACAACATGCAATGCAGTACTTTCATATGTACCGAGGGCGGCTAGGTATGTATGTATGTAGCTGGCTGGCTGGCTGGCTGCTTACCCACGAGGTTAGGTCGGCAGGTCAGGCAAATAGGCCAGGTTAGGTACCGTTCCGGCTTTTGCTTCGTACCTACCTAAGGTAGGCCACGCGCCAGGCCGTCGGCCCCAAGGACCCGGGAAACGTCGACGGATACGAGCTCGTACGACGCGCATGTAAGTAATCTTAGGTACCGACGGCTGTATGTATGTATGTACGTGTGTATGTAGGCAGTTAGGTAGGTGGGTACATACACACACATACACATGTAAGAGCCAGAAGCAGCAGCAGAAAACACGAACGTGCATCCTGCGTCCTGTGTCTCGCGTCTTGCATCTCTGCGTGGTACAGCGGCCGAGGACGAGGACGGAGTCGGTGGGCAATAAATAAAGAAAGGAAATGAACAGATATCTACCAGTTATATGAAGACACTATAATGTAGTTGTGATGGGCGCTGCTAATATGTATCTACAATACGCACATCACCACTCCCTTACATATCATGTATGTATGTAGGTATTATATACCTCCCTACTTGGGCAAGGTCTATATCTATAGGTTACCTACCTACCTACCTACCCGTCTAACCCACAGAAGCGTGGTGGCGTACGGCGTACGAAGTAATAAGCCAAATAACCACCAGAATACAGTAAACACGGAAATCGTCATTCGCGCTGCAACCAGCCGAGATACATAGTGTGTGCGCTCACTCTAGTCTCCTTTCCCCTTTCCCATCCCCCCTTCCCTTCCCCTTCCTCCCAACGGATCGTGTCCAGGAACCGTACCAAGAGAGAAAGGAGAAGGGGAGAAAACGATTACGGGGTATACGGCGCGAATATCGGTACTCACCCGATGCGAGATCCCGTCACACATTACACATGGACCCACGCATGTCGAGGAGGAAACGTGAGCCCGTGGACCGGGTACCTATTGCCTTAGGTAGGTAGGTAAGTACCTACTTGGATGGTATTGTAAGCATCGTTATCGTATCGTACTACCTGAGGTAGGCGACTACATTCTAAGTTACACACGTGTGGTCTGCTTGGGTCAAGCTTCTCCAGGTGCAAGCCCACACTTGCCCTGCCCCAGGAAAAAAAGGAAAAGAAAAGGGGAAGAAACGTGTGTTGAAAGTTAGAACACCACCGCTATCGATGATGTTACCATACCAGCGCCTGGGTACCTAAGTAAGTGGTATGTATGTAAATGCTAGAAGTTCCGCGGCTGGTATCAAACGCCCCCAAACCCGGAGTCCGTCAGGGGAAAGAACATAGCTACCCCCGTAACTCATAAGACTCTATCCAGTACGCCCATGATGTCCCATTCTTCGTATTGTTTTCCGGTTGCCCGTTGTTTCTTTCTTTTCCTGGCAATCTAGATTCTTTTTCTACTGAAGGTGATGGTGTGTCATAAAATGAAATAAAACGGAAATCTAGTCGCGTGGCTTTAGGGGGGAGTCTGCCCTCGATCCTTGTGTCTGTCCCCCGAGGCCAATCCCCTTCCGACGGCCTCTTATTACTGCCAACAGCGCTTTCCCTACGGCTTCCAAGTCACCTAACATGGTTATATGTCCTCGGTCAGTACTGACCTGGCCGTCTTTGACTAGCTCGTATCCCTCGGGAAGCATGGCTTCGCGGGCTAATACGACGCCGTCGCCACTGCGGAATACGAGGTCGTCGTACGCGTCTGCGCATGCAATAGCCTCGCGTGACGCCACACTCGCTGCCCACACAGTAGGCACCTCCTTGCCGTAGATGACGGCGAGTGGCGGATACGCATTGGCTTTCGTGTGCTCCGGCCGGTGCTGCGTCTCAGCCCGGAACCTCTTCGTTTCGGCGAGCGTCCGCTCCAGATACACATAATTGCGGTTGCGCACCCCGGCATCCTGGTTGGGGGGACTCTGCTGGGCGGTCGTACTAGACTCCCTCTGCAAGGTCCCCATTTGCGGTGCTAGGGTTCTGTCGTTGGCAACTTCAACCTTCCGCACCGCTTCGGCGACTATGTTGCGTGTCGGTGACCTGGACTCGCTTGCTCCGCTATTTCCTCGGCTCCTCAGCGGTGTCGGCAGCTTCTCGGAGAGCTCCCGTAACGAACTGAGTGCGCTAGGGCGAGACTTGTAGGATGGTAGGCACGGTTCGATACACGGGCTAAAACAGTATTTGACCCACTGCTGAGGGTCGTAGAAATCGACCGGATACTGCTCGCCCGTGTTCTTGTTTATGAAGCAGAAACCGTCTTCCGGTAGGAACACGAAGGTTGTCCTCAACGAAAAGTTGACCTGCGCTGTCAGAACCTTCTCGTTGAAAAGCACAGCGTCGCCGTTGCGGATTGGTCCTAGGATATTGATGCATCGTTGGGGGGTACCTGCGTAGATCACCCCTGAGAACAGCTCGGGCCGTTGATTCACAGCGTGACGGGTGATAAGACCTCCGAGGCTGTGCGCAATGACCATTGCGCCTCTACTTTCTGGTTGGTCAGGCCCCTTATTCGACGGCAATTTTTCGAGGAAATCGACTAGTTTGCGCGAGAGTAAATGAGGGCTCAGCCTCCAGTCGTAGCCGTAATCCCACACCCGGAGCTTCCCCGTCCTAAAGTTTTCGCATTCCTTTAGTCGTTTGAACAAGCGCTTCGATATATCAACCGGCCCTATATTTTTCAACATCCCAGAAGCGTAAATGGTCTCTCCCATCCTCTCCTCGTCTTCGGGATCCAGCCCAATCTCCAGGTTAACCTTTCGAATATTCAAACCGACCTTCACGGGCACCCATACTTGACGGTTGGTTCTCGTAGACCTCAAGACAGACCCTCGGTATCCGCCCATGATGACGATATCTCCTGTTAGTAATTCCAAAGCACGGTCCAAGTCTGACAGATTAGCATCGCCCGTCGCTGATTGACCGACCTCAAAAATTGTCGAGGTGCGCCCGGGTCCCGACAGAGATGGGTCGGATTGGTCGAACCCTAAAATAGGGCTCCTTTTGAGAGGGGCGGGAATGATATTGGGTAGTTGAGGTAGCTTGAAAGTTGATCTATCCCAGCTATCTGTGATGGCCTTGAGCCGACTATTCTTCTGCTCCCGTATATCGTTCCATCTATCGTCATCTCCGAGGGACGACATCCTAGATAGTGAATGATATAGCATGGACTCATCAGAAGTCGACCGTCGAATTGCCCGTGGTCGGTTTGGTGGTGGAGCCAGTGTAGATCCTTCGGGAGTGCGAACGGGTAGAGCGAAAATCGACTGCCTATTCGTCGAAGGGGATGTGGCTCTATCGGTTCGAGTTGGCGCTTCAGTGAAAAAGGCTGAAAACTGCTTCGATTCAGATGTGCCGTCACCAGGAGTAGCTTTCTTCCCATCGGATCCCGTGTTTTTCGTTGAGGATGGCCCTGAGAAGAACGACTGGAGTGAAATGGATGGAATAGATGGCATGGACGGCATGGACGGCATAGATGGCAACGCTTCCCGTATCCTCTTCAGGGCGTCTACTCCCCCGGATGCAGAACGACGATGTCCATTTTGGCCGAACACGCCTGACAAAGCTGGTTTCGAGACAGCTTCATTCTGTACAATTATCTGCTTCGGCCCAGATTGCCAAGGCGACGGGAGCCTGTACATTGGTGATTGGCTCATCTGTAGCTGGCCTAAGGAAAGGCCCCGGGTTTGGCGTGTCTGTGCTTCCGCCGTAGACGCCTGCTGAGCCGTCCCACCGAATGGCCGCAATGTAGATGAAGACAAGCTTTCCGACTCTGGGGTTGTCGTTCCTTCGATGACGTTGAATAAACCTCCGCCGGGCAGACGTTCCAATGCGGCCACCTTCTCAGCTGCGGGCGTCTTTGGCAGTGTGAGCCTCGTGGCGGCAGGGCTCAGGGCGGGTTGTATAATGGTCTGGGCATCGTCCTGGTCCATATACAACGGCTCTTCGTCCGCTGCACCGTCAGAGGTCGGTGAATCCTCACCATCGGAGACCGTCAAGATGGGTGGGTCTGGTATGCCCTGCGGAGGGGGAACCAAGGGTTGGCGTGTAAGTGTGCTCGCCATCCTGCTCGATCAAGTACCTATATGTGGTCATTGAATGTTGGGATTCGCGAGAGATGCAATTGGACTATCCGTCAGGATACTGCTGAGGAAAACCTTTCGAAGGTGCATTGGGGAAACGATTTGGGAAACGATTAATTATGCACCGCGGAACAAGTAAGGTCGCATCGCCCGGAAGTACCGGGAGGCGAATAAGTTGAAGCTAAATAGATGAAATGGATTATTTTAAGTAGAGGAGCTCGTGACTCGGGAAGCTAATGGGCCAGCGACGGAAGACTAGACGCGGCCGAGTGGGTTACGATATGTGACTTGAAATTACCGTTTGAGGGATGTGGATGGGCAGTCTTCTGGTGATCCGCGTCAGCAGTCGAGCCGGCTTTATTAGGCCCTTTGTTAAGATCGAAGAGTCATGGGTGCTCTTTTCTTTTCTTTTTTTCGTTTTTGTTTACCATCGATACCTTAACGTCGGTCAGAAAAGCACGATGGGCTGGAATGGGGACTTTGGCTCTTGTTTCCACGATGGCAAACAAAAATGATTTGAGAGAATGTGAAGAAATCTGGGGATCCGAGAGTCTGGACCCAATGAATGACTTTGGATACATGTACTATGTATGTAGGCAGGTGGTAACGGACACTAACTTTCATGTATATGCCGCTAAGTAGTAGCGGAATCTTAGCGGCGGGCATCTATATGCATCCTTACATGTATGTTAGGCAGGGAAATTACCCTATGTAGGTACCTTATCTGTTACCTAAAGGAGGTAGGTGGGAATTTATAGGGCGATGTTGGTACCTGTATATCTCGTATCGTCAACTTCATAAGAGATATGCTAACTCTTTACATAGTAGTGGTGCAGCACAGCGCAGCCACGTACCACCTACATACAGTCCAATCCATATAGACAGGAACTCTGCCCGTGATAGCTACATCCTACCTAGGTAGGCATTATCCCCGCTGCCGTCACGTAGGTAATGTTGTTTCCGCCCCAATCGGCCCCATTTCTATCCCGGCCCCCTCGTTGTTCGGGCGTAATACTATGTATGCTGCCCTGCGCTTTTCTTTTTGTTGAAGGAATCGGTGGGGGGAAGTGCAAATTCATCGTGATGTTTCAATAGGCACCCGTTTAAGGTGAAAACCGGGATATAACTGTATATGAGGGTAATCGGGGGCGGTGTAAGCCTGATGGACGATACCTGCCTTACATACATGTAAGTCAGGTACCCAATGGACGAATAAGTTGGTAGGTTGATTTGTTGGGAGGCATTTAATTCTTTAATTCTACGCAATGAAATTGCTCATGTTAGGATATAAGGAAGAAGAGAAAAAAAGATGTAGAGTTCAGGTTATGACTTAGGCATTTAGGTCTATACTACATACTATCATATCGTTTTTATGTTGTCGTACAAGTGCAATATTGAGAACGCAATCATTACATCGTTGTAGATCTCTATCACTATGGTGGGGGAGCATCGAAACGCACCGCCGCAAAGATCTGCAGTAGCAATTCAGCCCTTCTTCCGTATGAATTGATGGCTGTTGAGTTGACCGCCATTGCACATGCATATTCCCAGCCCCCGTTCCTACATCAAGATCCTTATTTTACTTCTATCCAATCAACAGGCTTTAATTTAACTTCGTATACTTCGTATCTATGATATTCTATCGCATAACCTCGCACTTCTGCAAGGTCTCGGATAGTAAGGCTGGCCAAGCGAAAACTAACCGAGTTCATATCTTGGATGAGAACATGATACCCAGGCTTGAATCAATTTCCTTCACCTTCGCAACCGATCTCTTATATCCAGGATGCGACTCTAGCCTGTCGATATATGCGAAGACCTTGGGGAACAGCACCTTGGGGCTGCCGCCCTCCCACGTTCCAAATGTCTCGAACTTATCCTTGGCCGCGATCAGTCCGAAGCTTATAAGCACGTCTGCAGCTGTAAGTTCGGGGCCGCACAAGTAGTCGCCTCCCGAGGTCGCCAGCTGTTGTTCTAGAAATCCTAGTTGCGCTTTCGCGTTAGGGAAGACGAGACGGCTGAAGATTTGGTTGGCGACCATGGATGTAATGGGGCGGATGAAAAAGGGAATATTCGGCCCCTTCAGGCCCCCTAGTACCATCGCCATGATGAGCATCGGCATTAGAGAGCCCTCGACGTAATGAAGGGTATACTGCCACCGAAGCCATTGCTCGGTCTCGCCGCCGATCTTTCCCTCCTGACCGTCCTTCCAGCGCTTGGGCATCATCGTAGTTCCTTGACCGAAATGCTCACTCAGGTATTGAGTTATGAATCCGCTCTCGGCGAGAACAATCGGCTCAGTAGAGCCGGGAGGCGTGACGGAGATTACAGGGGACTTGCCCAGAGGGTGAATTTTCTTCAACTCTGGAGGGGCGAACATGTTCACCCGACGAAATGTTTCGAGCTCATACGGCACCTTGAGCTCCTCAAGAAGCCAAAGTATGTTTTGAGCGCGAGATTGCTCTAGCCTAATTGATTATGAGCATCGGATAGCTCACAACAGCGGTGATAATAGCGAAGTAACCTACCAGTAAAGCTTGATTTTGGGTTGTTCAGCAGCCATGGTTAACGATACGGAGACCAGGGTGAGCTGAAAACGAGCGACTACGGAAATATGAAGAAGTGATCTGAGTGATGAGAGCTGAGTTCGCGGGCGGGAGCTTTTGAGTTGAGTCTTGAAAATTAAAATAGGAAATGAAACTAAAATGAATTATACACTAGGTAGCTGAATCGTGTAAGACCCTCTTTATGCCTAGGTAGATAATTGATCGATCGTACCGCGGAAGAGAATCTTATTTCGATTTCAAAGGGCTGAAAGTTGCCGAGGTATCACTGTTTCGCACTAAGACCGTTGATTGCGGGCTACATCATAGACTTGCCTATCTGAGGTAGGTTGCTTGTGCTGTGTGTATTCTGTAGTATTAATTCTGAAATCGCGGTAATAGTGTAGAGATAATTTATAAAAATAGGTACCTATTGAACTCCTATAATCGATATTGCTGAATTTGAGGAGTATGGAGTTTGAGGTATATACCAAGCAAGTGAGTGTGGAAGTCAGATTGAATGAGAAGTACAGAGGTACATAGGTACCTAGATACATAAGTACTTCTCTGTCATAATTACGTCAGCGATGCCAGGAAAGCCACATTGCGGCTGAATACTCGGAGCCCCACATTACAAGCCCCAAGCCCATCCGAGAACGTCGAGAGTTGAATTGAAGCTTGAACCATCCCGAGATCCAACTTGGTCCCTCAAAAGCAATTATCTAGACACTCCCCGATTTAGTGCGCGGCGACTATCTACCTCTGTCAAGATGGCTGGCCACGAGCACTACCGTACGTACACCCTCAAACTGCCTAATTGAACTCCTATCTGCGGCAATTGGCAAGCTAACATCGGCATTAGGTATAGCGTTGGACCCGGCCATCGAGAAGCTGGGGAGTACGTCTTGTCCCTTCTTTCCACGATGACCCGCAGCGCAGGGACAGACGATGCGCATGCGGACACTCGAAGGGGTGGACTGTGGACTACCGCTGACACTTGATCCCGTAGACATGACCACGAACCGCCACAAGTACTTTCGATTTACTCCGCGAACCACCCGCCTTACTTTCATCTACCTCGTAGCTGTACCGACCATCCTCGGTGTTATTGCTTTGAAGACCGATGTGAGTATTGGATCTGCCTAATTGGGGGCTCTATGGGAGACAGCGGTATATCATGATGGTGATGGGCTGACACGATTTAATGTGTAGGGTAAATTCGACTTCCGAGCGAAGAGGAAAGGCGATGTTATCAGGGAATTCTAAGCATGGAACTGGCATGGTCAGGCATGGTCAGAGTAATGGCATTGTACATACGACCGGGCGAAGAACCGCAATTCAATAAAGATTCTGATCAACAAAATGCTGGCTTTCCCGTTACCCCGGGGGTTGGAAGCTGATGAGGGGTTATGGCCAAATCTCTAGCTGTGAACCCCCCCCCCCCAACCCCGGATTCTAGATACCGCATGGTTTGACTAGGTCTACATTTGATACGTCGAAGATGAAGGGCTTGGAGGAACATTAGGGCCCGGCGCCAAGCTTCGTTCCGGAACCCAAGTATAGGATCAATGACATACATTGGAGGGCCGTTCCTCGGCGGAGCAGCCTGCTTCACGATATCCTCTAGAAGTCGCTGTCCTCATCGTAGTAGCCAGCGGTCGTTGGTGCGGGTGTGCCTGCGAAGTACTAAACTAAGAGCTTATAGGCTTCTCAAACGTTACAGGGGCATCTACAACTTCTACTCTCAGCCTATCCTGAAGATGACGTGGTTGAATGGTAGGCATCTATCTCATCCTCATCCTTTCTCAATGCCGAGCCTTACTCGGAGATATGGAGTTTCCCACAGCATTAAGCCAAGTTATAATTGATAGAATAGATCCTATTAGATAAAATATCATTGCGAATGCATTTGTTAATACAAATAACACGCCCCTGATTGTCACAACCCCGTTCTATATACCTAGGTATATATTCCAAAAAAACGCGCATCATCAAAATCGGGAAGGAAAAAAACATACCGTACCTAAGCAACTTTTTAAGGGTATCTTTTAAGGGCGCCTATAATCACTCGTTGACCGAACGCTAGAAAGCATCCAGTTATTCGAATTTACGCACGCCGTAGACTTCAGCGGGACGACCTGCTCGCGTAGAGTCAGCAAGTCGGCAAATTGGGTAGCAATGAGCAACTACAGTATCATAGATTCTGAATAACTCACTTTACTATCAGCCCATGTGGGAAAACTTCTATACCATGCCTTGCTTCGCCTGTTAAAACCGAGTGTGCTGTTGATTTGCCATCCCGGCCACCCTCCGAGAAGAGATACCGCCGTCTATCTACCGTTACTTTTTAAAATTGCCTCCCTCCTCTCCTACCTCGCCCCGCGGGAGGCGGGTCGGGTAATCGTTCTCCTCTCCTCCACTCGCCCATGGGTATGCTACCACGGCTTCCGAAACTGTCGTACCCTCTCCCACTATTTCTCGGTCTAGCAGGTCGGCCATTCCCGTTCTCTCGCTCTCTTGCTCCGAAGGAACCACTGGCCGGACGACCTACAACAGTCCTGGGCTCGCTGGCGCCGGTGCTGCGCCCGGTTCTCGCGCTGGATAGGGGGGCGACAGAACCATCGGGTAGGGGAGGCAGAATGGCGCAGGAGATGAAATCGCCGACGATGAATTTCGCATCACTCAGAGTCTTCTCGCCGTCTGATTCGACTTTCTTCTCAGCCTCGGGGTCGTCGGGGTCCAAGCCTCGGCCCCCGTCTCCAACCACCACGCTACCCAGGTCCTTGACCATGTACTTGGCCGCCGTAGGGCCGTTAGTGCTCCGGGTGTCTGGGAAGATGAGGCGGAATGCCACGCGGGTACCGATCGCCGGGTCGGGGAGAAGGCTGGGTTTCAGAGCGGCGACGATATAGGTGAGCTCCGTCAGGGTGCAGTCGGGCCAGGTGTATACTGTTAAGTGCGGCGGGAGCGGTGACGCACTGAATTCTTCCGGCCTGGAATGTAACTAAGCATCAAGCCATCCTCTCGTCCTTGAGCTGCCGCGGGAAGGGCTACCAAACGCTGGCCTGCTTACCTGTGGAACGCGCCCGTCCGGTAGAAGAGCCGCAGCGAAAACGGCGGTGTTGTGTGCCGATCCATGGTGATGTACTACTGCCCCAAGCAGCACCTTCGCAGGAACAGTCTGTTGAGGACTTCAAATCATGTTGGTGTAGCCAAGGGGTTAGAAGTAACGTATGTGCGCTGGCTGGAAGAGAGGAATGAGACGTGAAGGAGATGGGAAGTTCAGGAGAGAGTATGAAGTCGAATATGGATATGATCGTCCAATGGAGCTCAATGGATCAACTGTTCGATTCTGAGGCTTTGAGCCGTATTTGTCGTCGAGCCCCGATAGTTTGTTGAAGAAGTTCAAGCAAACGCGGGAGCTCGAAAGCTTTCCGTCACTAAATAAAGTATTTAGTTTAGGTATGATGCTGGGAGAGTCGGGGGTTATTATGGTGGGCATCCGTTGCTAAATAGACACACGCTAGTGGTACGCTAGATACCTACGCTAGGTAGCACCTCCAACTGCCTCCTTGCTGCGTAGATGTTTACAAGCCCCACCTGCCCCGGACAGTTTAGCCTCCTTTTATGATGTAACCGGGTAACAAGAATGTCGGTAACTGCCGCCCATAAATTCACCGACTGGCAGCTGACATCTGCTTCTATTGGACGTCCTCAACATTTGATTGAACAGATTTGAGCCCCGAGGCTCCTCCAACCCGCCGTCCACTATACCAACCTTCGATTTTCCAACCTATAACACATCTACACGCCTACACGCCTCTACTGAAGATCACGTAACAAAGAGCCTCCACTCGCCTGCTCAGCCGTCCTAACCGCCCAATTCCGCGGCAGGTTCGCATTCAATCCCGCGAGACCCCGGAAATACATACCTACCTACCTACCTACCTACCTACCTACCCTACACAGGCAACCTACCCGCCAACATGGACTTCGCATCGCTGATGTCCAAAGAGCTAGCCAAAGCTCAACCCACACCGACCGGCGACTCCTCCTCCTCCCCCTCCTCCACCACCGCTACCTCCGACTCAGCCTCCAAGAAGTACCTTCGCCGCGCCGAACTCGAAGCCCAGCGCGAAGCCGCCTACCGGGCCGAGCAGAAAGCGCTCGAGGAAAAGCGCGCGGCCAAGGCGGCCGAGAAGCGCAAGCGCGAGGAGGAGGCCGCGGAGGAGGCCCGGGCGCGGGAGGAGAAGCGGCGGAAGCTCGAGGAGGAGACGCGGCGGCGGCGCGAGGAGCAGGCGGCGGAGGAGGAGCGGCGGCGGCGGAAGCGTCTCGGGCTGCCCGAGCTGCCCAGGGGAGACGGCGGCAACGGCGGCAGCAGCAGCCGCGAGGGCAGCCTGGGCGCGGACGGCGACGAGGACATGCCCGAGGAGCGGCTGGTGGCGAAGCTGCGGGAGCTGGGGCAGCCGGCGACGCTGTTCGGCGAGACGCACCGGGGCAAGCTGAAGCGGTACCGGCGGCTGACGACGGTGGTGACGGCGGGGCCGATCCCGACGACGCTGCGGCTGGTGGAGGAGAAGGACATGAAGGTGGACGCGGCGGCGATACCGCAGGACGCGGCGGGGCGGGCGTACCTGTTCCGGCAGCTGGCGTCGTACTTCACCATGGTGCTGCGGGAGTGGGAGGCGGCGCTCGCGCGCGAGGAGAAGCGGGACACCTTCGCCAGCAAGGCCGCCGTCAACGCCATGGTCTCCAGCCGCGAGAACATGGTCCCGCTGTTCCGCAGGTTCGAGAAGGGCGACTTGGAGGACGACATCCTGAAGCCGATCGTCGAGATCGTCCAGGCGGCCCAGGAGAGGCGCTACGTGGATGCCAACGACGGCTACCTACGGTTGAGTATTGGCAAGGCGGCGTGGCCTATCGGTGTTACCATGGTGGGTATCCACGAGCGAAGCGCACGAGAGAAGTTACATGATGGTGAGAGAGGGCACATTATGAGCGATGAAGTCACGAGGAAGTATTTGCAGAGCATCAAGAGGTGTCTCACATTCGCCCAAGTACGCTGGCCTCCCGAAGACATTAGACAGTTGATGGGATGATGCAGGAGTAAGGCCTAAGAAATTGAGAACCTATTCCAGTTCTTTAATTGCCTACCTACGTACACTCTAGGTACCTAACCATAGGGGTATTCGTGATTCTCGTACTCCCAAACGATGTAACGCGTTCGTAAAGCATAACCTCGTGGACCCTTCCGTAAAAAAATACAATGCAATGTTCATGACGCCTCTATCCTGGCAACTCCCCGGTATGCCGTGTGCCTACGCAGCATCCTCTCGACTGCGGTGTCGAGTCCTTAAAGGGGTATCTCAGTCGTCCAAATCTTGGTCTTTACCCGGTACCTCACCGCCTTGGGTTTTGATGATAGCATCTATCGTCCGTCCGTCATTTCGATGTTGACGTGTCATCATGGATCGAGGAGCTTGCCAACCCGCTACGAAAATATTTGCTTCTAGATCATTATATCACCAGCGGCCGCTCGTCTCCCGGAATCGTCCGCCCAGATTTCGCCTACGCCGGCGAGGTTACTAGCTCCACCACCGCCGGGTTTCCGGGTACCCTTAACCTCCAGGTCCGCCGCCACAATGTTCATCCTACGGATTCTCTCCAGGACGTCCTTTTCGTAGCCCTTGGCGGCATCCAGGGCCTTCTTCTGCATAGCGGCTCTGGAATTCGTAGAGACGGCAACGAGGAGCTAAATCGATTAACATATTAGTAAGACGCGAATTCCGACGGGCATATGGAAATTACCTTGTCGATGGTGTTGATGCGAGCATTTAAGGCGCCGTTTTTGATCATGTCAATGAGCTCCGGTTCGATGGACTCTCCAGGCTTAGCGAAGGCGGCATTCATACTCTCTAGAGTGACGCAAGAGAAGGGCACGAAATATTGGACAATGCATTTGCTGCGAATTTGGGAGAAGAGCGCGGGCACGTGTGGCTGAAGATAGATGTCGAGAAGGTAGTCGTTTCGGTACGACTCAAGAATCTCTAGACAAGACGAGTACCTTCCGTTGACGAACATGGTGACGGCCTTGCGGATATGCGGTTCCAGCTCCAGATAGTTTCTGAAGCCTGAGTTGTCCAGAACTCGCGATTGCAACTCCAATCGGTCCATCGAGGCGAGTGCTAGAAGCCCACCGTACGTGGCAACGTCATTCTGGCTGGCGATGTCGTTATATCGCTGACAAATGCTCGGATCGCCAACTTCAAGAAAACTTTTAGCAGCATCGTAGTATCTGCCTTCGCCGAGTTGAGCAATGCCGTACACCATCTTCTGGTAGGGCTGCTCAACATTCTGTTCGTTGGTACCTGTTCCCACGGTCAAAACCTTATTAACGTTCGCCAATACGCTGGCCCAGTCTCGCTTCTGTAGCGTAATGCTAATGATATGCTTTCCCACATCTTGAATATGAGACTGTGTGCTCGCATCAGGCCGCATCTTGACATATGTCTCTGCGGCCCCGTTAAGGTCCCCAATAGACTCCAGGTGTTCGCCGAGATCGCGGTGACCGATCTAGAACCATCAGTTCAAGTTACTTTGACGGCTGATAGGTAACTAGGCTTGCTTCGAAGTAGGCACGTACCCTAATGCTCTCCTTTACTAGGTTATTTTTATAACCCTTGAGCTCAGTCTCAAGGCGATGTATCTCCGCTTTGTTGGCCTTATCAGTGGCGATTACCCAATCTTCATCCCATCTAGCCTCGGGTTCGTCGGGTGCGGCGACGCGGATGTACTCCCATGCTTCACGGTATCGCTGGATATCCTTTCCGCGCTTAGCTTCGGCCACGGCAGCCTTAAGGGCATCAACACATAGAGGAACAGAGCATCGGCCGATCAGCAATAGCCGCTCGAAACGGGTGCGACCTAATTAGCAAAGTCAACCGACGTTATCACAAGAGCTAAGGGAGGCGAGGATATAGGATACAAAAGCAGAAAGGCCGGTCCGTAGGGTAAGTTAAGTAGAATTCACGGCCTACCTTTGTAATTTGAAATGTATAGATCAAGATCTAGCTTCGGGGCATCTATACAGCGTTAATATCGGCTTCATCTAGGGATACTTGGTTCGAGAGTCGTATCACACCTTTGACGATGACGCCGCCTTGATTGTCCATGGTAGTGAAGTAGGTATTGAGATGCTCGTTGGCCGCCATGATATCGACGCTGAAGGATCGACGAAAATGCCCAACTCTTATGTTTTTATGAAGCTCTTTCACTCTCAGAAGACCATGGGCAGAGACAGGCAATGATGGACGATTGCGCACTGAGGGAGATGATTCCACTAGTTAGGTATGTAGGTATGTAGGTAGCTTAGAGGTTCCCGTTGTATGTGAGAAAGAAAACGCACTAGCAATAAACAGCGAAGCTGCATTTGCTTTTGGCGGGGTAGCTTGGGGACACTGCCAGGCACTTACCTTAGGTAACTTTACGTGCGGGTACCTTCCGTTATCAGCTTTATCAGCTTAAACCGACGCCTTATCGCGTTGCTGCGGACGGCGTGCTTCATTGGGTCATACCTACAAGTACCTATAAAAATCAGGCACACGGAAGGTACGTATCTAGGTAGCTAGCGTGGGCGTAAGGCTTAAGTGGAGTCTTCCAAACAATGAATTGTATGTACCTGGTGGGAGTGTTCGCGACGGAACTCAACTATTGCCAATACGAAAGCCTCTTACCTCCATATAGAGCTTTAAGGGGCGGGAAGCCTTACACTTGAGCTCCGCAGGTAATAGAAGCCGGCATATAGATATCTCTATTATTATTATTAATATTATACCAAGTGATTCGCACTCTTGCAGTATACAATAATCTGTGAGCGTAACATACATACCTACCTACCTATACAATATGACTTCTTAACACTTTGTACGAAAGCTGGTCTGCTAGGTAAGAGAAAGAAATTGTTTACCGACCCCTATTATACATCTCTATAGCTCTATACTCTTTTGAATATAGTTAGTAGTTTTACTACTCAGATATTCCATAACCAATTTTGATCCAATTTCACGTTTAAGACGTTGGTATTATATACGAAGCAGGTAGAGGTTCGCAATAAATAGAGGGGGCACCATAGAGCAACTCCTCCTATTTATTCCTGTTTCCGCCGGCGCTAGATGTGACGGCCCAGGTCGAAGCACTTGCGTATCGCTGTAAGAAACATGCATACCTAGATGTCTTTTATTGGACGTGGGGTTCGTAAGTCAAAGCCAGCATTAATGAGGCGTCCGAGATAATGCTTGTCCTATGCCCCATAGAGAATTGAACTATTTAAACTACCTAGTTACTTACATGTACTACATACCTAGGTAGGTAGGTAGAGTACGCATCTGCTCGCTTTCGTCTTCGTCTACCTACCTACCTATGTAGAACTTTGCTGATACATGTAAGACTCTGGATAGGCATTCTATATTCCGTTCTGAAATATGTAGGCACTAACTATGGCCGGCTGAATAATATGAGCCTGTCCAAATACCCCTCAGCATACCTGGTATACACGTAGGTATCATTTATATCTATGTACCTGATGTAGGTGCAAGCATCTTATGCACGGCTCACCTATGAATAGATATCGACCTCTTAGATATATTATCTGAAATTGACCTGGGCAGGGATATACGTACACCTTTGCTAATTGCTTCCGTTTTTTCACCGTCCGCAATACCATGCTATATACATATAATTGGGTGTTCTCTCCGCAGCGGCCTAAATGAAGAATCACATAATAGTACGTAGGTACACGCATCGCGAATAGTGCCAAGATTCAGGTCCGCCCTAGCACGGAGATGTGGGCTCCAATCATCGTCTGCTCCGATTCGAAGGGCCTTGTCGGTGGAGAGGGCCAAGGCGGCGGTGTGCCGGTTTTCCGAGATCTAAGTCTTAACATATCGACTCTAAACGACGCTGGAACCTTTCTCATCTTTCTTCGAGAAGACTATCGGGTACGCGAAAAGAACTGCTAATAGAAGCCGTGTTGCCCAGGTCGGGAAAAAGCAAGCGTAAATCATCTATGCTTTGACAGATAGGTCCATAATTCCTACCATAGTTCCGCACTCTGGCCTGCATCTCGACCAGCTCACCTGTTTCCAGGATTTGTTTATGCTAAGCTTACCTCTTCCAGCCTAAAGCCGTCCCACGCGGACATACTACTATGGTATGTACTGCTTCGAAAATTCCAAGTATGCCAAGACGACCACGGGCTGTCCGCGCACATATATACGTACATATATGTATTCTGTCCATGGGGGATCAGACCTGCAATGGCACCCTGTGTTCCTGGCCAGTCAACGCGATTATGATGTCGTTGACGCGCTAGGGGGTGCCGCTTGCTCGTATTGGCACCGCGTAGGAAGTATTCTGAATACGCCCCTAAACTCGTCATCGCCTTAGCGAATGGTTCTAGTACCTTTTGGACCGTTAAGGTTCACGGCACGAGTCGAAGGGGAAAGGCGGCGCGAGTTTGTAGCCACACGATAAGTGCCCGGCGTTGGACTTGTGGGTACGTAACTTGGCGACTGAGGGGGATAACCTAATCATATGTAGTTGAGCGAATGAAGTCATGATCTAGTAAAGTTCAGCCTCCTACATGTCTACCGAATGGTCATTCGATGATTAGTGAGAAGTTACCTATCACCTTCGACCGCTAGCCGTCTTACGCCGAGACCTCGACGAGCTCGGAGCCTACGAAGATAGATAGACATCTACATAATCTCGGATACAGCCTGGGTAAGAAAAAGCTTGGTCCGGATATGGGGTACCATAGAATTGCTCCTTGATAAACGACCGAGCTTTGCGGGTGCTTTCCATTTCATTGTATTCGTTGGATTCGTTGGGTTCGTTAGACGATTCCCTTATACCTTGGAGGCCTCGCGGGCCAGATTTCGGACGAAGGCATATCGACGTTATCTGTATAAGTTATCGATATCAGAGGCCTCCGGTTAGGCTTGCGGACATTGCATGTTGGTATGTTGGTACGTCTTCCAACCAGTAATTAGCAGCACAGTATGAAGCAGGCTAACACATACCTACCTACCTACTTACCGACCTACCTCCCTATGTATGCGTGCTTACACGGAAGACAGGTATATGTATGCGACCCTTCGTCTAATACACAACTTGTCCGCAGCCCGTTGGCAGGTTTACACTTTCTAAGTGGCTTATATGTCAACGTGACCGTGCAATACAAGTTTGGTTTGAGTACTAGCGACTCGGCGAGGCCGATCTAGCTAGCTGTTTTTACATTGTATCACTCCATATACCATTGATAGGGAGACACGCGGGATAGCTAATACCTGCGTACCCTAAGTAATATACTGGAAAATGTACCTAGGTATGTAATCTACCTACCGATGTACTACACGTGCATTACGCAGTAGATGCCTCTTTAAGAGACTACCAATTCCTTAGATCCGTCTCTCCAAGATATACCTACCTATCTTACCTTAGGTACCCCAAGGTACCATCTCTCCATCTATCAACGTCCTAACCCTTAGGTAGGTATACTGCTGCGTACATATGCATAAGTCCTACTAAGCCAGATTGGCGCATCCTGTGCGACACCAGACCTGCTGGTCCCCGTCATGACTCGCAAGGAAGTACCTCGCATTGTTTTTACCTCCTATATGTACATCCTACATGGGTCACCAACCTTGAGCTGGCCCCGCTCGACGCCTCGCGGAGGAAGTACACAGGTACGGATACTGTACATAGCATACACCAAAACGGCCTTTTTCTCAGTGTACATGTATCTTCCACTGCCTCCCCACCCGGCCACCATGTCTTTTCTTTCTTAAACGTTCCATCGTCTGCCCCCTTGAAATGCCCCTAAGACACCGAATTAGCTTCAGAACCTTTCCAATTGACATTATCTACATACCTACCTACATACCTACATACCTATCTCACCTACCCTTACTACTACGTATCCCTTAAGAACGACTTACAGAGGGGGAAGGGCATCCTGGTTGTTGTGCGTCAGATATCATCTAGTTCAGTTGCTTAGCTATCCGGGTAACCCCCCAGACAGTTAGGTATCGGGCCTACCAAAGGTCCCATCAATCTCTTCAATTTTGAACCGATCGGGTTCTTCCGACCGACCGCTTTTCTTTTCCTCTCTTTTCAATCTTTTTTCTTTGATTCCCAGTGCTTGTTGAGGTCATCGCCCGCTCTCTCACCCATCGCGCAGGACGTCAGCCACGATAATAACTCTCCGCCTGGTAGGTAACTTTCGGTACAATACACCATTTCTTGTCGCCTGTAGCCCCTTACAAGATGCACCTATTGCGCCGGGACCAATAAGGGGAGCGAGAAAGAAAAGAAGAATCTTAAGAACGTTGAAGGAAAGAGAAAAAAAAACAGAAGAAGAGAAAAGACAGGACTCACGTACAATATGTATACATACATATATGTACGTAATACCTAACAAAAAACCACTTAGCCTGCATCACCTACTACGTACTCCGTAGAGGTCGTTCTACCATTACCTACCTACCGTTACCTATCATTAGCACTACCACTACCTTACCTCCTCTTAGGCGCCCTGCCTACGCCGTGGCTTGCACTACTACATCAGCCTCCACCCCCATCTCACCATCACCTACCTCACACTTTTCTCGCTCATCTATCTTCCCCAGGTATTAGCATTTAGATAAGAACTACCTTATTATTCACTTCCCTTGCCCTGTTTCTTTCGTCCTCTGACCTTGCAGCCGACACCGAGACCATACACCCAACCCACGCGCTCGCTCACGGGGCTTCGATTCCACTGAATCCTGAATCCCGAACCCCTTCTGCGTTACTGACTCGTTTCGTATAGGTGGTATATGTGTCCCACGCCCCGGCGCTTGTCAACTTAAGCTGTTTGCCTAGGAGCAGGCGAGACCCTTCAAAATGAACTGGGAATAGGTGTTTATCTCCTTATAAATGAAGAGACTGGGAAAGAAGTCGGTAGCAGACTGTACTTTCACTCCTTCCAGGAGGGTGCCATCCCTGGCACCCACAATCAGCCGGAAATGTCACCTCCTTCTCGCTCTTCGCAACCCCCTGCGGACCGCGTAGGATCTGTTAAACCCGAGGCCGCAGATGATCGGATTTCTGATGAAGAGGAATCTACTTTGCAAGCTTTAGAAACCGATTCTCCTGCTGGGGACACGCCCGGCTCTGCTCTTCAAGGCAATCGTGCTGAGAGTTCTAGCGAAACCCCGTCCGTTCCTCTTCAGAAGCGTCGGAGGGTCACGCGTGCATGCGAGTATGCAGTTTTGGCTTCCATATCCTCCCATTGATTTTTTTCCTTAAGGGACACCCCTTCTTATAGAGCCTTCCAAAGTTGCCCCCGAACCTGCAAATCAGCCAGCTACCTGTCACCCCGACGCGAGTAACATCCAGGAAGAATAAGGTTACTAACTTAGTCTTTCCCCCTAGTGAATGCCGTAGGAAAAAGATCAAATGCGATGGCAAGCAGCCGTGTACTCACTGCCAGGTATATAGCTATGGTAATCCATCCCCTGCTCCCTCTTTCTCGTCGACGATTTTCCTCAGGTAACTGATGTACTCTTGGTAGATTGCACCTACGATAAGCCCTCTAATAGGCGCAGGAACCCAGCTCCGCAGTATATAGAGGCGCTAGAAAACAAATTGTCGAGAGCAGAGACGTTACTGCGTAGGTTCATGCCGGATGTCGACCTCAACGACCCAAGTCTAGACCCCGCAGTCCAGCAAGAATTCCGTATCCGGGAGCAAGCCAGAGCGCGAGCCGCTGCGGCTAAGGGGAAGCAGACGGGCTCCTCGTCATCTGTGGATGCCCAATTGCATTCCATGATCGAAACTGTCGGCCAACTTGACCTTGATGAGAGGGGCGATTATGACTTCCACGGAACCTCCTCCGGCTCGGTCTTCTTTAGGAGGATGAAGGAGCATTTCCGCAGCCTTTTGGGAAGAGATTATCAGATCCCATTTCTTCCCCGACCACCTCGACCCGCCGGCGTCCTCGCCCCTGACTCTCCTAGGCCGTCGTCAAGTTCCCGGGTACCGCCGAGTCGCACCACGAACGCATACGATCTACCGCCGAAGGAAAGGGCCCTTGCTCTATGCTCCGAGTCTCTTAATAATGCAACGTGTCTCCTCCGGATCGTCCACATACCTTCTTTCTACAAAATGTTAGATGACTTATACGAAAGGCCGGCAGATTCATATGGGAAAGAGGACAAGAGAAGCTTAGCACTAGCATTCTCCGTTATGGCGCTGGGTTGCATGTATAACATTCCCGAGGACGACGGCTCGGAGACGCCGCCGTACAAGATCTCAATTGACGAAGCGTAATACCAGAGCCCCTTCCGCCGAGCTCTGAGAAACATATTTAGACTGACTTGCCTGCTTTTAGGGTCAAATATTATAGCGCAGCTAGAGCGCTAATGCAAGATATAACCGAATGTCGAGATCTTACCTCGCTTCAAGCTTTGCTTTTCATGATACTATTTATTCAGTCGATATCGAACCTAAGCACCTGTTATGGGTTTGTGGGGATTGCTCTACGGTCCGCGTTAAGGATGGGCTTGCATCGACACCTCCCTCACATTAAACTCAACCCGATAGAATCCGAAACGAGGCGAAGAGTCTTCTACATATGCCGACAGATGGATACATATGTGTCCGCGTTACTAGGCTTCCCGTTACTCCTCAACGACGAGGATATCGACCAGCCCTTACCGACTCCTGTGGACGATCAGTATATCACAAAGGACGAGATACTTATTCCGCCCCCGGGAACGCCTTCGTTCTTCGAAGCTTTCAACGCTCACGTGAGGCTGATGGATATCCTGGGTAAAGTTGTGAAGCATATCTACCCGCTAAAAGGCATGGATCAGAATGAAGCTGAAGGAGTTGGGGAACCTTACGCATCCTACATGATCAGCTACGGGAAAATAAAGGAAATGGAGAAGGAACTGCAGCAATGGAACGAGGACTTGCCGGTTGCTTGGCGGCCGGATCCCGAAGGTCCCGTTGAAGTCGTCCGGTAGGTCTTCTCACGGGGCGAAATTCGTACGCGAGCTCTGCTAAATGGTATTCTAGGGTGCGTAACCTGTTAAGGTTTACTTTCGCCCACGTTCAAATGGTGTTATATAGGCCATTCCTGCACTACGTTTCCCCGCGCATTTCAGCCGGCAAGGAAGTAAACGAGCGTGCTTACGCCTGCGGAGCCGCCGGTGTCAGCGTGGCACGAAATATCGTACACATCGGGACGGAAATGCGGAAGCAAGTTTCTCTTGTCGGACCTTATTGGTTCACCCTTTTCACCGAATTCTTCGCCATCATAACGTTGGTCTTTTTCGTGCTAGAGAACCAAGACAAACCAGGTTCCGTAGAAATCCTCGCAGATGCCGTGGCGGGAAAAGAGATGATCGGCGAGCTCTCAAGGAAGAGTCTGGTTGCGGACCGCATATCGAGTTCTTTGGTTGTAAGTTGGGGCTTCCGTGAAGAAGAAATCCGGTGAGCTGTGACTAATCTTAAGCAAGATGCTCTTTGACCAATTACCAGACAGTCTCAAGGAAGTGAAAGCACGGGCCGTGTCATCTAAGAAGCGTCCTGCATCCGGATCGCGGGATACCAGCATATTGGCCCCCTTGCCCTCGACCTACCCTGTCGAATCGGTACGACACCAGCCCGAGAAACCCAATCGATCTCAAGGCAAACCGTCGAAGAAAGCTGGAAAGGCTCCGGCTGGGACCGTCCCGCAAGTCCTCCCTGTCGATGATTCTTCTCTGCCACAGCCAGAACTCGGCGGCTCATTCACCTCCAGCTTTCAATTCTCGCCGTTAGACCTATCAATACCGTCGCCGGATTCCGCAGCTACAGCAGCCTTACATGAACCCAGTCCCTTAGATCTACAGCAGCAAGCATTCAGCGCGGGCAACCCGGTTCACCAACTCGATGCGGTGATGTTTCCCTCGGACGATCCCTTAGCATATCCCAACCAGCCCCAACTCGATTTCGGCAACCATCAACCTGGTAGCATTCCCAACGCTAGCCCAGGGGATCTTTCTCATCACGATCCCTCTCCTTTCTATATACCTAACTTTTATGAGGGCATCGAGGGACAGCTCATGGGACCGTTACCACCGTATCTGATGCAATCGCAAGCTCAACCGGGATTTAACTTTCCGGCGCAAATGTATTCGGACCCGATGCTATTGCAAATGCATACCCTAGAGCACCGACACTCGCCGCAGGTTCAGCTTCATTCGGGCCAGTCACGCTCGGTAGGGCGACGGGGCCCGCAGTCGGGGGAGATGGATGATTTACTAGCTAATACGCCTTGGCACGGATCGTTTCCGCAGCATGGAATGGACTAGGTTTGTGAGTAGAAAAAGGATACCCCCTCTGCATGATTGCCATATCCGCGGATCTTTTCTTAGACGATGGAAGGGATAGGAGTTTTGGGGTAATCAAAAAACATTGACGGTCGACGTCGAATACGGGCTCTTGTGACATTGCGGACGATGATTTCCATACTACGGATGTCATCTGAGATATCTATGACATAAACTAAATCTTATACCCTCGAGGGCAGTAAAAGGGAGAATCGCTAGACACACGGCCGGGATGAAAGCTCCTCCCGTACCGCGGTCAATGATGTATATAGATGCGTGAATCAAGCACATGGCTTGGCGCTTTCGCTGGCTAACCCGCCGTGTCACCTCGAGATGGAGGGCTTAGATGGTTCCTATTGGCGATATCGGGCAGGCGGCCGTAAGCAGTCACGCCTATCCGTGGCAATGATCAATCAAAGTTGGCTCCCAAGCAGCCCAACTTCTGGGGGGGAGATGGTATCCGAGGCGAATGCCGGCAGCCCAGTGGGTGGAGTCCAGGTAGGCATTTCGACACGGAGGCGCGTAGTTTTACCTACCTAGGTCGACATGGGGCATGGGGATCTCCATTCTTATCCAGACGGTGGCGGGGAGTTCTGGATGCTCGGGCTCGCTAATGGGGCTGCACGACGGCCTTACTGGAGGTCAGTTGGCTGCGGAAGTCGTCAGTGCTTCGAGGAATCGTTTAGATTATGGTACGTGTAAAATATCTATAGGTATCATGCCGGGACGCGAACCGAGCTCCGCCACGTGAGGCCGTTCCAACCAGGCCGAACCAGCTAAGCTGCATAAAACCCGTGTCGTCGAATAAAATCAGCCGCTCCAGGGATATAAATACGACCACGCCCAGGGGTTGTACGCCCCAAGAGCTGTCCATCCGGAACTAATACAACAATGACACCCCACCGAAGATGCTGTCGTTGATCTACTCGTCAGACAACAACAAACATTTCCGAGATTTCGTCGACATGGAGGCTATAGATATCGAGCACGACCTCGTCGTCGTCGAGGAATTTGACGCCTTGTACGTGCTTTTGCCACTCCGAAGCCCCTGCTAATACACAGCCCTGTCCATTATCATTCTCGTCAGCAGCAGCATCAACATCAACAGCTATAATAGCGACGATGTCGTCCGCTCCCGCGATGGACCTCCATACATTCCGCTGCAGAACCAAGGGCTTGCTGCACAGCGCGGTCTCCGCTGCCGTCGTTGCCGTGCTCAGCATCCCGTTCATGTCTAGATTGCCGCTAACGGACGTCATTGGCTGCAGATCCATCGAGGTTGGCGTCGCAGAATTAGAGGCCAAAGCCGACGAAATCGTCAGGAGATATCCCGGTGAGTAGCAAGCCTAAGTCTCATTCCCTCAACTGCACGCCGACGACGTATTGTTGGGAGCCCGGCCTGGTGCATCTGTCACGTCGCATCCTTAAAGCTTTCCTGCGTTTGTCTCCTATGTTTCACATGTTCGCCGCCTGGACGCGGTTCGACGCGCATGTATCTTCGGACGATAAAAGGTTTAGGGGTAACTTGATTTTCCCACGAGCTTCATCCGGAACTTCTCTAGTCTTTTGGACTAGGTTATAGAATATATGCGGCCCCAACTCAATGTTTCTCTGAATATCCTACACCGACTATTCGCATCGGCGCCGATTTCCCCTGGTTTTCGTTTCCTTCCCCTTCTCCCTTGGACTTAAACGATTACGAGATAAATTTCTAACCAAACTTAGCCAAACAAAATGCGAGAAGAGTCGCCAAAGAACTCGGGGTCGAAGACGGCATCATCTTCCTGCTAGGTCAGCTGGAATCAACTTGGGAGGACTCGGATCAGGGGCCACCATTTCGACAACGCCGATAGTACGTCTGAGTTTCAAACGCCATTAGTCGTCCTTTACCTCCCGACCACTAACAAAAACACTTAGTTTCTATTATATGAGCGGCATCAACTTCCCGGGGTGCAGCGTAACGTACGACATCGCCGCAGACAAGCTCACGCTATGGATCCCGTGCACCACCCCAGCGACGGTACTCTGGTTTGGGGAGACGCCCTCGTTGGATGACTGTCTTGCGAGATCAGACGTGCACGACGTCAAGGATATCAAGGAACTACCCGCGTATCTGAGCGCGCGACTAGCCACGGTCAAGGCGCTATACGCGCTCCGGCAATCCCAGCTCCCCAAGTTCGACGGTTTCGAGCAGATGCGGCCGTCCCTCAAGGTCGACACCACGTCGCTCCAGCCCGCCATGGACGAGGCCCGGCTCATCAAGTCCGACTACGAGATCGCCATGATCCGCAGGGCCAACGACGTCTCGTCGGCCGCGCACAGAAAGGTCGCCGCCCTCGTGTCCACCATGAAGCACGAGTACGACGCCCAGGCCATCTTCATCTCCGCGTGCACGGCCGCCGGCGCGAAGGCGCTGGCTTACCCCGTGATGGCCGGGTCCGGCTCCAACGCCTCGACCTTGCACTACGATGCGAATAGCGGCCCGCTCGCGGGACGGCAACTCCTGGTGTTCGACGCCGGGGCTGAGTGGTCCTGCTACGCCAGCGACGTGACGCGCACGATCCCCCTTGGTTCGCGGTACCGGTTCAGTGCCGAGGCTCGGGCGATCTACGACTTGGTTCACCGGATACAGGACGAGTGCATCAAGCGCATCAAGCCGGGCGTCGTCTTCCGAGATCTGCAGCTACACGCGACGTTTATGGCCGTCCAGGGCCTGCTCGAGCTCGGAATCCTCTGCAACGGAACTGCGGAAGAGATCTTCAAGAACGGTACCGGAGCTGCGTTTTTCCCGCACGGCCTTGGACATCACATCGGGCTAGATGTTCATGAGTTAGTTTCCCCCTTATTCACATCCCTTCACATCCCTTTCAACCCCCTTCCTTCTGCTATCCCCGCAACTGCACTTACCCGTCCCTGACCCTGCCCCCTCTTCTTGCGATGGTCGTAATAACAGTGTATTGCCCTCTAGCGTCCTTAGCAGAGATCTCCTACGGCCCGCCGGCGACGGTATGTGGGGAAAGCGCCGGCCCATCGGCCCCCAGTCCGTCCGCGCCATGATCAAGCAAGCCGCGAACGAAGCGACCCCGGCGACCCCGGCGCCACCGTCGCCCACCAGTACCATCGCCAGCATCGCCCAGGAGCCGTCTCAGCCGTCTCCGCCGTCCCCGGCGCAGTCCATAAGGCCACCCCTCCCACCGCGATCGCCGCCCTCGCAAACCCAGGTCGTCATAACGAACGTAACCGCAGCCTCCCCGCCCCCAGCATCGTTGGCGTCGACACCGCCTAAGAATGGCATTACCGGCAACAGCAATAACACGAAGACGAAGCCGCAGCCGCAACCGCGGCCGCAGACCCCGCCACGAACCAGATCCCCCGCGCAGACACGCACCCAATCCCAATCCCAATCCCAATCGCCCGCTCCACCCGCTCCCCTCCCTCCTCTCCCTCCCACGCCGACGCGCAGCCCGCAACCGCAACGCAAGCCCAGCACCTCCCCCACGGGCGCGAAGAAAAAGTCCAAGCGCGCGGCCCACGGCGCGCTGCAGCCGAACATGGTGGTCACGGTGGAGCCGGGCGTCTACTTCTGCCGGCCGTACGTGGAGGCGTACTTCCTGCGGCGCCCGGAGCAGGCGCGGTACGTGGACGCCGGCGTGCTGGAGCGGTACTGGAGCGTCGGCGGCGCGCGCGTCGAGGACTGCGTGCTCGTCACGCAGGACGGGTGCGAGGTATTGACGACGGCGCCTAAGGGGGACGAGTTGTTGAGGATGATGGGGTTCGCTTGAGGGAGGAGAGGAATAAGCAAACTTGGAGAGATGCTTTTTTCTTTTCCCTCATCCTACGTGGTTTGTTTTCGCTGGGTATTTTCTACTTACATATATACATACGTATATACATACACGCATGCATACATACAAGGAGGGATTGGAAAGGCGTTTGGGGGTGTTGGCTATATCACATATCATATCATATCATAGCCTACACGATGTATTTACCTCTTCGGGGTGTCTACCCATTTTTTTCATATTCGTCCCGTCTGGCGTTTGATATTTCCAGGTAGCTTTCATGAGCAGGTTTAGGATCGCCGTTATACATAGGTATATAGAGAATGGAGTACAAACGTGATACCACTGCGCCTTAATAACGAGTCGAAAACCGAGACGTGTCGATTTCTCACATATGGATAGGATGAGGCAACACTACAGTAAGACGTTGGTATCGATCCCGCTTCGATTGTCCGGTAGAACACCCAGGGTAATACTTATTCATGCGCTAGCGTAAAAAACAAAAAACTAAAACCGTTCATGCAAAAAAAAAGAAGTCGTCCCACATCCAGATATTTTATACAATGATCTACCTAGCGCCTCGCCCGCCCGCACGCCCCCCCGAAAAACGGCCGCCGAAAATAAAGCTATAGGTACTTCTTGGGCATGATCTTCTTGCGCTCGTAGTATATGTACGCGGCCACTATCAAAATCTGGCTGCCGATGATGACGAAGATGAGCTTCCCGTGCTTCGGGGCGGCCTGCACCGCGACGTGCTCCAGCATGTTGCCGTGGTTCGTCCCGATGAAGCTCTTGACGGCGTGCTCCGAGTCCTTCACCTTCATGTTGATGTCGCTCCGCATGTCCCTGAGCTCCCGCTGCAGCTTGGCGATCTCGCCCTGCAGCGCGTCGAGCCTGTCCAGCCTCGACAGCATCTGCTTCAGGTCGTTGACGGACTTCGACACCTCCTCGTGCCGCTTCTCCCCGATGTTGCCTAGGCTGGCGACCTGCCGGAAGATGGTCGAGAGGTGCTGGTTGGTGCTCTGCAGGCGGTTGTGCAGATCCGCGAATTGAGCCTTGGAGCTTGTGATGGTGTCGGCCGAGGCGTCGGGGATAGAGTCGCCGAAGGCATCGCCCGCGCTACCGTCGTTCTGGTTGTTGGCTCGGTTGTTGTTTTTGCGGCCGTAGCTCGTTTGCGCTTGTGCCTGGTTCTGGTTCGACCGCTCTTGTTGCGGAGGCGCGTCGTACCTGGCGTCGAGATTCTCCGTCATGGTCACCATCTTGAAGATCTCGAAGGAATCGGGGTTATCTCCGGCAGCGGCCGTGATACCGAAGTAGTATCCGGGCGGGATGGAGATTTTGTCGCTCTCGAAGCATAGTCTGCCGTCTACCTCCACCTTAAACGTCTGAGCTGTCTGCCTCAGTTTGATCTGAGAGGGCCGGCCCAGGTTACGGTAGGGGTAGTTGCAATGTCCGAAAGCCAGGCTGTCCACGCTTTGGTGCGCCTTGAAATCGGTAGTGCCGTCGTTTAAGAACCCACGGATCATCCCTCCGGAGCCACCGTGCTGGTCGACAACGAGGGCCAGGCCGTCGAACCTACTAACCGTGTAGATGCTGGACGAGCCGATTTCTTGACTCCCCTGCCTCGCAAGCCAGATGTTGAGATTGCCGCTCCCCCTTTCGGGCCCGTTCACCCTGAAGTCGACATCGGCCACCCACTGGGAGTATTTGTTCGGCTGGTCGGCCCATATTGCGCCCCGAGTATTGCCGGGTGCCGGCGGCGTGAGAATTAACCTGTTCGAGAGGACTTCGGGAGGATCTGGCGTGCCTTGTATAGAGAAGCCCGGTACGGAGGCTTGTCCTCGGTCGTTTATCCTGGCGGGTCTCGGTTAGCCCCCAGAGATGGAGAGGTAGGGTGACACTTCTACGGGAACATACCTGCCCGTGTACCCAAAGCTCAGCTCGTTGACAAGGAACTGCGCCTGCGCTTCAGCCAATTTCGTAGTTGTAGCAAGCCCAAAGGCCAGGACCGACGGTTGTAGTAAACGCATGCTTCAACCCGAAACAGAGGTGGAATTAAGTAAGCGAAAGCTTTCGAAGCAATACGATGAGCAAATTAAGGAATTGGTCCAGAAATTAGTCTTTTCGGTAAGGGGTGGTAGAATGCGCAATTGTGAAAAGAGCTTCAAAGGACAAAATTCGTGATGTTCATTAAGGACACTTTGCACCAAAGCTATTTTATTTGCTGGTCCAGAGCTCGACTAAGGTGGGGGGGGGGAAGAGGAGCTTGGGATGCCCAGGGATTGGGGAAACGGGAAAAAGAAAAAAGAAAAAGAAAAAGAGAGAGAATTTGGAAATGAGACGATGGCCCTTAGTTCAGGTCGAAGCACTTGTGAACATCGTCCGGACGGGAGAGTAAGTTTAAGACAAATCTATGCAATTAGTTAAGGGAGACAGAAAAGGGAAAGAAAGAAAAAAGAATAAAAGACAGTTGTGCACTTGAGAGTGGATAGGGAGGTACCTAGGTCAGGTACATGTAGCTTCAGACCAGACGTTTAACGTTATTCATAGGTACAATATAAGACATCCGTCCATTGTATTGTACAATATGCACATATAATTATAGCCCTTCCCCAGAAAGGTGTAGGCGCACCTGCTCGCCGCAGTTAGGTACCTAGGCAGGTTAGGTTAGGTACTTTTGAGTTTAGTACGTGTACCTCTTAAGTCAAGGGTAAATTGAAGCTCCAAACCGTCTGTACCTATATACCTAGGTACCTACTCAAGTACCCATCTCACGCTAACGCCGCAACAGGTATAGGTTGTATACCTACGTACATTGGGTACTCGGTACCTGATCCCTGTTTCAGATTTGGGTAGCGGAACAGACAAGGCCAGGCAAGGCGGGCAGCTGGATTGGGGGGGTGGGAGACATGTGGGCATTAAATACCTAATAAACAGATCAACTAAAAAAGGGACGCACGGGCCCAGAACGTTAGTAGATTTTCTGATGGGATGTCGCACGTCGGTAAAAATACGTACCGATCCCTGTGGAGCTTGACATCCTAGCCTCAATTGACTTCAATTCTTCAACGAAGCTCCCAGCAATGCATCGACCCTCTCGCCTTTTTGCATCGTGAGAGTCGCCAACCCACCCCACGTCGGCCAACGCCAAGACCTACAAATTAGAGAGTCCCGCGACCTGTCATGACTTCCATCCAAAATGACTGAGATATATCCTACTATTGCGCAATGCGCACTGGTTGCAGCCGCATTCAAGATCCTCCTCTTCCCGGCCTAGTAAGTGCTTCGTCGTGACCAGTCCCCTCGTCCGGCCACCTCGCGTGGAACCCAACAACTGAACTCGTCCAAGCAAATCCACCGACTTTGAGGTGCATCGGAACTGGTTAGCTATTACCAACAGTCTCCCTATATGGGAATGGTATTACGAGAAGACTTCCGAATGGACTCTGGACTATCCGCCCTTCTTCGCCTACTTCGAATGGGCCCTTTCCCAGATAGCGAAGCTGGTTGATCCGGCCATGCTTCGGGTCTATAATCTAGGCCACGATAGCTGGCAGACCGTGTACTTTCAGAGATTCACCGTAATCGCCACAGAGTTAATGTTGATATATGCTCTGCAACTGTGGGACTCCCCTATCTGCTCGAACTACCTGGCTCCCCGGGCTGACGGAGGATTATAGGTTCGTAGAATCTTCACATGGAGTAACCAAACGTGCTTCTCAAGCTGCAGCGATCTCGGTTCTCCTCTCGCCTGGCCTCCTTATCATAGATCACATCCACTTCCAGTATAACGGGGCTATGTACGGAGTCCTGATCTTGTCCTTGGTGCTAGCCCGCCAAAGAACAGGTCTCCTGGCTAGCGGCTTCATCTTTGCAGCCCTACTATGCATGAAGCACATATACCTCTACCTTGCGCCTGCGTACTTCGTCTACCTCCTTAGGACCTATTGCCTCTCGCCCAAGTCTGTCTTTCGCATCCAGTTCTTTAATTGCGTGAAGCTGGCGTCGGGCATTATCGGTATTTTCGGGCTGGCATTCGGCCCCTTCGCCCTCAAGGGGCAGATCCCCCAGATCTTAAGCAGGTTATTCCCCTTCTCCCGTGGTCTTTGTCACGCATATTGGGCTCCAAACGTGTGGGCTATGTATTCCTTTGTTGACCGCGTCTTGATATTTGGTAAGTAGCATCCTCGCTCCATCCATAGTGTCCGGAAGCTCATAGGCCTAGTTGCGCCACGGCTGGGCTTGCCAGTCAGGGCAGAGGCTATTAATAGCGTCACGAGGGGCCTAGTTGGAGATACAGCATTTGCGGTGCTCCCTGAGATTACCCCTGGAGTGTGCCTCGCGCTCACTCTCCTCTTCCAAGCTATACCCCTCGTGAGACTCTTCCTGCGCCCTAACTGGGACGCTTTCATCGGGGCGGTCACCCTCTGCGGCTACTCATCGTTCCTCTTCGGGTGGCACGTCCACGAGAAAGCCATTCTCCTCGTTATCATCCCCTTTAGCTTGATTGCTCTCAAGGACCGGCGACACCTTAGCGCATTTCGTCCCTTGGCGGTATCCGGGCATGTGTCACTCTTCCCATTGCTTTTTACCCCCGCCGAGTTTCCGATCAAGACGGTCTATACCATATTCTGGTTGGTCCTGTTCTTGATGGTATTTGATCGCATCGCCCCTGCTTCAAACCGACCGAGATTCTTCCTCTTTGACCGATTTAGTATACTTTATATTACGGTCAGCATACCCTTGATCGTATACTGCTCATTAGTACACCAGGTCATTTTCGGCAAGAGCTACGAGTTTCTGCCTCTGATGTTCATGAGTTCGTATTCCGCCATAGGGGTCGTCGGCAGCTGGGTAGGGTTCATGGTGGTGTATTTTACGTCTTAGATTAGTTAATAACAGATGGGGCGAAACCCCCAAGTCGGTTATGCCGAGTATAGAGCAATTGTATATAGTTTAGCAAATTGCCCGATTATCCCGGTAATCTCGCAGTAAAGGGTGTTTTTAGTAGCAGATGTAGATCGGGAGTCTCGGGCTTAGTTTTAAGCAAGGCAGGTGACCGAATTTTCCCTTCGCATGTACCTGGGGGGGTGTGTGTGGGCTGCTTGGTGCCAACCACGCACGTAGGTGTAGTGACTAAAAATTCCCTGACAGGCTTGCTAAGGCCCAGTCTCACCGATGGCCTACCGGTCTCAACAAACCACCCGCCCTACCCAAACATTACCGTCCTAATTGACGTAGGATATCAAGACCATCGAGATGTGAGAGGAACGCATAAGAGGGGTCTAGAGAATACGGGGAAAATCGGCGCATCAGCTGCATCCGCGTCTATACCTGACTTATACGGGGAGGTCGTCACGAAGGCGTAAGGTTGATATATAGCTGCACTCGGAGTAATATTGGTTATAAAATTCCACAATTCACCAATTCAGCAGAGCGGAGAAGAAGCTTTAATTCGAGGCATCCGGAGTCTCTCTCCGACATGTGGTTGGCTCGTAAATCGTCCTCCAAGGCGATTCTCGAGATCGAGGTAATTTGGCCCAAGTTGGCCCTACACTCCGTCCGGAAAGCTTGGTGGTCCTTATACGGGATCTAGATAGCGGAGCGGCGGTAAAAAGTGACAGATCGAGTACTCGTTCGAATTGTCTGGAATCGGCGATCCGAACGAGTACAAGAATGTGGATGTAAAATTTGGAACTGATATCGCAGCGAGCAGAGAGTGACGATGGGGTAGGTAGGAGTGGTTATTCAAGGTGGACACGACTTTGAGGCCCATCCCAAATAAGCGAAGGGGGACCCACCTGCGGAGCTTGTTTGAGCCAGTCAGGAAGCAGATTTGAGTGGCTTGAACCCCCGTCATCCCGGGGTCTGGCTCTTGCTTCCCGCCCGCCGTACATAAGGTACCTGAGCGTAGGCGGTTCCCCTTCTTCCTTCCTGCCCTTCGCCTTATTATTTTTAGTCCTCCTCCTCTCTTCTCCCCTTCTACAAAACTTTTACAACAACAACAAAAAGCGAAATCCTCGTCGCGTCCGCAATTCTGTCCTTTCTCCTTCTGCCAGCAACCACCACTGGTTTAACCCACCAGACCGGCCAAGACTGACTTGACGCGTCTCATATAATTCAACCGCGTCCTTAGTATAAATTTTGGTCACTTCACATGTAAGTCGCCCGCCTTACCACCCCTACCCTCGATCTCAACCTCACACCTCCCACAACCCGACAGCTGTTTCTGCACTGTCCCCAATCTCACAACAACACATCCCAGAGGCTGCCAACGCTCGTATTCCCACACTCATACCCATCCCTTCGCATGTGAAACCCACTTATACATGCGCCACCGGACGGAAGGCTGACTTTCAGCCTTGCAGGGTTCATCGTGCGGCTAGGTAGTGAGCAACCTTGGGCTTTCTCATAGCCTATCGGCGCAATGGTAAGTCCTGGCCTGGCAATCTTGTACCAGTGAAAACGTTGGCTGAGTTTTACAGGTCCTTTTCAAGCGCAAGCCGGTGCAGTTTCTGCAAACCCCGCCGGTTGAGGATGAGTCTACAGAGGTAACATTCATGCCCACAGAATTCACACAGTCTTGCATCCCCCCCCACTAATACCTCTCACAGGTGTGGTATATCCCCCAGACAGGGGAGATATTTATCACATATGAAGAGTATTTAAATCGGTAAGTGCCTTGAACTTGGGACTTTTTGTTAGAATTATGCTTAACCTATTTATTAGCATGGATTTCTATAACCAGGTTGGTGCTCTACCTAGACCTGACTTATCACCCTCCTTGGCAATTGATTAACGGACCTTAGCCGCGCTTCATCTGCCAAATCACTGGCCACTCCGGCCTGTCTTTCTTTGAGGCCCTTAAGAGCGAGGTAAGGCCCATCAAAGACTAGTGTACCATATGTCTCCTATTTCCCTCTAACTAGTCGTGATCTAGCTCGCCGGCGCCCAAGAGGTCGACCAGGCCTTCCCCGAAGCTCTCAAGGCCCCGGTCCTGCGCCGCGTCCAGTTCCAGACGATATCGCGTATTGACACCTTGGTCGACATGATCTTCGACGAATTTAAGGCGGACTACTATCCAGGAGAAGCAGTGATGGTACAACTAGTGAATGGCGAGCGCGTAGCAGGCACCGTTAGAGATAAAGCTCGCCTAGGAAGTAAAGTTTTGCCGGACGGAACTCTGACGCAGCCATATTCGCGCTATATGATCAGCATCGACGGCCGACCCGACGAGGAAGCTGTTATGGACGGCAACCATATCTACCGGGATAGAAAGATCTTCACCAAGTCCGTCCTGCGTTCCTTTATCAAGAAGACGGTGACTCGGGAGGCGTGGACGGGGGCGCCCTGGCTAGTGAAGCATGACGTCGCGGCGCAATATCATATAGATACACGGGTACCACCTCACTTACGTTACGATAACAAGCTGCTCGAACGAAAGCAGCATCAAGCACAGAAGAAAGCTTCTTCTCAGCCGCTCAATGGAGTGGCAGATATTAATGGCATGGCCGGTGCCTTTCAGAACTTTGGTCCCGCTCGACTACCGGAGCTTAAACCAGCGCCGAAGAGCCACAAGGCGATCAAGACGCATCACAGCCAGTCACCACATCATCAAGACCTGGACTCGCATAATGGTAGTATGTTCGTCGCGCAGAACCAAGGGCCATTACCTCAAGCACCTGGAAACCATCCTTTCCACTTTCCTGTACCGTTTAGGAATAGCATGCCGCCTCCACCTCCTGTCGTTCCGCAACCACAACCAGAGCCCCCACCGCCTCCACCACCTCCCAAGTACCCGATCGAGGATCTGCAGCTTGAGCCACGCGACGACTACGTCCGGCCGGCGTTGAAGTTCTTGTGCAATGACCCACCGGAGGGTGTTGTTGACAGTGTCGCCCGAAACGACAAGATCCAGATGAAGTCGATCGGTGCTCTGTTGGAGACGTGGGTTACGCTGAATGTCTATTGCGAGGTCTACAAGCTCGATTCATTCACTTTTGACGACTTTGTTGAAGCAATGGAGATCACCAAAGAAGATACTCCCTGCCAGTTATTTACCGAAATTCACTGTGCTCTTCTTAAACAGGTAGTAAGCTCCGAAGCCGAGGGTGGTCAGCTTCTCGTGGATCTACCGGAGCTCGATGAAGACGACTCAGACGAGGACGAGGAGAGCGAAGCTCCCAGCCCCGAACCTGAACCCGAGCCCAAGCCCACAGGACGTGCTACGAGGAGCAGCCTTGCGAAGCTTGAGGCGGAAAGGATCAAGGCCGAGGCTGCGGCCGCAGAAAAAAGTCCCGAGCCAAAGATCAGACATCGTGCTTCCGAGGTCTTGGCTGACTTCGACTGGATCGAGAAGTTGAAGAAGCGCGAATTCCAAGATGGCGGTTGGGAGATGATCATGGTTGGGCTTCTAAATCAACTGTCTAAGCTGCCGTGGCAGACCGAGCCTTGTGAGGAGCTCCTAGCTAACCTCGTGCCTCCTGAAATCGACCCGAGCCAGGAGACGGTCCGCCAGCAATACAGCCAGCTCGATCTAAATCTCCGAATCTCAGCTCTGCAGATTATATGCTTGCTGACGGTTAGCACTAAGGCCGTTCGTGGATATATCGACGAGTGCTCGGAAACCCAGACGGGTTACAGGAAGGAGAAGATCGAGTGGCAAAGGCAACGAAGACAAGCGTAAGTTAAACTTCTCTAGCCCGCTCCTAAGGTTTGATATACTAACTCTCTTCATAGTAATGATGAGCTCAAGCAACTTAATGATCAACGCAAGATCCTTCTCCCTGAGAACATGCCCCCCTCGCCGCCAGTTGAGGAAGCCGAGGAAACGGAAGCTAATGGCGATGTGAAGATGGCGGATGCCGATGAATCAGCAGAGCATAGTGAGGCTGCAGACAGCGACGCAGACGTCGTCACTCGCCACAACACCCGGCGAGGCGGGAACCGCGCGGCAGAGCGTCAACGTAAGCGCGAACAAGAAGAGCGGAGGAAGGAAGCCGAGTTGGCCGCCAAGGTACCGAAGCAATCAAAACAATTCGTGAAGCTTGAGAAGGATATCCATAAGAGGGAAGCCATTGTCAAGAAGTGCGAGGAGGAGATTGCGATTCTCGATAACGACCTTCGAGAAGCGGACTGTGCTCGGACTCGACCCCTTGGAAAGGATCGGTTCTGGAATCGATATTACTGGTTTGAGCGCAACGGCATGCCATACGGCGGATTGCCCACTAGCTCGACAGCCCACGCAGGCTACGCGAACGGCTGCATCTGGGTCCAAGGACCTGACGATATGGAGCGAGAGGGATACATCGACATGCCCCCGGAGTACCAAGACGAGTACAAGGCAAAATTCAAGATGACTGTACCTCAGAGAAAGAGAATGGAAGAGGGCCGCACCAGCGTATTCAACGCTCGTCAATGGGGTTATTACTCAGAGCCCAGCGAGGTCGACTCACTCCTAAACTGGCTTGATCCTCGAGGATTTAACGAATCCAAGCTGCGAAAAGAGATCTTAACTTACAAGGACAAGATCGTCACGCATATGAAGAATCGTGCCCAGTATCTCGGCGCAACCAACGAGGAAGAGGAGAAAGAGCAAGCTAAAGAAACAGGGAAGAAGGAGGAGTCGAAGAGAATGACCACCCGGAAGACTCAGGCCAGCCCGGAGCCTGCGCAATTCCGTTGCCTCAACTGGACCAATAACGTTGCCATTGAGGAGTTCGGTCATCTTCACAGCGAACCACCTCCGCCACCGAAGACGAAGGGCCGCAAGGCAGCAAAGAAGGGCCGAAATTAAAGCTCGGCTTCTTACGACCATACCAGGACATGGATATATGGTTATCTAAATCCGACCAAGCACGGATCATTCCCCGGCACATACCTAGACACGAATCGGTAAAGAGCTTACGACTAAAAGAGGCGTTTATTTCGATACGTTTTTTATTCTAGACGGGGCGGCAGCGAGTAGATAAAAGCGAAAAACATGGTTGGCGCGGCGTTCAGGATGAATTGAGTGAGACATCACCATCATATCGTCTCATCTCCCGGTAAAGGGAATTTACTTTTTTTCTTAGGATGAATTATGGATTCACAGGATGACCTTGTTCTTGATCCGGTTTGCACTACTAGGAGAGGCGGGCTTGCGTGGCGTCCATCAGAAGTCTAAATTGGTTCGGGGATAGAATACAACCCCCAAACTTTATCAATCCCCCTTGGGTCCGCTACCTTCTTGTACATACCGCCTTCTTTTTACCTTACCCAAACGCTAGGTTACCCGTTAGTAGGGTAGCATGGACCGCATTGTCACTGGCGCCGATTGGCAATTGCCCTGCGGCTTGGTTAGCCCGGCTGGATAGGTAAATAGCGAGAACTTCAAATCGTGACGCTTGTCTAATGTGTACTCTTGCGAAGGATGTAGTGTTGTGACATGATATATCTTGCCTCTATGATAGACAGCTTTTTTTTTTTCAGCAACGCTGCTGTCCGCCCGTCAAACCATCTACGTACGCGGTTTTGCATCGCGATTGTGTCGATATCTCCTAACCCTTCGAAGTAGAGCTTAGCTTAATATTATCGACAATACCTAACCCTTAAGACTTTACTCCCACTGTTATCAGACGAAATATCGTCCGTCCGGGCACGTATCACGAAAACCAGAGACGCGATAATTCTATAGAAAGGAAAACTTGGTATTATGATTATCTCGAGGCACTTGTGCCTCTTTAACCAAGTTTTATTTATCTGCGCGAAACGCCTTCGTCTAGATACACTTGCGGGCCACTAATTTTGGGGGGTGGGGGGGTTTTTTTTTTTTCTTCTTTTCCTCTCCGGTTCCAAATCCTCACCTGGGCCCTTTCCCCTATCTCTCTCTCTCTTTCTCCCTTCCGACCTTAATGATGATATGGCCTAACGTCAGATCAGTGTCATGCGAAAGAGGAATAAAAAAATTAACAAAAAAGAAAAGAAGCTCCTCTCTTTCTTTTTTTTTCTTCTCCCTTTTGTTTATAGATAAAGATAATAAAAAGTAAAGGCCGAGGAAGCGAAAGAAATGGGATATCGTAGTAGACGGGACGAGGCCGTCCAATCCATCTTCTCTCTTCATCATTGATAAAGAAATGTCGTCTCTGTTGACTGATTTCGGCTGGCGAAATATGCGATCCACGGTCTGTGTCCGCGGTGGTTGGGAAAATCACAAAAAAGGAGGATAATGAGCGTCGAAACATTCTCCTCAAAGTAGTAGTAGCAGCAGTAGTTACGGCTGCTGGGTTCGCCGTTTCCCGCGAGCTTTCTGTATCTGCCCTCCTCGTTACCGCTTTGCTAGCTTGCCCATGACAAGGGAGGTCGAGGTTCGTAATGAGGCATCTGCACTCACACACAATGTTGCGATGCGGCCAACTTGGGGGCACTGTTGAGTTAGTATAAAAGTACAATAATAGGGCCAGCTGCGGGAGATCAAGTTGACAGCACAGAGCAGACTTGGAGTGAGCTGAGTCGAGGTTGAATTTGCCGGTTGTCGGAAGATGTGATAATACCACTTGCTACTCAACCGGCAGCGGCGGCGGACGTCTGGAGGGTTGGTTGTGGTCGTTTTGCCGGCGGCGGGTTCCCCTATAGGGTGCATTAGCAAGCTTCACCGGAGCTGAGGGACTTTCCTTGAGTGTCTTAGCGATGGTTGCGACAATAGCCATCTACAGCTCACATCTACGTACTTCGGACGGGGCGTTACGCTTTTTCTGGCCGACTGTGGCATCGCCATTCGGGGCAACCCTCTTGAGGGGCCGAGGTCGTGTTGGCTTGACCTCGCCAGGCTCGAAAACATCATCGGGAAGATTCGTGCTGCCGAGGTTAGGTTAATGACTGCAACGCGGTGCCAAGCGAGTACTTACTTCTTCACGTGTTGGATGCTCAAGTAGTTCAGACTCGGTTCGTACTTTTCCCACTGGCCGCACAAATCCTTAAATGCGTTGACTTGGAAGGTTAAGTCTAACGACTTGGCGCCTAGCGTGTCATCAAGCTTAGGTTAGGAATCACGACGAATCATCTACCGGCCGAGGATAATCTCGTAGAGCACGCGTATAGGATGGGGGGCGGGATGAGATACTTACCTTCGGCAAGCTCGAGGCCTACGTAGTGCGTCGTGGTATAAATCTTCGTTCCGAGAGCGGTCACGTCGGGGACATTCTCCAGGCTGGTCTTCTGATCTTCGGGGTCGGACTTGATGTTAGGGCTCGTCGAGTCGCCGTTCTCCGCTTTGATGCCGGAATTCGGTTCTGTCTTGTCCTCAGCCTTGACTTCAACACCATTCTTCTCTTTCACTTTGGCCTCGTCTTCACCATTGTCATCTTGGACAAGATAAGCCAAGCTTCCATTTCGGACCAATTCGGTTTCCTGGTCATTCTTGACTCTGTGTACTCTCTCGTAACCCTTGTTGAACGGCCGTGCGATCGCGACGCTGTCAACACGTTCTAAATCGCCCACGAAGACGCGGACCTTGGATTCCACGAAGCCGGACCAGATCTTATGCGCCTCTTTGGTAGTGCTAGTTGCAATGACAGCCAAGTAATACTTGTGGTCGGCAGTGAAAAACGTGTGCTTCACAAACAGATCCTTCCACGCGAGCTTCCCGGCTCTTATCTTGTCAGTAAGGTCGGCGCCGCGGTTCAACTCTCGCTGTATGATGGCCATTGTGGAATGTGTGATGTTGAATGTAGCACACATCTGGGGATAGGCCGGGGTAATCACAGGCATTAGGTGATAACTGTCACTCTTGTATATCTGCAGCCGGTTAATCAGATATCAGATAACATGCTTGACTCGCTCGGGGGGAGTGAATGCTAACCTTGGGATTCCAGACACGAACATTAAGAGGGCCTTCGTCCATATGTTTTAGCTGCACAGGCACAGGCCATTGCCAAACCTTCATGATCTGGAAGAACTTGGCGACGATGGTCGAACTCGTGGCTTTCGGGTAGAGTTGGCAGACTCGCGCTACCATCAAAGCCCACACTACGCCACCGGGGAAGCCGATAATGTTGGCGTAGATGGCGCGACGCTGTGCCCATAGCTTGATAGCTCGAAGGGCGAGGCGAAAGGTGCTCTGCTCCGGAACAAGGTTCAGGATTTCCCTGGTGACTCTGGTTCCGTTCAGAGAACGAAGCTCACGATCATCTAAGCCGCGCAGATATTCATTGTTGGTCAAGTTGAGCTGACCATGGGGCGGGAACTGCGTCAACGTAGCTATTCTCGAGAATATCAAGTCAATACTGATCCCCCAATACTCGAACTTGATGATAGGTACAAATGCGTCCTCCACAGCAGTGAGATCTGTCACCGCACCCTCGGGGGCCATCTCTTGTAGTAAAGAAGGAAAGTATTTAAAATAATCATCGCGAGTAACGTATCGGGGCGCCGTAACCAGGGTGTCGATATCGGATCCGGGACCGTAGACGCCCAGGCAATAGCTTCCGTACGTGAAGACTTCGCCACGAGCATCTCGAATGAGGACTTCATTCTGGGGTTCCTTCTCCCTCGCCACTCGCTTTACAAACTCGTCGGCGATGCGTTGAAGATCTGCAAGGACTCGCTCCCTAGTAGAACCATCCGTTAGTTTGAGGTTGTCGATGAATTTCCACATTTTCTATAGTTGGCTAACCTCTTCTTCGTTTCGGCGGCAGACTCGAATGTATTCTGTCGGCGCAATTCTTCCAAAAGCATGTTCGTAGACTGCGTCTCGGCCGGAGTGGGAAGCGCAACGGAGATTGGGGGGGTGATGCCCCAAGTCTGTTCGGAGGTGGCCATGGTGCTGTGCAGTCTTTCGCCGACTAAGATGTCGAATGGGGATGCTGAAGAGGATGTTTGAAAGAAATGAATTAAACGCAGTGGAACAAGGAATCAAAAGAATGTAAAATAAGTGCTGCGCGGAGGCAGAGAGTAGGAAGGATGGGAATCGGTCGCGTCTTTAACAGGCAGCATCGAAAGTCGCATCAAACAACAATCACATTGCCTTGATGTGCTATCATCGGACGGTTCGGGGAGAGTCACTACTCGCAATAAACAGGTACCTGGGCGAACGTGACAATGTGCCTAGACTCGGAAGTACAAGCAGTGTCTCATGAATAAAGAAGAAGAGTGCGCATGGTAGAAGTGAACCGATGGGTAATGTAGAGGTGATGAATCGAAGAATTGAAGTATTGAAGAATTGGTGTTTGTTTGAATGATGACGAGGGAAATCAGGACGGAGAAAATGCAGTTACCTAGGTACCGCCCAGTCAAGTCCGGTGAGTAGGTACATGCCTAGTAGGTACCACCGTACCGCGCATCTACGCACAGTGAGACCGTTACCTGCTTGCCACGCGCCTTATCACACCTATCGGCCCACATTATCAGCCATTATCAGCCATTATCAACCATTATCAGCAGTTTATCAGTACCTAAATTTATCGATAAGTACCGCGCGCCTCGCCTCTAAAAATGGTACAACTACCAGTACCTAGGTACCTAGGTAGCCGCTAGCCGCTAGATTTCTAGCTAAGCTTTTCAGCCGAGTGGGACGAAAAGACTTTTTTTTTTTTTTTTTACCGATTTTTATTTTTGGGTTCCATTATTTCTTTCGACGGTCCCTAATGCCCTACCTACAACGTGAGGCCCGAACCCAAGGGGATACCTAAAAATTAACCCAATATCCGAATAATCTAACAAAATTCTTACATAGCTCAAGGAAGAAAAAGAAGAGGAAAAGAAACGTCTTCTCAAAATCCGGCAAATTCTATTATATTAATACTGTCGTCTCTGATACAAATCCCCCCCTCACCGCTAACGGCAACCAGCCGCTCTCGGGAAACATCTAGATCTACATATGTCATAGGAAAGAGCTGAGTCTTCTTTCACTTTACAAGAAGGCCCCCTCCTTCGAGTCGAAGCTGGGTCCATTCGGTAAGGCGTATTGCCATGCTGTGAGTAGAGTGTCCCGTCCCAAACCGTCTCATGCAATTATATTATGGTATCTTAGATGTCCATCCCCCAACGTCTTACCCATTCATCAGTAAGCTCGAGCTGAAGAGGGTCCATGTGCCAATGCTGTCTCGATAGCCAAAACGCTAATCCCCCAATGATGCCGAGGCTGCCTATGAATTCTAGAGCAACCCAGCTCTTCGCTTTTAGGTCCGCCGTTATTTGAAGCAACCCTAGAGGGTCTTGATGTGGCATCGTCGTCCTCGAAGCCCCGCGTTTAGAAGCTCTCCTCACTTCGAGCGAGCTCGTGGCTTGAGCCCTATTCAGGGCAACGAGCGTGCCATCTTGTACGCATTCGTTCAACTTCTCCGTAAGCCATATAGCGCGCTCTCCGCGAGCCAGTGATTCGTACCGAGCCCGCTCGCTAGCCAGGCTACGCTGGAGATCGGCGGCCCAGTCTACTACGTGAAGTTGCGGCGGAGCCTGGTTCAGATACTGGTCGTTGAGACAAGCAAGCGCCAAGGTCGAACACGGCCGTACCGCACTTTCTGACGGCTGAGCCAGGGCAGATGATGGCAACGGACCTGAAAAATTCAAGGGCCTATACAGATGACGCGGCCGCGGTGGAGTGGTGTTCTTCCATTCGAGATACTTCTTAGCCGCAGCGTGTCTTAGCCAGGACATTCCGCCTGGGCTGAACACGTTCTCAACAAGATATCTTAGCTCCGACGTCATCAAGGGCTGGACATAGTCGGGGCTCATAAGAAGACTCGCATCCATCACGCTATCATCCGAGCCAGTTGCGCTAGATACAGCGTAGGGTGCGCTGGGGACGTCTGTTGCGAACTCCTCGCTTGTTCCCAACGCGAAACTGAATGTCTGAATACCCGCCTCCCGAAGCTGGCTAATTAGTTGCTCTTTACAAGTCGAGAGCTGTTCCGGCGACAAGGAGTCAGCCCGAGCTAAGATAGGGATGACATTTGTCAACGGTATCAATCGGCGGATATATTCAACGTCAACGGGCCGCATCTCTTCACGGTCGATTAGTGACAGCATCTCTGGAAAGGGGAAGCCAACCTACTGTGTGAGATGAGGTAAAAGACGACGTCTACTTGAAAACCTCCAGTACCGCTGAGCATGTTCAACATATCTGAATCGCTCAGGGAATCCGAGGATATCTTATTCAAGTGAGACTCGACATACTCGACGCAGGACATGATGGTCTCCATGGCCTGGACAGAGTCAGGACTCCCCGGAACTAAACATGGATAACTAGCAGACTTACAGAAGACCCGTTTCGATAACCAGGCGTATCTACGAAGCACACATTACGCTCTAGAACGTTGTCGCCTAGGCTCTTACGCTTTTGCGAAATATGAGGTTCGTCTAACATCGACCACCACTCCGGATAAGGTTTTGTGCTGGCATATATTTCGGATATGTCACATGTCGAATTGGATGCTCTTCTAGACGGAGTACCACGCTGTTTTCGCATGTTTGGATCAGTCAGAGATGGGATAGGGTCAACGTGGACGATATGCTCGCAGATTTGGACGATTGCTTTGACCATAGAGGTCTTGCCGACGCCTAAGGCAGAGCTTGTTAGCTAGGGTTAGGGGAAGAGGTTCACCGGGTACTATACCAGAGTCGCCGGCAAACAGCACCTTCAACCGCCCTAGGTTCTTGCCCGTCTCGGTGAAAGGGCGTCGGCTTGGCATCTTGATGCTGGGCATTACTAGTTGAGGAGCACTCCCACTGTCCATCACATTCGAGGGCCCCGGCTCGGAATGTTCGTCGTCGAAACTAACTGCGTGTTCCGATAAAGAACCGGCAAACGAGTTCCTCCTCGACGACGGGCTACTAATTATGGAACCCGTACAAGATGTACCCAACATAATAGGGGTTATAGGCCGCGACGGCGAGGAAGGGTTTACGGACCTCATAGAGGCGGGACTTTGCGTAAAGACCGAGGCTCTCGACGTGTGGGAATCTGCTAGTGTATAATCTCTTTCTGACTGCATCGCAAACTGCCTTGAGGATTCGGTGTCCTTCTCATCCTTCCGAAAGCAGACACCTGTGGAAGCGGCAGCTTTCCGTGCGTCTAAAAAGCGGCTATGCGGGTTTGACTGTTGCTGCTGCTCAAGGTAAGAGTCAATAGATGATTCGTCGGCCAGGAAGAAAGACATCTGGCTGCTAGAAGCAGAAGCGGCCATCAGAGGGGGCGGGTCGTGGTCGGCCGGACGCTGACGGCCGAGCCAAGCGTCATTACCACCAGGAAAAGGTCGCATGACAGTGAATCATATCTAGACAAAGCCGGTGCCACTGCAGCGCGTCGTTTTGAGTGTTTACAAGATGTAGGTATATCAGCAGGCAGAGCGAGGCGGAAATGGTTCAATGTGGCTTGATAGAGGGATCACGGGTAGGAGGTGGTGAATGGTGGTGGTGAGTGATGGTGGTGAATGATGACATGGGAGTTGGGATTGGTCTCAACCGAGATGGGGGTGTTTCTCCTTTCTGGGCTGGGGTCGGAGCTGCCAGTTGAATGGCTGAATGAAGAGACACCCCGCATCAGATAAGCTCAGGAGGTGGTTGAGTTTGGGGGATACGGTGAGTGTTAGAAAGCTTAGGTACAAACAGGTACAAATTAAGTATGGAAGAGAGTATATTAATTTCAATAGTAGGTCGGGTAGGCATGTTGTATATCCTGGTATACACCTCCACTTTTGGCTTTCGGAGTGTGGATGGTGCGATCATTTGGGTGTCGGAAGAACTGAGCGGTGACAGGCAAGACCCCTATACCTAGGTACCTAGGTACGCAAACAAACAAACGTCTACATGTACCTATGCGCATGTATGTCGATGTATGTCGATGTATCCATGTGATGTGTGTCTGCGGGTAGACACATGGATAGGTACATGCACACACTTAAGTAAGTACATGAGGCGCGTACCCTTACTATAACGGACGTATACATATGCTGTGTCCCTATGTAGGGTATTGTTATGAAAAGGGAGGGATGCGCGCTGTATCCACCTGCGTAAGTACCTTAGTTATGTACTTCATAGGCCAGGTGTGGTAGGTACCTAGGTACCTGGGACTATGTAGCGGCGACATCCCTTTCACTCTTGCCCCTCGCAGACCTTTCGCTCCTTCTAACCGCTAAATGGGAAGTTCGAGAAGACCCAATACATACCAGATACATAGCATCCTTACCTCACCTTACCTTATCGACCTACCATTTCAACCCACCTTTCATTTAATCCTCGAGGATACATACCGGAATAGCTATTGGAGCTTAAGCGCCCTCACCCAGCCCGTAATCATCACCAAAGTATTTGCCAAGGTTACTCTACCGTCGCTTAATCAATTTTGCTCAAGCGCCTCCTCGTCCTTCTTTTTGGCCCATCCGAGCCCAGAGCCCAGAGCCCGGAACTCGCGCGCCTTGTATTACGACAAGGCTTATTTAACAACCCTTTCCCCGACCTTCACCACGACGTCCAACGACCCCTCCCCCGCAGAAAACCCTCCCAGACAACCAACATCTTTGGACCTTCTTAGAAAGACTCGTACTGCTGGGGACATCTTGTTTGATCCCAAATACACATCCCGACCCCGTCCAACCCGCCGCGAAATGGACGCTAAGAGGCACCCGAGCTCATTTCAGCAGCTCGAAAAGCTGGGAGAGGGTACCTATGCTACGGTACGTTCTCCCATATGATTAGTCGACCGCTATCACGCTTGGATGTCTGTTCCTTTTTTATGTTAACTCTACGGGCGTCAAATATAGGTTTTCAAGGGTCGGAACCGTCAGACGGGCGAGCTAGTCGCCCTCAAAGAAATCCACCTCGACTCCGAAGAAGGTACCCCCTCGACCGCGATTCGCGAGATATCGCTCATGAAGGAATTGAAACACGAGAATATCGTGGCGCTATACGACGTGATCCATACAGAGAACAAACTCATGCTAGTCTTCGAATACTTGGATGGAGATCTCAAGAATTATATGGATGCTCATGGCGATAGAGGCGCTCTGAAGCCGATGACCATCAAGTCCTTCATGTTCCAGCTGCTCAAGGGTATTGATTTCTGCCACAAGAACCGTGTCCTCCACCGAGACCTCAAGCCCCAGAACCTGCTTATTAACGGGAAGGGTCAACTAAAGCTCGGGGATTTTGGCTTAGCGCGCGCATTCGGTATTCCGGTCAACACCTTCTCGAACGAGGTGGTCACTCTGTGGTACCGGGCCCCGGACGTCCTGCTGGGTAGCCGTACGTACAACACCAGTATCGACATATGGTCGGCCGGGTGTATTATGGCCGAGATGTACACGGGGCGGCCGCTCTTCCCGGGGACGACGAACGAGGACCAGATCATACGCATCTTCCGTATAATGGGCACGCCGACGGAAAGAACCTGGCCCGGCATCACCCAGTTCCCCGAGTACAAACCCAATATGAAGATGTACGCCACGCAAGATCTCAGGGCTATCCTGCCCCAGATCGACCAGGTCGGAATCGACCTCCTGCAGCGCATGCTCGTTCTCCGCCCCGAACACCGCATCAGCGCGCACGATGCTCTACAGCATCCTTGGTTTGCCGAGCTGGCGATGCAACAACATCAGATGCAGCAACAGCAAGGGATGCAGGCGCAAGTCAGGGGATACGCGCCCCCAGCCGTGCCCTCGCAGGGTGTCTACGATCCCGGATACTAGGGAGGTTACGGCATGTACTAGACACCAGCTAGGGTTATAAGTCTGTGCGGGAGGAAGCTTTTTTGCAGACACTCTTATCTCATCGGGGATATGGACTCCCAGATAGCGACTCGAGATATGCTTCGACGTTTTACGGCTACGAACGCGCTGTAATGGGAACGTGGGGGCAGTTGGAGGCAGCCGGTTTGGCGTAGTGATGTAGCACGGCAAGGATCACGGGTAGGCGTTTGGCAATGCGAGTTGTAGCGCTCATAGATTATGACTTGCATTTCTTGGGGTGTGGGCAGCACAATTTACTACTAGTAATGCGTATTGAAAAGGATATACCCGATCTTTCGAGTCTTTGAATTTTTCGTGGAGTGTTGATGGCATTCTCACCCTTTTTTGCTTCATCGCCGATACGCGCCTAAGAATGATGTTGAAAGCTTACCTATGCATAGGACGAATTTCTCGAACAATGACCGGATAACAACTCTTGTCGCTAAGACCTACAAGATGTATATTTCGTAAGAACCGATTTCTAGGCGCGGAACTACCTAGAGAGCTGGTGGGCGCGCTATGAACATGATCGATTCTAAAATGAGGCTGTAGTTTGCTTTATTAACCCCCGTAACATTCCGATCCTTTCTCCAAGCCGTCAATATACTCGAATAGAGCATTATAATAATTATACTTAGCGGAAGTCCCAACGAGAAGGCAAAAGACGAAGAATTGGAATATTCTTACAAATGAATATGACCCAGGAACAAATGAGGAGTGTTATTATAACGGCTCTTGTCTCAAGTCGGGGGTAATCTGGACGCCCCCTATTTTCTACGAAGGTAAATACGTACGCATACTCGCGAGTAAAATCCCCACGATAGCGATAAAGATTTACGGTTGATTTTGAGTAGCCCTTGTGACGTATATTCATAAATAGCCCTTATTAAAGGGCCCCGTCGCTTTTTTTAACCGTACAAGAAAGGACAACCGCTTCTAAGCAACGATACTCGCAGCAGGACCCTCATTCCCTTTTATTCACCAAGCTATCATCAACGTTGCTCTTGAACCGGTCTTTGCGCGGCTCCCGCGCCCACGTCTCCGCCAGCTCGAAGCCCGGCTCCTCGTCCGGGTACCCCATGCTTCTGCGGACCTTTACGACCTCCTCGCGGACTCGCCTGGCCACCTCGATCCTCAGATCGACCGCCTCCTGGCCGTACTTGAGCTCGTCGGTGAGCTCGCCCATGGCCAGGGCGACCTTGTTCCTCACGAGGGCCATCTTGTCCGTCTCGCGGCGGACGAGGTCCTTCCAGCGGGCGCGCAGGTCGCCGAAGGCCGCGTCGGCGTCGACGAGGTCGCCGAAGGCGACGCGGAAGCGGACGGGGAAGCGCGGCAGGAAGCGCGGCCAGCGGCGGTCCTCGGGCATGGCGCGCTGCGCGCCGTCGACGAACATGGCCACCACGTCCGGCGCCGGCTCGCTCTCCAGGATCAGCCGCGACACCCCCCACTTGAAGTACCGCAGCAACAGCTTCGGGTGCTGGTGCACGCACGCCTCCGGGAACACGTGCACCCAGCTGTGCCGGTTCCGCGCGTACGCCGACGGCGCGACGTACCGGTCCGTCCCCGTCGTCGTGAAGGTGAGCCCGTCCGAGGAGAACGGATCGGACGCGTCGTCAGACTCGGGCGAGGCTGGACGCAGGGTGGTGGTGGTGGTGGTGGTGGTGAATGGCGGAGAGGAGAGTAGGCGGATCGCTTGTGCGATGGTGGGCTGAAAGAGCCCGCCATGAGGTGAGTGTTTGAATCTATGAGTTGGTAGGACTTGGCCGGCGGAGAAGAAGGATCCCAAAAGTCTAGCTATGTACGTTAGTGAAAGAAGGAAATTGTACGTATATGTCGATTGTAGATGGGTATATATATATTATATGCACTAGGCGTATTTATGAAGCGAGAAGAAATGTGCGCTCACTTATTCTTGAAGCATATATCATGGGCTCCCAGGCCCCATCTGTGGTTAGAAGGGTTGAAGCCATAACGTAGTGGTAAGACACCCCATATTACGGGATCGTCAAGTCTATGTGACGGGTTAGATTATAAAGGCATCATACGGGAAGCCAGATATGGATAACGACTTACACACTAATATGATTCGAGACTAATATGAAATCAGTTTTTTATACTAGAACGAGGCCCGTCGTCTGGTGCGTGCAGCAAAAATCACCCACCAGTAATGAGACCTTTCTGCCTCTTCTCAACGTCTTTCCTCTTGTCCAGAATATCTAAAAACCGCTCTAAGCCTACCACCTCAACCGAATTCAAGCCGTACAGGAAACCCCTGGAGAGGGCTGCTGTCAAGCCCATAACGACGGAAGAAGTCATGCGCCATGGCAGACTTGGCTGCTGCAGCGGCAGCTTGTTGGGGTTAGGCTTGGACATGTCGGCTTCGTCGCATTCCATTTATATATACCGTCCTGCTAGGTGATGTCTAACCACATGGCAATTGATATAATTGTGCTTAAGGAAAGAAGAGAAGACGAGAGACTACATCATAATTTTTCAGATTTGCGTGGATCGGCTAAAACTCACGATGGAGACGGAAAGTAAATAAAATCGATCAATTAGCTATAAAAAGTACCTCAACTGCGATGGGCCATCCAATTTAGCAGGTACATGTACCTATGTAGGTACTTGCTGTACTTGAGAGAATTCTACCTAGGTAACACTAAATGGTGCAAGAAGTTGCGAAAGGGACAATCCTATTGGATCGGGAGGTTCCTATCGATACGATACTGTTACGCGGATGTACAATACGTAGCTGATTATGGTACCCCTGTATTCAACTACAAGGATGTAGCACGACCCCGGTACAGTAGCTCTAGTATTATTACTTGACATTTTCTTTGAGCCATGCAGACGATATCCACTTAAATTTATACAATACCTACGACATCGAACCTCTTATCCACCTACCTAACGTTCATATACAGCCTCTTATTTTACCAAGCCGGTAGGGAGGTGCTTTATCTGCAGTAGCTATCTCGTAGATATCTCCAATCGGCATCTCAAAATGTCACACAGTAAGCTCATCTCTCCCCTTCCCAGCCAACCCCAGACACAAACAACAACGACCGACACCGCTAAACCTCCCAGGCAAGCGAAACACCTCCCGGGCCGTCTTCACCTCGCACGAGCGGGACCTCGCGCGGCGCGCCTGGAGCTCAACGTCGGCGCGTCTCTCGCGCGAGAGCTTCCTGCCCTTCTCGTCGTGCGCGCTGTGCCTCGAGATCGCGCGGGACCCGGTCTCGTGCGCGCACGGGGACCTGTTCTGCCGCGAGTGCGCCCTCAGCAACATCCTGGCCCAGAAGAAGGAGATCAAGCGCCTCGAGCGCCTGCGCGAGCAGGAGGAGCGCGAGGCCAGGGAGGAGCAAGCCCGCCGCGAGGAGGAGGCCCGCGAGCGCGCCGTCCGCGAGTTCGAGATGACGCAGATCGGGCTCGATGCTAAGGCTAGGGGTGCTGCTGCTAAGAAGGATAATAATAATACTACTGCTACTGCTACTGCTACTACTGCTGCCGCGAGCCTAGCGAATAAAGACGGTGTAGGTGGCGATAACACGCTAGAGGCGGGCAACAACAACACTGCGAAGAAGCGCAAATTCGAGATGGACGAGGAGGAGCTGGCGCGGATAGCGCGGGAGGACCGGGCCAAGGCGCGGAAAGCCATCGACGACGAGAAGGCCGCGAGGCCCGTGCTCCCGTCGTTCTGGACGCCGTCCGTGGCGCCGTCGTCTCACGGCAGGGACGCGCTGCACGAGGTGGCGCGGAGGGCGAAGAGCGCGCCCGTGTGCCCGGCCTCGCGCGAGGACAGCCCGCACACGTACTCCCTGCACACGCTGGTGACGGTGAACTTCACCGAGGAGGACGAGGACGAGGACGAGGGAGGGGGGACGGAGAGGAAGGATAGGGAAGGGAATGGGAGTGGTGGTGCGGAGAGGAGGACGAGGAAGAAGAAGCGCATACGCGTGTGCCCGTCGTGCAAGAAGGGCCTGAGCAACGCGTCCAAGGCGATGCTCGCGAAGCCCTGCGGGCACGTGCTGTGCCGGAGCTGCGTCGACAAGTTCATGCGGCCGTCGCGGCTGCACCACGACCCCCACGCGTCGGCCGAGCTGCGGTGCTACGTCTGCGAGGCCGATCTCACCGATAAGAGCGGCGATGCAGCGAACGGAGGCGAGGAGAAGGACAAGGAGAAGAGCAAGAAGAAGAAAAAGGATAAGGATAAGGAGAGGATACGCCCGGGGCTGGTCGAGCTGAGGACCGAAGGCACGGGGTTCTCGGCCGGGGGCACGAATGAAGTCCGGAAGTCCGGCGTGGCGTTTCAATGCTAGACTTGGGTATTAAACGGCGGAAATTGCAATTACACAACGGCAATGGTCTTGCCATTGGCGAGTTCGCACAGCGAGAACTGCGAAGAAGAACAAGCCAGAGACATAACTCGAATGCGGTGGTGAGATGATTTTATTACTATCGTCATCCACACGCTGCGCAATATCATTACTACTAGAGTTCTATTCTAGATACCCAAGATGACATGCCATACCTTGCCACGCTCATATTATTGCCCGAGCATGCTTGGTATGTAGCAATCGTATTCTTGCGCCGTGTCCATCGCTAGCTCAGCGCAAGCCCGATTCATCAACATCGTCATTGTAAACTCGTTCACGGCGTCGGGCATTCTTCCATCTCCTTCCTCCTTTCCCCTTCTCCTCGATCGACAGACGCCACCGCCAACCCCAAGCACCATGCATGCATACATGCATATATGTACCTTAGGACCTTCGGAAGATTACAAATTAGGTACCCAACCGCGGCGTCCGCATAAGACCCAGACCGTCCTTTTGCTTTTGTGTCTCACAGGATTCCGCCCACCCAGCCGGCCCACCATCCGACAAAAGAGAAAGAGTGAAAAGGAGCGGAATTCCAATGTCGAATATAATAGACAAGAGGGAAAAGAATAACGACCTCAACCAACTGAGGATAAATTCAAACAGCCTCTCCATTTTTCCCGTCCTCTCCGTCCTCTCCGTCCCTCCAGACAAAAGAAAATATTAAAAAAAGGAATGGAAAAAAAAGGGGGGAGGGGATAAAAGTAGAAGTAGAATGTAGAAGAAATAACGGACATTAGATCAACACATCTCGTACATATTCTCTCAAACCTCCTTTTTCAAGTCGATTCTTGCCAGCCTGTCCGCTAGCCCGTCTATCCCGGAAATCTTCTTACTTTCCGGCTTTCTCTCCCACAAAAGTCGGGTAGGTAGGTAGATATTGTATAATCCTTCTCCATTAATAATCATTATCACGTTTAACCCCCCTCTGCGTGCCATCGATCATATTCGCGACGACGCTGCCGCCGAAGACGTCGTCGTCGTCGGACGGGCGGCTAGTCCCGCCGCCGTGGTGGCGGGACGGGTACCAGCTAGCGTGCCTGATGACGGGGGAGGGGGCAGGGGCGGAAGGGGTAGGGTACGGACGCTCGGATCGGTGCCGGCTCAAGCTGTTAATGCGGTTTCGCAGGGCGCGGAGTTGTTGCGGGGGCTGCTCTGGTGGCGGCGGTGGTGGGGTGCTAGGAATAGAAGCACGAGCAGGATGGGGGGGCGCTTGTAACCGTTGGGGCGGTGAGCGCGGTGGAGTTTGAGATGGTGCTAGTATAGGAGCTTGTTGTATAGGCTCTGGTTGCACGGATTCTGACTGTATATTCTCTGGTTTTATAGATTCTGATTGTATAATTTCTGGTTGTACAGGCTCTGGGAGTAGTTGTTGTGCGGGTGGCGGCGGTAGCGATTGGGCTCGTGGTGGAGAGGGTTGTACCGGCGACTGCGATGGTTCTACCGACGGTGAGGACGGTTCTATCGGTAATGGCGGGGATTCTGTAGGGAGTGTTGGTGGCTGTACTGGTAGAACTGGTGGCGGCTCTATGGGTATTGGTGACGGCTGAACTGGTAGTGCTGGTAGCGGTTGCACTGGTATTATCGAGGACTCTGCCGATTCTGCCGTCCGTGGCGTCGGTGGTAGCGCTAGTGACGACGGTGGCGGCGATGAAGGCGGTGAAGGTGCTTGTACAGGAGGCGTCGATAGCGCCGGTGAGATAGCTCGAGTTTCGACAACAATTTCAGTTGTCATCGTCCCCGTCGTAGCCTCAATTTCGACAGCAGCCAGGCCCGCAGGTCCCGACCTAGCCGCACCTCCTCCACCTTCACCTTCACCTCCATTTCCGGATTTGGTCGGGGCCCCGAGGTTAGGTTCAAATACAGGCCCAGGCGTCACCCTGCGCGCCTTAATCTCAGCTAGGGCACTCGCAAGGACGAAGTACAGTCTGAAGAGCAGCTTGTGCACGACTTCCTTCGCCAGCATCGTTGTGCCATGACTTAAGAATCCCTTGAGCAGCTCGCCTAGGATACCATCGTATAAAGACCCGATACCTTCGGTGCGAGCGATCTGTGCAACGGTCCCGAAGATGCTACGTTCGCCGAGGTCCTTGACCTTCCGTAGTGGATCCGCCTTCTTCTCCGCCTCGCCTCCGGGATTCCGTCCTGGCGGCGCTACGCTAGTTGTGAACTTTACTTTGCGGGGAGGGAGCACGGTCTTGGGAGATATTTCGTCGATGGTGGAGATGGTCGGAGACGCTTCCATCGAGGCTCCCGTCTCCCCCGAAGTCTCCGTTTGTGCGGAACTTCCTCTCCCTCTCTTTGATGTTTCGGCGTCCCTAGAGTCATCCGTCCCGCCCCGGCCTTCCGCTTCTTTATCCTTCGATTTCTCGGACGCAGCCGGGACGCCAGTTTGTAGCCGGGTCTTGGCGGTCTGAAATGGGTATGTTATAGTGCTGGCGACGGCCTTGCTGACGGCCGCGAGTAGGAATGTGACGTGGGAGCCAGGGTTATCCCACCTATCGGCAGAGACAGTCTTCTTCTTGAGGAACTCCTGAAGGAAGAAAGTAATGCTCGGGTTCAGGGTGAGCACCAGGCTAGCCGAGTAACCGGACCAAAAGCCGGCGAGGCCCTGCTCCTTGCGGATGCTATTGATGATCTCGCGGACGCTGATTTCCCTGCCCTCGGTGTCGATGAGGGAGGCTGTCTGCTTGCGGGTGACCACATTAGCGATAGGCGTCGTGAAGAGCCTCGAGCAAGCACCGGCCACCACACCAATGGCTAATTCTTCGAGCATGCCAAGCCCCGGTGCCGTCCTCTCCCCTCCCCTCCGGCGGCCGCCGCTCCGGGCCGAGAGCCGGGCGGTACGGAGCCACTCATAGAAGAGAAAGAAGAGGAAAGAGTCCAAGACAGATTTGGCTGCATCTTGAGCCAGGCCAGTATAAAACGCTTTCGGCCCGCCACTGGAACTCCAGATCCGCGAAAAGGCTTCGATGATTCCGGCGTAGGGCGGTTCCCGTGCTCCACTTGGACTTGTGCTGGTGGTATCGCAGGTCCTGCTGTCGCTGCTGCCGCTGCTGTCGCTGCTGCCGTTGCTGCCGTTGTTGCTGCTGCTGTCGTCGCTGTTGACGCTGCTGCCGCTTCTGCTGCTGGTGCTGCTGAACGTTCGCTCTCGGCGAATTTGTCTTTGGGCTTGAAGACGGGTAATCACTAGAGATAGAGGATAGAGAGTACATGTTGAGATGAGGGTGCCGGTGGAGCCTGATATAGCGTGGTGTATGGCCTCGAGGAACTTGTCTGTTTTTAGTGTGTCTGTGTTATTGGTAAGGCTAGGTGCTGGCATGGTTGGTTTCCTTCCCAAGGCTTTGAGTGGTAGGGGGAAAAGGGACCGTATGGTTTATATTGAAGAGCGAAACCTTCCGATTTGGGTGCCGAAGCAGTCTAGAAGACAGTACGAACAAGAAGGAAAAGCGGTTTCTCCAGGGGCTTTGGCTTCTAGACCAACCGGAACTCGAACGGGGACACCTTGTATGGCGACGGTGCTCATGTGCGTCTATGCCCGTGTGTGTATATCTTCATGCGTGCGTCTGCGTACGCCTGCGTCTGCCTTGCAACCCTACAGTGGCAAGAGGTCGATTGATGATGGCTGATCGCATCTGGTAGGGTTCATGAGCCCACAAAGCTGTATACGGCCCTGGGCACAACCGTGGATATGGGATATGCAGTCCTGATGTAGTCTACCGCGTGGATATCTGTTTATCCGTCATTGGGTCTCCCAAGTAGCACAACCTCAAAAATATATTGTTTGTCTGCTGTGTTAGGATGCCTCATGTGAGGTTGACATGTTAAGATGTGGTATGTGTATATGGGATTCGTATGTGTGAATGTGTTGAATATGTGTAGGTGCGTTCCTGGTAGGTGCATAATACTAATGGGCAGCAAGTGGAAAAGAAGCATGAACACAGAACACTAAACCCCCGAATATCCTGGCCGAGCCGCAGGGTGGCTTGAGCGAGGGTCCCATCGAAGCGGCGACGTCATAGCTCCCTGGCTGTGATATATACCTAGCTTACTAGTCCTATTGAATCACCATACTTGTACTTATACGAGCATACCTTACCTAACCCCGTTATAGTACGTAAGAGATAAGCAAATAGTAGGGCGCCCCACTCCCCTTTATATCCACCTCCTTACCGAATGCAGCACCAACTACATATATTCGAAGCTCCCAGACTGGAGATCCCGTAGACCACCACCCGGTCACCAATTTTCTCAGCTTGCGTCCATATTTTCTGCAGAACTGCCAAGTACATGTATTGCCCGTCTGTAGGTACTATGTAGGTATGTAGGTGTATGTATATGTATATGTAGGTAGGTATGTATGTATGTATGTGTGTAGGCATGGCACATATGTATTCCATATTGGAAAAAATGCTAACCTCGTTGATGATGGCGTCTCCGCAAAGGGCCCCCCCGAGCCCACATTAACCTATAGGATAGTTGGAAGAGGATCCCGAGAGATTGGCCAGTTTACACGTGTTCAACCTTCTCGTACTCCATTCTACCCGTTCTACTAACTCATTCTACTGTACATCTCCTAGTTAGGCTTCTGTTTATATACCGCCACTTCGGGCACCGACACGTGTGCGGTCGAAGCCCTTAACCTAACGGGCTTCTACCCTCAGTTGAGCCCCTTTGACGGAATAGAGGAGTGGTATCGTACGAATCCTAAAATACGCCCTATGGCGCCCAGAAAAAACCTATGCTGAACCAGAGAGACGGCAGACCACGGTACACCTACTGACCTGTCCACCCCTGCCTAACGCCCCGGGCTACCCTTCTGGTAAGAGACACAACCGCTAAAACCACCAGCCCTGAGTTGGTATCCCCGATAAACGCCTAACCATCGTGATCATAATGACGATAATGACCGATCCACCCGAATACATTTACATAATTACTTACCCAGTATCCCCTGTTTGCTTGCTGTCATTGGGAGGCACAAGCCCACGGGTGGTCGGTGCGATGCTAACTAGAAATGATGAGGGCTAATCCTGCCCTAATTGTCGATGCTGGGGAAAAGAACACGAGACAACGACGAAAATCGGTTCAATCGCTCGCTATCTCAATAGAATCATCTGGACCTCAGCTCGGATCCTCGCGAGGCACGTCGCGTGAGGGCCGGTGGTCCTAGGCCCGGCTTACCACGGACGGCCTTCGTGAATTGGCTTGCATGCTGAAGCTCGAGGATCGTCTCACGCCCATGGTACCCATCATTCCTAGGTCTGGCTCGCCTGGTGCGTCGTCAAGGTCCATACTCATGTCTGTATGATTATCGGGGAGCTTTTGAGCTCCATACCCTACGACCTTGAAAATATTAGTCCGGCCTCCGTTGGTCGCTGTGTGGAGCTGTTCTCGAAGGCGCGCGAGCTGATACGTCCGTCTGATAGGCTCAAAGATGGGCTGCGGAAGGACAGGCTGTGGGTTCCATCGCGCTAGCGCACCCATGACAGCTGCAGTCTCCTCATCAGAGTCGACTGGTCCGGCGTTAGCGTCGTCGTCGTCCTCTAACGGGGCGTTTGCGTCCAATGCGGCCTCTGTTGAACGTTAGTTGCTATGGTCAAACATATCGAATAAATTATTAATTTCTCCTTTGGGGCTTCTCACTCTGCTGCTTTGCCTGATTCTTCTTCTGATACGCAGCGAGTAGCATATCGTAAGGAAGTGATCGACCGGCAACGGCACGTTTGGCTCCCATGCTATGACTTTTGCATGTCAACGACCGTGCGCACGGTTGTCCGTTTGGTAATATAACACCACATTGCTTCTCGACATCCACGGGACCTGGGATCGGTTAGATACGACGAACACGATTTCAACAGCAAGGATTCGTAATGGCTAGGTACCTTTGGGTTTGGGCACCTTTGGCTTCGGCTCCTCCTTTTTCTTCTTATTTTTAGGCCCTTTGTCGGCGTCGCCGTCGGCCTTGCGTTTCTTGCCCTTGGGCTCGCCGTCCGGCTTCTTGCCTCCGACCTTCTTAGTCGCCTTCCCACCCGTCCCCTTCTTCTCCGGCGATCCGTCGTCGTCGTCATCACTATCGTCATTCATCTTGGCGTCTCCGTCTTCGTCCGCCTTCCGGGCTTCCTCTTCCCGGGCTTGCTCTTTGGCTCGTTCTCTCGCCTCCCTCGCTTCCTTCTTGCGTTGGGCCTTCTCCTTTTTGATCCGTAAACATTGCGCGATATGCTCCTTAGCGGCCGTCTTTATTATGCCTTTCTTGCAATGTTTGCATTGTTGAAGATTGAGGTTATCTTCAAGAGGTCTTCCGGTCGCAAATGTTTCGCGGGAGCTCTCGTCTAGTTGGTTTACGACCGGACCGGGGGACGGGGCGCCAGCGCCCGCAGATTGGGACTCGGTGTTCTTGGATTTCTTGTCGTCTGTATAAGGGGAAGAAACTCAGTTAGGCGCCGGCGCGAGGGGAGTATAGTGTAAGATGCAACGTACCATCGGCGACACTGCCATCTCTCCAATTGCCGGGCTTCAGCTGCTTGGGTACCGGCTTTTTCAGTTTGAGTATGCCGTTTGGCTTATCGCGTACAACCTTCTTCGAGGCGACGTTGATTGTACCTTCGTCATCGAGACCTGGAACGTGGGGTGAGTATTTACGGAAACACGCTGCGCGCGTTGCGCAGACGAGGCCCACGGGAATTACCACGTACCTTTACGTCCCTCTCCTCCGCTCGCCATTTTGATATGTTTTGGGATATTCAGGTCACATTTATCGGCGCGCGATGCGGTGCTGTCAGCGCAGCATGGATGAAAGGAGATGGAAAACAACGCAGGCAGCGACTTTGCGATGGGTTGAAGGCGGGCAACGGGTTGTATGGATTGGGAGAGCGTTAAACTAAGCTCAAGGACGAAGTTGAACAAGGCTTCCGATAAGATCTTATCGCTTTGTCGGCTCTGCCGTAGATTTGCCGATAAATGAAAATGGACGTTTTTGTTACCTTTACAAGCTTAGTCACTTTCCGTCTTGGGCGGTGGATATTCTAAATATGTGGGTCGTGGGTCGTGGGTCGTATATATTCAGGTTAAAAGTACCTACGTACCACCCATCTAAGTAACTGGGTACGTACTCTCCTGATCGATCTTCATCCGTCGTCCCTAACCTCAATGGTATTTATATATGAATAAACAGTAAATTACCTAGGTAGGTAGTTTGGCATCATGTAGTACACGGAAAGGAGAGAGAAAAAAAAAAAAAGGAAAAACAGCCCTTGAGTCACCTACAACTGTAGAACCGCTCATGATGAAATCTATAAACAAGTGCCATTTATTAACCAGTGGCCCGAAAGCTCATGCACGCCAGCATCTATATACAGATATTCCTTTCAGGCTTACATACCTAGACTCCTAGGTCTACATGAACAAGGATATCTTCTGGCTATTTCTTGAAACCCAGTCTCTCCCACCTCTGTATGCCATGAAAATGCCATTTACCTATGTTTCCTGCCTTAAATATGCACAGAAACAAGCCGATTATAATGCTCCCCATAGTCCGGCCACGCCTGTAAACGCCTTCTTAAACAATGTTTCCTGGTGTTAGTTTTTCAGCTCGCTTCAATGCACCTGGTTTTACCTCTCGTCATCCCTCAAATTTCAGCTTCTGTTCTGTCGCCTCCTTATCTAATTTAGCACGATGCTCTTCCATAATCTCGCATAGCGCCTTAGCATGCAGCATGCCCATCTGTTTCCAAACCACCTGCAACACGTTATAGGCCCAGTCCCAAAATTCCGGCGGGACGTTTGGGGCGCATCCGGCAGTCGTGAGGTGCCAGAGGAGGGTAGGCACTCCCACAGCTCCGGAGTTCCCGTTTCCGTATCCCCCTACCTCGAACTCTTGTTTGGTTGCCGCGTCCAGTATTGGATGGTGCCAATGTGACGGTACGCTTACAAGGGTATCCTCTGCCAGTCGCTCGATAATAGCATAACACCTTACCCTTCGCGTCGGCGGCATAATCTTGTTGCTCGAGGTGGGATGAATGTCAAAAAATTTGATCAACGTCTGGTTGACGAGAAGACGAGCCCAACGATAATGATTCCATGTCCGAGCAGCCCATATCTCCTTGTACTTATGCCACTTTCCACGGAACACCGCTGCTGGTGGGTACTGCCCCCGATGCTCCGTATAAGGGAATACTTTTAATAGCTGGCTTTCTAAGCCGTCGAATACATCATCCAATGCAAGGAATTGCCGTATAAGATCGTCTGTGGTTGGATGGTCGTCGGTAAGTGCTGTATGGTCGAATACCGCCAGCAGTGGGAGGAGTTGAGCGTTAGCAAGTGCTAGGTCGACGGAGCAACTCTCCGGTATTCCGCGCATCAGCTGCTTACAGAACTTGAGAGTGTCGAAGAAACCAGGCGGAAGGGGTGTATCCGTCGTGTGGTACGGAATGAACTGAGTCGTTAGCATTTGGCCTAGATAAATCCTACGCGGTGGTGCAATACCATTGAGAATAATAACTGTAGTACGCCATGTACTCCGGCCTTGGGGGCCTGCGGCAGAGGCAACGCAGATCGTAATACAGCCACCGCACCGTTAACATGTGTAGTAGCTGAGCCCATTGGTATTTTAGAGCCTTTACCTTGGACGATCTGTAGGTATATGGTAAGTGCCTCATCCCGATACGGTTCATGCTTCTGGGTACCATTTTACCTCGAATAGAGCAAGTGTTACGACGCTTCGGAGGCGGGCTACGAGGCCGGCAGGGTCATTGCTAGCGATTAGTTGCCCGGTCTGTTTGAGAGATGCGACGTATTTGGAACGCGCAAGTAGGTTCATATCCCTATTCCCTAATAGGTTAGATAATCCAGCGAGGCCTACGGCCGCCATGACGCCCTGGGCGGCGTCTGCCCTGGAGAAGTATGCGGCTACCTGTTCGCTTGTCTTTGGGGAATCCGGATGGTTCATAAGATACCGGTTGATATAGAATTGCAAACCCTGTTGGTCCATATTCGGATCTACCTTCCTGGGTATTCTTCTGGGAACAAGATCGAGTGGGGGCAAGGGAGTGCTCGCCGCGGGGCTATCCGAAGTAGTACTCGGCGACTCGGTCGTCCATGCTGAGGCGGAAGAGGAGGCTGAAGCCGAAGTCGAGGCGAAGCCTCCACTTGGTTCAGTGGGAGATCCCGAAGAACCCCATTGAGCGTGCGCTTTTTGTATGACCTTGCTACTCTCATCTCGGAACATAAGAGATAACTGATCCCGATAACCGGGGCACTTCTTGCCTACCCGAATGCATTGTGAGCATTCCGGGCGTTTCTTATCGCACTAGAATCTCGAGTGTTAATTGTGGATCGATTCACGTGGTATTGGAATCCCGACGAGCTGGATATGTAGCTTGAGGCTGATGCATGCGATGCCACCGGGTACATCTACATCTACGCTCAGCTGCACGGCTCGACAGGGGACGTGGGTGCAGGTGTTCGGTAAGAGGCTGTGATGATACACATACCTTTATACGTCTTGTTCGACAGTTCTGGCATCCCTGGGAAGCCTTTCCACAATAAACCATTGTGCGAAAAGTCCGGGATAGGCAATCTGAACGAACAAATCAGAACGGTGTGTTGATCTAATCGTGGGTGTTGAGCCCTGTGCCTCCGCAAAGTGGCAGCCTTCGTTGGTCAGTATTGGTGCTGGCGGGTATCGAAAAGGGAAAGCAGTTCGTCAAGGCCGTGGGGAATAAGAATGATCATGGTTATGTGAAGACTAGTGGCATTAGTTTTTGACCCTCATTCCTCCTCTCCGTTCCCTATTTAAAAAGGGTCGCCCGCCGCCACTACGGCTTGTGGTCGACTTCCCCAGGACCTTCCAGGTGGTTTTTCGTGCCGAGTCCGGACTCGCGTATCCCGGAAATCAGTATCGACGGCAAACACGGCGTTTTTCAACAGTGATTTACTATGACTTGAGAAAAGGGGAAAAAAGGAAAAAAAAGGACGAGCCACCAATGACGACAAAATGACATGTAGACCAGCCGAGACTCGAGCTTCTTTTTTATAAGCCGGCCGTTCAGTGCAATACGACAGGAATTTCTGATAGGAGGTAGAGGATGTCGAAGCTCAGAGGTAGCCAAGGGTTGGGTGGTCGTGATGGGGATTCACGGTATTAAGGAATAGTTATACTGTATATCCGGCCGGTCTTGTTAAAGAGCTGAGAGACAGGTAAGGAAGGGTTGGTTAATCACAATCCTTCAATGTGACCAGTCTTGTACCGCCGTTTGGTCGACTTCCTGTCTTGCAGAGGAACACACCTATTAGTAATTCTGCATTGGTGTTTTTTCACTTGTTTTTTTTTCCTTGACCTTTTTTATCTGTTATTTTTTCCGCTCCTGTTGATTCTTTTCCTCTTCCTCTTCCTATTTTCCCGTCCCTCCCTCTATCTCTCTCTCGTTTTCGGTTCTTCGTCAGAGCAGATGTCTGTACGTAGGTAGGTATGTAAGTGAACACACACATGTCCACTCGTACCCCTTTCGCGTACACGCTCACACACACATTACCTACCTACTGGGGACTTGGAGCGTCTGAAACTATTGTCGAAAAGAGGCGTAAAAAAAGATGAGTTACCGAATAGGAACTTCCCCGCTTTCGTTTAGACCCAATCGTCGGTTTGGTGTGGGGGGAGAGGGTACTTACAATGGGTTGGACATGGTTTATAGGATCAGCCGTTGATCAAAAAGTCGAACATCCCGGCAAGCCTCGACGGAATGTCCAGGGTCGAACTCTCGGGTTCTATACGTATAACCTATGCCAGTCCGTGGGAATGTTTGGTAGACGGGTTCCGCTGAGCGAGCAGGAGAGTTTTGGTTTTCGGTTGGTTTTTGGTTGGTTTTAATTGGCTTCGATTAGCTTCTTCGGGTTGGGCCACAGCGGACTTTCAGCTTAAACAGGTAGGTACATCCATGCAGTATCTCAACCCATATGTTATAAGCCTAAAGTACCTACATACATGTTACCCGTATGGTATGTAGGTACATACAGCAAGCTGCTGCCTGCCAATCGTTTAATTTTTATCCGCTGATTAATAGGTGTGGGTTATGTACTAGGTGCTTTCATATATTAGTATATGTAAACATTTCGAGTATTTTATACTTGCTTCTCCGCCCGTTTTAAAGTTCATACGGAAGTAACAGATACGTCCATTACATGCTTTATGTAAGTACCGGGTATTATAGTGGAATGGGTAAAATTTACGAGTGGGTTTTATAGCTTTTTTATATTAATTAAAATTTAACGTTATTTTAAATAAAATTAATAATAAATATAAAAATTTAAATTTTTTAATAAAATTAAAATTATTTAAAAATTTATTATATAATAAATTTTAATTTTTTTAATTTTTCGTAACGTAATTATTTATATCGATTATATTTCGATAATATTTATATATATTATATAAAAGTTTTCGAAGTTAATTTTTTAATATTATATTTTACGTTTTTTTTATATATTTTCGAAAATTATTATATAAAAGTTTTTTTTTTAATTTTTATTTATTTTTAATATAATTTTTTATTTAATTTTATATTATTTTTATAAAATTTAAATTAAATAAAAAAAATAATTATTCGATTATTTTAATATTTTTTTTTTATATATTTTATATCGTTATTATCGTTTTATATTTAAAAACGTTATTTTATATAAATAAAAGTTTTTTATTTTTATTTTATTAATATTAACGTATTTAATTATCGATTATAAATAATATATAAATTTTATACGTTTTAAACGTAATTAAATTTTAATTTTTTTTTTAAAATATATTAAAATTTTTATTTATAATTTTTAAAAAATATCTTTAAAATATTTAATCGATTTTTTTTTTAATATTTTTCGACGATATAAATATTATTTTATTTTTTATCGATTTTTTTAATTATTTATTATCGACGATAATAATTTTTCGTAATTTACGTTTCGTTAATTTATAATATTTAAATTTATTATTTATAAATTTAATTTACGTAAATTTCGATTTATTATAATCGTTTATTAATTATAATTTTATTAATTAATGATTTTCGATAAATTATTTAATAAATAAAACTTAAACGATAAAAAATAAATCGTATAACGTAAAATTTAAATACGACGTTAAATAAAATTAAAAATAATTTTAAAAAAATTATATAACGCGTTTTTTTTAAAAAATAAACGTATTTTATTAATTTTTTTTTATTTAATATTTAAAATTTTTAATTTATCGATTTTAAAAATTAATATAACGAATAAAATTTTATAAATTATAATTATTTAAATTCGAATAAAATTAATAATTTTTTCGATTTTTTTATAAATTATATAAATATTTTTTTAAAATATATATATACGTTTACGTTATTTAATAATAAAATAAATCGTATAATAATTTTTTAATTAAATTATATTAATAATTTTAATAAATAAAATTAATTCGAAAAAAAAAATATAAAAATAATTTTAATTATAAAAAAAACCGTATTTTATTTCGAATTATTTTAAAAAAAAGTTTTATATTTATAAATCGTAAAAAATAATCTAATATTAAATTAATATAGTGTATTATTTAACGCGATTTATAAGTATAAAAAAAATTCGTAAAACTTTAACCTATAACCATAATATGTATCGATACAAATTTATGAATCTTAGGTCTCGTCGATTACTTGTGTACATGTACGTCACCTCCTACTATTATTTAAAACCTCGTTTAACTCATATGATTACCTCACCCTAATTAACATTAATCTGGTTCTTAGACCCAATTCTAATAATTCTACCACTTGCAACGCTCATCATGTTCTCCTTTTTACCTACCTAGATATATATCATCGGAATATCTTCACCTTTTCATCGTATTTCATTGTATTTCATCTTTATGTGTGCGGCACCTGTGCTTTTCTCCCTCTGGGCTGCAGCAGCGTCATCACCCCTAAGGGCCTGTCGCCGGGTGTTACGTTGCGAGAATCCGGTTGTCATTTCCGACGTGACGTAACCCCCGAGGGGGTCGAAGGGGCTTGTTGTAGGGTGTCAGGCGAGTTGGGCAAGTCGGGCGAGTCGAGCAAGCTCCCAGGCCAGGTTGCCGGGTCCTGGCTACATGAATGGAATTTCCTTCGGGCTTCTCCCGCATTGCCATCGACTCGCCATCCATGGTTCACTGGTTCACTTCGGCTGCTCGCCAATACGTATTATACATATACCTAGAGCGCCCTCCATTCACTCCTACCGACGCGACTTAGGTATGGGGATAGAAAACATACCCATTCTTGACCATGCAATATCCAAGCTTTAAATGGCTCCGATGTCGTCTGGGATATTACCAGGGCACTGAGGGTTTTAAGGCCTCGAACTGTCACGACCTGGGACCCTGGGCCTTGCCTAGGGTGAGAAGGGGATTTTTTCCCAAACAAAAAACTCCGAACCCGGGATCTTCCTATTGACAGCTCACCCCTGGATAGAGATGACATTCGTATCACTTCCGTTACCTCCACGGTGAATTCAACCAGCCTACTGACTTACATACATATATGCATGTTACTCTCTTTCGTTACAATGCATGTAGCACTCCTGTACCCGTCAAGCTCTCACGGCTCAACGGGCGACGATCCCACTTCTCGACGGACTATCTTGTAGTACGCGCTAATCGGTCACCTCGCCAATAGTGCTAGCACGTTAAATGCTATCCAATCGTCCGATAACAAAAATAAGGCGGACGGGCTGGTCTGGGGAGATCGAATGGTCTAGGATTGTCAATTCTCCCTGCTTGTCTGTGCTTTATGTACAATACGTACATCGGAGAATAAACGCGGGTAACAGGGCAACAGTATCTTGCCCTTTAGCTTCAAACGGAAACGAATTGTATTGTATTCTGTCACGCGCCGAGCGAACGAGATACCCACCAGCACACCCTCGGTGTTACCATTGGCTGCTTCTGCATCAGGCTACGGCACGTACTGGCGAGGCATAGGACAACAATGATACCGCCCTTGTCCCTTGTATTTGAACGTTCATGTCAATGGTGACGTTCAAGTAGTCAACCGTCTTCAGATTTCGTATCAGGCATACCCACAGATCCAACCAATTCGACAAATATGTACACCTCCTTTCTATTGTGGACGCCGGAACCATGCCCCTTTCATCTAACAAGTCTATGGGCCTCTCATCCAACTATGATGATAGGCCTTGTCAGTTATTGCCTGGTCTAACCCCTGACACATTTTGGCGGAAAGAACACAAACAACGACTAATTAACAGGTAGGCAAAAATAAGTTTACTAATCCATCCAGTACGTCACTCTGTTCCACGTAATGCGATGGCCGAACCCCCGTCGCCTGATAGTTCCCCTACGTCCACTTGTTTGGGAACTCTGAACCCCATGAATGGAAGATACGAACCAGGAAAGAAGAGACAGAAGGTAAACACGACTAAGAATACTGGCAAAGTATCCAAGATATACATGCTGCAGTGTTACGCATTAGTTTCAAGAAGCAAGAGTCCCGGTAAACCTCTTCGATCACTTACAAATACTCATGCTGCGACACGGACCCGGTTGAGCCGTCTGCAAACTCGACAACGCGGAACGCAGATCGGATCTACATAGAGAATTGTCAGGATATTCACACCTATCGTTAGGGCTAGAGAACTCACCAGAATTAAGATACAAGATACATTAACAGCATAGAGAAGACGTCGCCAGTCCGGGTCTATCCCCCGCGACAATCCCCCAACAAAGACAGCCTTACCACTATCAGTGCCCGCAAGCCTCGACTGAAGATTAGCCTCGAATCGTCGCGAGGTAAAGTGGAAACGAGTAGCAATAATCGTGAATAATCCAAACGCTCCGATCTGTATCGCAAGGCCCGTGAGCGCCATGTTCTTGCCCAGATTTAGCTTGTCTTTGGCGTCCTCGTCCGTAGCCCTGGTACCCGAAACGACAACGGCGCCGAGGAGTTGGACGAGGAGGGAGATAACGTCAAAGGTAACGAAGATAGGCGTGATCCATCGAGCTACAACGGTCAGCACGGAAATGACTTCTAGGATTCCGGAATGCATACGCGGAGTCCACAGAAGTCTCGTTGTCCTCTCCTGGGCAGGGACCACGTGAAAGACGATACGTCCGAAGACAACATAGATCGCGCCAGCCATGAGTACAGGAGCGAGCATTATAACACAGAATTGTATCGCATATAAGTCAAGGTTGGTAGGATTGCCGGCGGATACGACTCGATCCGCATATCCAACAACTTCCACTATAATTAGGTAATTAGTTAGACCTTCCTCGATATCGGACTAACGCACATTCGAAGAACATACTGAGTATCGCAAGAAGCTGTACTGTCCAAACCCAAGATCTCTTCCGAAGAGTCAGGAACGAGGACCAAAGGAAAGCAAGACCGAACAGAGCACAGCAAACTCCAGCTACAGCCTCCGACGGGTCGTAGCTGTAGAAGGAAACGTCTACGTCTGGCGACGACATACTAACGGCTTCAGTTCAAAACCCAAGGCTAAACGAATGTACAATGAGGGACAGAGGGCAGAGGGCAGAGGATAGAAGAACCGCGAAAGTGCAGTACACCTATATCTTAAGGGGCACCATGCTTGCTCGCATCTATTTCCCAAAGTTGTCGGATGCTAGATGGAAACACAGTCTTTGGGATAGCAATTAGTAGGACTTCCATCTCTAGGAAGAGCTACGCCTCTGCCTTGTGTTACTACTATGTCGAACTTATTGGCCGTACTGGAGCGCGCCACAAAGCACGGGCAGAACGCGAATCCTGCCAGGCTTCTATATAGGATCGAGCCTGGCCTCGTCTCTGGGAGATTTGCAGTCCTAAAAAGGAACAACTCAATAATAATCGAATACGCCTTGTCTCAACTTTCATCGAAACAGGATCATACTGCTAGGGTTTTATCGATATGAGGCGGCTTACGCGTCACAACTTTGGCTGGCTCTATTCATCGAGGCTGAGCAGCAGCTGAGGCTCTCACTAGAGGGCTGAACTCCCTAATTATCATAACCTTCCGAAGAGGGTTAATTATAATTCCCAATTGCACCGCCTCTTCCGTAGCTAAACGAAATTATCAGGCAAATTATGTCTTGATAAGTCAAGGAGTCCCTGATAAACAAAAATTCAGGTGGGCATTCTCCGGTCCATACCTGAAGATCTGCAAGGCCGTTCACCAATATCAATAGCCACTATAGGATAATCGGAATATCTTCGTCGCTTATTTATTACTTGTCATAAATCAAAATGATGACACAAGTTCTCTGGGAGATATTGTACCCATCACACCGACTCCTATTCACCACACAATCGGGCCTCGAGTCAGCATTACTCAGGCAGTGTATCTACCCTGCATGTTGACTCTTCACTTGATCTCTCCGCTATCATTCACTCCTTGTTAACTATTAACTGTACTAATCGTATACGACTCTCCTACTCGATCAAGCGCCACCTACGCCGATTTCTTGAGCCCTAGGGTATGAGGAGATTTTATGCTAATCGTTCACTATGCCAGGATGCTCGGACGGAACGTTTACTCGGGGATTTGGCCAACAACGAATCTTCTTAAGCCCTTCTAGGAGTTTTAAATATCGGAAGTTTTGTATTATGTCAAAGCAAGGACATTCGCTATATTAATAGTGGGTATCTCAGGTAGTGTTGAAGGCTTCGCGAGCTCCTATCATTGCCCATTTCCGTGCAACATCTCGTTACCTAAGGGTGTTCTCGGCGAAAGCGACATGGGAACAGAACTCCTCCTCGTAAATCATACATCTCAGTTTTCCTTTCAACTATGGCCTCACTCTAGCTCTGACAGAATCTCGCTAGTATATGTGAATTATGCGCTGGGAAGAATTCTATCGTATCCGTTCGATATGCGTGGACCTAGAAGTTGGGAATCGACACCGTATTAGCACATGCGAATTCACTAGCTGGCGCCTTTTTGACAAGGAGTCGGGGACTCACTTGACTCGACAGTCTTGAGGGGCAACTGAGAAACCGATAATTACCTCCGATCCGACTTCTCCATCTCCGCGCCTTAACCGGCTAACTCGTAGATCTCGGTGTTGTGTAGCTCCGCTCGGGGGCTCTTGGGGGCGGAGTACTCGGGAGGCACTTCCTTGACGTCGGTAACCGCGGTGTCGGGACCCTGCTCGTCGTCGCTCGCGGCTTTGATGGATAGCTGCATGCGGCGTATGAAGAACAGAGCCACGGAGATCAGCGAGATGAAGGCGAAACCCCCTACGGAGATCCCTACTATGTCGCCGGCGGTCAGAGCCGGACTCGACGATACTGGTGCCTGGCTGGTTTCCGAGACGGGCGCGGCGCTAGTGCTGATGGTTGTGATTAGGGGTAGGAGAGTAGACGCTGTTGAGGGAGTTACTGAGGGGGTTGCTGAGGAAGTAACTGAGGAAGTCACCGAGGAAGTACTGGCTGTCGAGGACGTCGACGTGGTGGTAGATGTCTCCGAACTTGTCGAGCTGTGCGGCGGGGCTACGAATATGGTTGTGACCAGATTGCTCGCACGGGCTGCCACACTGGTTGTCGAGCTGACCGAGCTCGAAGAATCTTGCATTCCGGGGGGCGGCTTGCTCTGGTCCTCGTCTACCCAGCAGAGCTTATTGGCGTCGCAGTGGTATCCCCACGGACAGCACTTATCGGCGCATTGCTGCAGCTTGCCGTCCCGAAAGTCCGTCTGGATTTCCGCGCCCGGCGTCTCCAGGCTCAGATCGCACCAGATGGGCTGGATTCGCGTGCAGTCCTTGCTCTTCGGGCAACAGAGGGCCGTGGTATTGGCTGCGAGCAAAATGCAGTCGTGGTCCGCTTCGCAATAGAAGTTGGAGGCGCCGCAAGCGACGATTGTGTCCCGCCCGTCCATGTTGACCTGGTTGTAGAGATTGTCAAACTGCGACTGTTTTTAAGAAAAAAAGAAAAGAGAAGAAAAAAAAGAAAGAAAACAAATAACGGATCTATCTAGGTGGATAGGTAGGTAGACGGGTGGATAGGTATTTGCCCGGGGGATTACCTACGTACCGGTATGATTGCTGTTTGCTTTGTGAAAACCGCACCGGCGCACACACCCCGACACAGTGCCAGAGCCAGGTGCTAAGCAGCTGCCCTTCGTCAAGAAGAGTCCAACAGGTACATAATGGCCCGGAATATTTGCTATCGCATTTAGGAATACTTGATCTGATTCGCCAGGAGGAAGTTTCAAGCTTGTTGTCTGGTCCCATTTCCCTTCGCTACGTATCATATTTAGAACTTGATAATCATTACTTACGTTTCGCCCCTTACCACGGGACCTTAATCTCTTAACTTGATAGATATTGCAACGGCTTGGTACCTATTTAACTATCGTATCTATTTATCTGTCTACCCTAATCGCTAATCGGCAGATAGTGAAAGCTGCTGTAGGTATTGGGAAACTGATATAAACCGAAGAGTGTTGAGCGCCTCGCCGGTGAAGAACGCGAAGAGTTAGAGCTGTAGGTGAGATATGATACGAAATGGCTCACTTCACTGGTGTTTTGGATTTAAAAGTGACTTGTAGATCAAGGTTAATTGACGCTTTGTAGAGTTGAAGATGGAGCAAATATACAGTGCCATATTTACGGCTGAGTGAAGCTATACCGCTGCAAGCGACTCCAAACACTACTTCTTTCGTGTCGCATGAGTACTACTTTTAATAAGGTAGGGCATTGGGAGCCTCTTCAGGCTTGGAGTTGTCGAAATTAACCATAAGCTTAGCCTTCTAGATGAGTCCGAAGCCTTGCTGTATTGGGGTGTTTAAGCACTATGCTAGAAAGTAAGGGGCTGAGCACCTAATACTTAGCGACAACAAGGAATTCGTTGATTTAGTCTCCGGATTATACTATCACTCAAGAGCTAGAGGTGTGTCACCGTCTACGTCGCGAATGAATGTCGCGAGGCCCAATTGTCCCAGCAGCTTCAGGAACGGCTTCGGCGGGAGCTCCTCTACATTAGCCATCCTCCGCGAGTCCCACTCCCCAGTCGCAATCAGCATGGCAGCGGCAACAGGCGGCAGGCTTGCCGTAAAGAGGCCGCTGTGGGACCCAACCTCGTCATAGGCATACTTGTTTTCTGTGATATTATAGAGAAAGACTTCCTTCTCCCTACCTTCCCGGCGACCTTTGACAATGGTGCCGATGCAGGCCCTGCCCTCATATTCCGCGGCGAGCGACACCGGGTCCGGAAGACAGGCCTTGACCACCTTAAGCGGCACAACTTCGACACCCTCGTCCGTCACGACCGGCTTCTCCGAGAGAAGACCGAGGTTGTTTAGGACGGTAAACACATTTACGAAGTGGTCGTCGAGAGCCACCCAGAAACGCACGTCCGCATTCGGAAAGTTCCGAGCGAGCGAGTGCAGCTCGTCGTGGCCGCAGAGGTATGCCTTATTCCTCCCGACGCCGGGCAGGTCATACTCCCGGCTGACCTCGAACATGGCGTTGGCCCGCCACTCCCCGCCCTGCCAGGTGTAGACCTTGTCGGTGTACTCGCGGAAATTAATCTCGGCGTTGAAGCCCGTGGCGAAGTAGCGTCCGTGACTTGAGACGTCAACGTCAACGACGTCGATCGCTGCGACTTCGTCGAGGTACTCGTCCGCCACGAGGCGTGCGTAAGCGTTCACCACGCCGGGGTCGAAGCCGACGCCGAGGATAGCTGTAATGCCCTTCTCCTCGCAGATGGGAATCCGCCTCCACTCGTGGTTTGCGTACCATGGTGGCGGCTCGGAGTTTGTGTGCTGTTCCTCGTGAACGGCGGTGTCAATATAGGCGACCCCTGTCTCGATGCAGGCGTCTAGAACTGTCATGTTGGCAAAGGTGGAGCCCACGTTAATGACGATGCCGCTACCCGTGCTGCGGATGAGTGCCTTGACGGCCTCGGCGTCGAGAGCGTTGAGAGAGTGCGCTTCTAGAGTCCTAGACTCTTTCATAAACTTTTTCTCGATGATAGAGGCCACTATCGCGTCGCATTTCGCCTTGGTGCGCGAAGCAATGTGTATGTCCCCGAGAACATCGCTATTCTGGGCGCATTTCTGCGCGACGATGCGCCCAACGCCACCGGCGCCGATTATGAGCACGTTCGTTTTCATCGTGGAGCTATCTTTCTGTTGACCTCAGAAGAGGGGATAAGAAATGTGACCAACTCCTTCGGACTATAGACTTGACTTATTCGGCCAGCCTCGCCAACTTGTGAACACCGCAAGTTTGACCACGCGGATCTACATTAGGCATCAAGCCTGCCTTGTGGTGATATACAGGAGGATTTGAGGGGTAGGAAAGGCTCAATCCTACGTTGCTTAGCTATACCTATAGGCATATAGGTATGAAAGTATCAGCAGGCTGCGCAGGATGGCTAACCTAACTCGATTTGCTTCCCCTCAGCCATCCTTGTAGTGGGCTGATAGCTGAGCAATCCCTCTGATACGGTGGCTCCTCATAGTCTAACGACTACGTTGGCGAATATCCCAAGCACATATTTACAATAGCTAGAATGGAGAGCACTCCCACTCAGGTTGGCGGTCAAACCAAGAGAGAGGCGGCGGAGCCGACTCCGGAAGCGGCACCGGCTCCCCAGCCATACGACGCCAAAGATGTTGCTAGAGCTATGTCTTTCGGCACAGGTGAGCATACCGAGAAGTAGCAAGCGGCAATCCATACCTCTATCTAACAATAGTAGGCCCTTCGTACACGTCTCAGTGGCCCGTCTCCCTAGTTGAACGAATTGAGTCTGTGGCACGGGAGTGGCCGGATAGGCACGCAGTTCGATTCGGTGATAATGAATGTATATCTTACACCCCTCTAGTATCTCGATCGATCGAAGCTGCAGCGTATCTACAGGCCAAGGGAATGGCAAAAGGCTCTAGGATAGCCGTCCTTCAGGAGCCCACGGCAGAGTGGATCGTCTCGATACTTAGTATCATGCGGATTGGGGCCGTCTACGTACCGTTAGATGTTACCAACCCCCTAGAGCGCCTTTCACAGATCCTTCGGGACTGTCAACCGGACATGCTGTTGATCGATGAAGCTACCGCCGCCTCATCAGCTAAGCTGTGTGAACTTGGCACAAAGATTGTCAAGCTCCCTTCCCTAGCTTCTGGGTCGCGGGCGCCGGACACATCCACCATAATTTCGGAGGACGACCCAGCAGTGGTCTTTTACACCAGTGGCTCGACCGGTGTGCCAAAGGGCATCGTGCTCAAGCATGTGGGCCTACGAAATTGGGTGGAGTGGCTCGGCCATATACTCCCGCCGGGCAACGACGAGATCATACTGCAGCAGAGCCCGCCAAGTTATGACAATTCATTCGCAGAGATATTCGCAGCCCTCTGCCACGGCGGCTGCGCCTACCTTCTCCCAAGGAATCTGCGGGGCGACGCCTGCGCAATCTCAGAGCTGATGAGTTCTGCCGGGATCACGTCGACGTTTGTCACACCCTCAGAGTACTTCAGCTGGCTGAAGTACGGGTCCAGGGATAGCATCCGTAGGTCACCCTGGCGAAGGGCTTTATGCTTTGGGGAACCTCTAGAAGGGAGTCTCTTAGATATCTTCAGGGCACTGGGGAAGCCGGGGCTCCGATTCTGGAATATGTATGGACCCACCGAGATCTCGTTCATCGCGACGGCTATGGAGATACCGCTCGGTCCGGAGACGAATACTTCCCTCGAAAGACGCACCTACTCGGCTGGCTATACCCTGCCAAACTACTCGGTGTATGTTCTCGACGAGAAACTACAACTAGTTCCACCAGGAGTTCAAGGAGAGATATACATAGGCGGACCCGGCGTCGCTATCGGCTACCTCGGGAAGCCGGCATTGACGGAAGAGAGGTTTCTAGCCGATCCATTCGCTAGTGACGAGCTTCGCACCCGTGGTTGGACTACGATGCACCGTTCAGGGGATCTCGGTCGCTGGGAACGAGACGGTACTCTATTTATTGAGGCCCGCATTTCAGGAGACACTCAAACCAAGATAAGGGGCCAGCGCGTGGATTTGCGGGAGGTGGAGACTGCATTGGTTAATGCATCGCACGGGCTAGTAAGCGAAGCCGTCGTGACACTGAGATGCACAGCAGCTCGGGGTTCCGAAGTTCTTGTCGCCCACGCCAGGTTGGATCCGGGATACGACAGAGATGATCGCGAAGAACGTCTGAGGAGCTTGGTATCCGCGCTTAGCTTACCTCGTTATATGTGTCCTGCCGCTGTCGTTCCCCTGGAGCGTCTGCCAAGAACAAGCTCCGGGAAGCTCGACCGCAAAGCCGCCGCACGACTCGCCCTCCCGGAAGGATCCCTATTTAGCAATGACACTCCAGTTTTGTTGACCAATTCCGAGGCTATATTGGCGGAGATATGGGCCGACATCATCCCGAGGGACATCGCGAGGTTGCACCACATTACCGCCGACACGGACTTCTTCCATGTCGGAGGCACATCTATCCTTCTTCTTGACCTCCGAGAGCGCATTCATTCGGTATTCGGGGTCGACCTTACATTGGTTCAATTATTCGAGTCAAGCGCACTTCATGAAATGGCTCGACGTGTGGAGAAGAAAGAAGTATCCAAGGTCGAGGTGGAGTGGGAGAGAGAGACGGAACTATCCCCTTCGATCCTAGCAATGAAAGCAGCGGACTTTTCCGACAAGGAGGGCTCATTAAACGATGTTGTATTGACCGGCGCAACGGGATTACTCGGGAAAGCTTTCCTTTCCGCTCTGACTGACAGTCCGGACGTAGGCCATATCCATTGCATAGGGGTACGCAACGTAGATTCTAATCGGCGAATCCCGGATCACCAGAAGGTCACGCTGTACGGAGGGGACCTGAAGCTCCCACGCTTCGGGCTGTCTCACGAAGAGACCACCGCGATATTTAGTAAGGCGAACCGCATCATTCATAACGGCGCAGACGTGTCACATCTGAAAACGTTCCAGTCTCTCCGGGAGGTCAACCTACAGACGACCAAGCAGCTGGTAGAGATGAGCCTCCCACAGCGGATCCCCATCCATTACGTATCAAGCACGGCTGTCTGCGAGCTCACTGGCCTCGACGCATACCCCGAGCTCTCCGTCTCGGCATATCCACCCGCCGCAGACGGGTCCGACGGGTACACAGCGTCGAAGTGGGCGAGCGAACGATATCTAGAGAAGGTGCACACACACTGTGACTGGCCGGTGTGGATCCACCGTCCGACGAATGTGCTCCGCGAGCACGATCCGGAGCTAGACCTTATGCAGAACATGCTGAAGTACTCCAGGGTTCTCCGGGCGGTGCCCTTTTCGGAAGAGTGGAGAGGGGTCCTAAACCTCGTGTCGCCTGAGAGTGTAGCGAGGAGCGTCTTACAAGAGATGCGGGCGCCATATGAAGGGGGAATATGCTACGTGCATGAGAGGGGGGTTATGGACATTAGGCTGGACGACATTGGCGGATTTGTGGAAGCTGACGGAGGTGGGGATGTGGAGCGGCTGTCACCCGAGGTGTGGGCGGCGCGGGCGCGGGCGCACGGTCTTGACGGGGTCCAGGCCGCTTTCTTCGAGAACTTGATAAGCAAGGGGACTGTGAGGTATCCACGGCTACTGAAGGGAGGAGCTGTACCAGAGCCGGAGAACCGTTTGTTCGGCGGAGTGTGATAATCTTTCACTATTATTTATTCCAGAGCTTTAGATAAGGAGTAGGAATTGCCTACGTAGGTACCTACAGAGTTAGCTCCTCTTTTCAATCTCCAACGACAACGATCAGGGTGGTATAATGAGGCTCCTCAGCTATACCGCGGGTTACCCGCACTAACACCTACATACCTAGGCATACCGTATTACGCCCGTTACGCATCCATTACACGGGCCCACCCGCGACGAAGGAAATGTTCAATCACGAGAGCCGTAATTTATGGTGCCGATATTGGACTCCTGGACGCGTGTGATCCCGTTTGGAAGGAAACTTCTGCGACAAGGTCAAATATATTAAAACGTCTCACTTGTAGAACAAAGTTTAGGCGTAGTCTGTGAGCTGTTAGCACCTTGAAGGGCTACGGAATGGATGTGGCAGTGCTACCTACCAATTCGTCTCTTTCCCGCCCCCTTGAGTTTGTTCCTCGAGTTATGAGAGATGGGAATGTTGACTACGGACTTGTTAGATGGTACAACTGGAGATTAGCAAACAAACACGAGCTATAATTGCTCAGAAGAAACAAACTACTCTCTCGCCTAACCGCACAGGAATTACGTACTTGTCGTCTTTCTTCTGATTTTATGGGCCTACTTACCTACACAGTGGTACTTCTCTCCCCTCTCCCCTTATGTTTTGCTTGGTTTGAGCAATTTTTGGTTGACGAAGTTCGTGGGTAGACTCGTGATTGGGAATTATCTCTTTGGGCTATGAAAATTAAATATATAGACACCTAAAGGGTTGGTTTAGGTGTTTATCTTGTATATAAAACACGTAATTAGTACGTTGGGGTGTGTTATAAGAAGATAATTACCTAGTTAAGGTAGGTAGTTAATAGACTAGGTAGTGAAGGTGGAATTATCAATAGAGTTGAAGTCTGAGAGTCGATCGGATCGACTGGGTTGTAGCACGGTTACCATGGCACGGTACGTATAGGTGGCCCAAGCTCCGATCTCTTTGCATGAAGCTTGGAGCACTGTGGGGTTGGGCAGGGTGCGTCTAACCCAGTAAGGCTACTACGTATGTACGAGGGGGAGGAGAAAAAGGAAAGACCGACAAATATCCGGGCATGGTGCGGCAACCTCCAATTATTTTGACGTTTTCTTTTTTTTTTTTTCCAAGTCGATGGGGTATGTTCTTTCACGAACTCTGAATGAAGAGGCCCACGGCAAAATTGATTTGACGTTCGTTCTAGTCCAGTTAAGCCCAGTCATTCGACCGCACCATACTAAATTTACTTTTACGCAGAGCAACTTGCCTCGTCGCCACCAAATCTTTTCTCCTACCTCTTTAAATTCCCACACTTTCGTCGTCATCGTCGCCATTACCGTCATTACCATCATTATTTCAATTTCGCCCATCCTCAATTCCACCTTCCTTCATTGTTGCCTTCCCGTCCCTCCCCGCGCGGACCTAGATCTCTCCCCGTCTGCACCTTCCCTCAATCCCTGAACCTACCTACCTTATTCCATACCCTACCTGCCCTACCTGCCCTACCCAGGTGTCTACCTTACGTAGGTACTCAGTGGAGGTACCTATTTTACCTATTACGCTAGCGTGCCCGCCCGGGTCCCTCCAGCGATCACAAAGGTACTTGGGTTAAGTACTGCAGGTGCCGTCCGTCCGCCCACCTCTTCGTACCTACCTTCTCCGAACCCGTCCAAACAAATCTCCAAAACAAAATCGCATCCAACATTTCTCCACCACAACTCTAATAAACCTTCCTCATTTTATCCATCACCCACCCGCTTTCACCTCCCACTATCCGCAAATTTCTCCCTGACGAACACCATCTCTCCCAGCGACTCAAAAACAAGACAAAAGAAGGAAGACGTATTACCTCTTCTTTCTCCCTCTTTCCATCTCCCTCTAAGCACTATCGACTTGATTCGGTGCTGCTTTTCTCCCACCAGTTCCGGAGTATTTCCTGCTTTGTTTCCTCGTGGGACCCAACCCTCTTCATCTCCAAGAATTTTTTTTTCCGTTACGCGCGCCACTGAAGCCGCTACAAAGTCACCGGGCTTTACTAGGCCATTTTAGTCGCTCGTGGAAACCGCAGCATTCCCAAGCATCAAGGCAGTCTTTCATTTTCGAAGGCCTCTCATCATTGAGTTTGTTGACAAGACTACTCTTGACCCGACCACGCGCGCAAAAATTTATTCCGCACACATATACACACACACATCCACCAGCGCAACCATGGCGACAAACGGCAACGTCAGCCACACGGACCAGTTCCCTTCAGCCTCTACCACCACAACCTCCGGAAACACCATTCCTACCGCCGACCAATCGAGTAGCACCAGCTCCAGCAACAATCTCGGGAAAGATGAAGTCGCTTGGTTTTTCGTTGAGCAATATTACACCACCCTGAGCAAGAACCCGGAGAAGCTCCACGTAAGTTCTCAGCTGCATGCTGCATTCTCCAGAAGAAACTTTGCTAATTATCGTGTAGCTGTTCTACGGAAAGCCTTCTCAGTTCGTTTATGGCCTTGAAGCTGAGGTCGCTAACGTGTCCGTCGGTCGTCAGGTACGTTTCCCGAGAACCAAATTGTGTTGGTATCTTGATCTGTTACTAATAGCTCGCCGTAGAATATCCAGGAGCGCATCAAGCAGCTGGACTTCCAAGACTGCAAGGTCCGCGTCTCCAACGTCGATTCCCAGGCATCGTACGATAACATCGTCATCCAAGTGATTGGAGAGACTTCCAACAAGGCCGGCGACCCGAAGAAGTTCGTTCAGACCTTTGTCCTCGCCCAACAGCCGACTGGATACTTCGTCCTGAATGATATTCTTCGTTACATTGACGAAGGTGATGAGGAGCTGGCCGAGGCCCCCCAGGAGGAGCAAGCGGAGCCCGCAACCCAGACTGCCCCGGCGGTAAAGGAGGAGCCAGAGGCACAACCTTCCGTGCCTACTGAGAAGCCTGTATCGTTGGATGCTGGTGTCGTCGACAAGAAACTGGAGGAAGCCGGTACCACTTCTGAAGCGGCCACTCCGGCTAATGGTGACGCACCAGCCGAGTCAACCACTGATGAAACGCCGGCGGCTCCGGAAGCCACTAACAAGCCGGAAGTCGAGTCGGTCCCAGATCCCGAGGTAGCCGCTCAGGAGGTTGCGGAGGAAGACACCAAGGAGCCCGAGAAACCTGCCGCCCCAAGCCCGACGCCCGTGCAAGCGCGTCAGCCACCCCCAACCGCTACCGCTGCGCCTGCAGCTCCAGCCCCCGCTCAACCACCAAAGCCTATGACTTGGGCGAGCCGAGCGGCCGCGGCCGCAGCACCACGACCCGTCGTGCCTCTCCCAGCAAAGGCGGCAACTCCTACAGCAGCGGCGCAGCCGCGTCCAGCTGCCCCCGCTCAACCAGTAGTATCCCAAGCACCTGCTGCGGCCCAACCCTCCGAGACCCCAGCCCCCGCTACGCCCGCGAAAGAAACGTCGGCCGAGTGGCAAACAGCTGGAGGCGACTCGAAACGACAGAACAGGCCCCAGTCGATCTCCGGACCGCAAGCTGAGAAGGACAGTACCATGGGATACGTCAAATATGTCACGGATAAAGTAACCGAAGCCGACTTAAGGGCAGCATTGTCGCAGCACGGCGAATTAGTTTACTTCGACATCAACCGCGCAAAGGTGAGTTTCTCTATAATACGTGTAATCACGGGATACGATCTAACTTATTACAGAACTGTGCCTTTGTTGAGTTTGCCACTCCGGCAGGGTATAAAGCCGCTGTCGCCGCCAACCCGCATGTGGTCAACGGAGAGAACATCGTTGTCGAGCCCCGACGTCCTAAGGCGGGTGCTTACGGCGGGAGCAACTATACTACGGGGCGGGGAAATCTACAGAACCGCTCGGGACGTGGAGGCTTTGAGGGTCGGTCCGGTAGTCAGGGCGGGCGAGGTAGTTTCGGAGGTCAGGGCCGCGGCAGAGGTGGTGGCGCACCCCGGGGCCGCGGTGCTTCTCAAGCGGCAAACGCGTGAACACCCTGATGGAGAGGTAGCCGGGTCTTACGAAGTCGAGTAGGTATAGGGTGCCGGCGGACTAGGAATTCCTTAGGGGCGGATAGTCGTCGCGGTCACCCGTCGGAAAAGCGTTAGACGCAGGTTTTGGAGTTTAGATGCGGGGCGGTTTATGGCTTGAGCTCGAGTCTGTGTGGGCGTCTCCTGGAGGCGCCTCTAGGCCGGGCTTAATTTGAGCAACGCATATATCATCGCACGGTCATCATTTTCTAATGATTCTTCTTCCCTGGGAGGGTTTGTACATTGATGGACGGCTGGAAAAGTTGGCATTCATCTGCATGGGAGGAGTGAATGGACGGTCCTGGGAATTCGGGGACCAGACTTGTACAATTGTACAATACAGGTAAAGTAATCGAGATATCTTTACCCTCTGCGCTTAGGTACCTACCGTAATACTCTCGCCGGATAGTCCTGATTGGTGCCTATTTCAATCATACGTCTTTGGTGACACTCTACTGCTCCAGATACACTTGGCCTTTATGATTTTGATACGCCCAGCTAATTGTCATCGTAGGAAGGTATGGATGGTACCTATGGTAGGTAGGTAGGAGTCAATTTTTAACCGTTATCCCTTTTTATTAATTGACCAGTAAACTTCAACAATGATATATTCAATATCAATGTAAGATTAGACTACTTCCGATCAATAACCCACACCTACCTACCTACCTACCTACCTAATCGTCTGTATGCGAGATCTATCTTAGCCGACTGAGCCGTAGGTACACGTAGGTCTAGCTGATATGTGTAGCTTCAACGCGCATATCCCTTCGCTCTTCCTATCTGCCCGCATGAGGCTACACGCAGCTGTCCGAAACCACGGAGATATACATGTATCTGCGTTCCGCCCATCATTTCGTCATACTCACCCAATGTAGATGGCCAGGATTATTCCACGCCCAAGCTGGCTCATATTTCAAAAAGTACATGCCATTCACGCTATTACACGCGCTGTCTATGGAACGGGCAGATGATATGATAAATCATAAAAATAGTCATATATTGTAATTGTTCTTGATTTGTAACTTCTTGGTTTGAAAGGCCTCCACTTTAGTCTGCTACTTAAGTATGTTGGTTATCCAATGTCTCTGCTCTCTTCGTTCAGGGGTAGGTACCTAGGCATCTGTTATGTCTACCGTCAGGAGAATAGCAATCATTTCTATTTATCATATATCTTCAATGGCGGATCGGAAGAGAAAAGAGGTTAATAATATATCTGTCTAAATTTTGTTAAGCCCAGAGTTACGAGTTATGATAGGAGAATACACCATGTTAACTTCTATAAAAGACAGAAACGCGTAGAACATGAACTCCGTAATGACCTTGCCAGGAACTATACCTGTATGTACCTAGACAACTAGAGGGCGGCAGTTTATGTACTATACACAGAACACACTTATGCTATAAACCAAACTCATCCAGCCTCTACCGATCAATTAGACTCGGTGTAGCTGATCAACCCGCACACTAAAACGCCAGGCCCATGCACCTCCCCAGGACTCGTAGAATCGTAAAAAAAAAAAAAAACACTATTATCAAGGCTAATCGGTATTGACTACCGCCCATCGGCCACCAGAAACTTCCTCAGGGGTCAGTTATCTCAGCTTCGACGGCCCTCGTCTCGCTAGCAAGGTCGTCCGCGACATCATCGATCTGGCTATTAGCCCCGTCGATGTCCTCGAAGACCTTCTGCAAGAGAGCCATCAGCGACTGCATCTCAGCGCGCTGCTTCTGGATGTCGCTGAAGAGATTCGCGTTGTGCGCCTGTACCGTCTGTAGCTTTGCGTTGAGTTGGGACTGCTGCTGTGCTAGGTGAGGTGCTAGATGTGCTGCCAAGACTTGGTCTGGGGGGAGCATATGCGGTCTTGGATTGTTGATTCAGTCAGCTTAGGTACAGAGGTAAGAATTGCTAATGCTAATAATGAGAAACATAATGAAAAAAGAAGGGGAAGAAAGGAAATCCAAGAAAAACGTAAAAATATACGTATAAAAAAGAAACGTACAACACCGGGGATTCGCTGGTCGTCACCTCATCTATGGGAGAGCGGACGGGATCCCGGGCTTTCCAGATCGTATGGTCGTACGTGATAGACTCATGCGCAATTGCGACTTATATGCAAATCCGACAAAGAAAAATTGCATCTGTAAACACTTACGGAATAGGTGCCTCTGCCCCCACCACGCCGGCCTCGTCTCTCCTGCGCTCAGCCTCGCTGACTAGGCTCTCGAGCTCGTTAAGCTTGGCCACGACATTGCGGCTCTGCAGCACGGAGTCGAATTCTTTCTGCAGAAATGTGAGTACGGTATACCCAGATGCGATTTTTTGTTGTTTATAGATCCCCCTTTTTTTTTTACAGGGGAAGATAATCCAACATCCATCCCCTTACATCACTACCACCACTCATTCTCCCAGCAACAACAATAAACAACGCATCTAGAACTACGAAAACAAGGATAAAACGAGACCAAAACTCACCCTACACAACGCCCCCAGCCGATCGACCATCTGCTTCTGGACCGCGCGCAGGACGGCCGGGGCCTGGGCGGCGATGGTCGGGTAACAGGCGGCGAAGTTGTCCCAGCTGATCTTGGCGAGGGTGTGCGACAAGCTCGAGTTGAGCACCTCCTGGAACCGGGACGCGCGCGGGCCCGGCGTCAGCGGCGTGTGTCGCGCCGGCAGGGGCGGCGATGCTGGTGCTGGTGCTGGTGCTTGCGCTTGTGCTTGTGCGGATTCTTGCCCGCTTGACACGGCTGCCATTGCGGGTTGGCTGCTGTTTGTTGGTTTGGTGGGTTTGTTGATTCGTTGGTATTGACTTGCTAGTTTGGGGCTCGCCTAGGAGTCTGCTAATAGAGTAGGCGATGAAACGATCATGTGGTCGCGTGGCATTAGTCCTTGAAATACAAGATAGATGGTACCTATATAAGGTACCTAGGTATGGAGGTTGGGAATTGGATCACATGAATATGGCGGAACAGGATGCTGCTAATTACACAACAGAGGCGCGATCCCCGTAAAATCGCGAATTTTGGGTTGCGACGGCTTATCGATACCGTCGCGACTGCACGTGGACCCGCCCAATCAACTAGAAAATTAAGCTTAATTAGTGCGTCACACCCTAAGGAGACGCAACTTACAGAGGGTATTCTAGGCCTAAATGGAAAGAATCTCCAACTATAAATTACGTACCATAGGCCCAGGACTCAGGACTGGCATGCACTCAACATGGGAATCATGAAATGATAGAAAACCCCCGTTCCATTCTACCGAGGACCCCATATCATCAATATTATCATTCTGTTATGTACATCAAAACAGCTCAGCACGTAACCGCATCAAAAGAGACAAGAAAAAAGAGAAACCCATAGGACTAGATATCCCGAGATATCATGCAGAAACATCCTTCCACTCTTTCATAAGCATCAATCCCTCTCTCTCCCCGAACGTCATTACTGAAACATCAAGGCGGCGGGAATCCCTCCCCCCCGAAAAGTCATCTTTTTTGGAATACATGCAGATTCATAGACTGGTTGAATCATTTCAAAATAGACGCCAAAACACCGAGCAATGAGAGTCAGATGTGATCATAAACAATCGCCAGGACACTAGTCCCAATCTATGGTATCCGAGGGTCTCTGATCTCTTCGCTCCTGACGTCTTCTCCGTCTCCGATCTGCAGCTGAAGGGGCCACTGAGCCCGCCGGGCCTGCAGGCGAAGGACTCACCGCGCTCCAGCCTATGCGACTTTCCGGACTTTCTATACTAGAGACAGTCGGTGCGACCATAGGCGTCCCGGTCGACGGCCCCGGCTGGCCCGAGTAGTAGGCCGAGTCCTTCCCTCCTCGTCTCTGCCCGGAGAAGGCAGGCGTTGGTGGTGATAATGACTCCGAGATCAACCCCTCCGCTGCAGCCTCGTTTGCCGTCCTATGCGAACTCGAGTCGCGCCGGTATCGCTGACGACTAGGTGGCGCTTCGCTTTCGGAGAACGTACTGATGGAGTCCGATCTTCCCCTACCGGTACGCCGAGCTTCCGCCGCCTCTTCTTGAGTGATGCGCCGCAGCGTGATGTTCCTGTCCCGGTCGTCGTGATATCTCACTTTCACACTAACTGGCTGGGTGGAAGACTGGCTACGATCTCCCCTACGGCGATCCTCTTCTTCGGCAGCTAGATCCGCAGCGCTGACGGCGGCCGCGATGGCAGCCTCTTCGCCTTCTTTACGGCGTCGAGTTGAATCTTGCCTTTGGACTGGCACGGCAGTGGATACGTAAGATTCGCTGGCGGATTCCGGACGTAAGGGATGAAGTACGCCATGCGGGTCTGGTGGCATGGGCGGCATCGAAACCGGGTCGGTAATGGCGCTTTTGGATCTTGACCTGGACCGCGAATGTGATTTCGAATTCGACTTTGAATGCGAACGGGAGCTTGGAATGGGAACTGGCGCGGGCATTGGCGCCGGAGCTGGAGCTGCCGCGCCTCGCGCACCAAGGGGCGGCATCGGCGGACCGGTGATACTTGTGCCGGGAGGACGATCTTCAAGCATTGACGACTCCGTGTCAGCTGTGAATGTCGTGGCAGTTGGGGCAGATGCTCGTGGCGGGCGGGCCCGTGACGACCTTGTCGGCGTACTATAACCATCTCCCGTATATTTCGAGCCGCGACGTCCATCGCGTCTCTCGTCCTCCAGTTTCCGTCGCTCTTCTTCTGCTTTTTTATTTTGGCCACCCATCATCTTCTTGGCCAGCCAGCCTAATCCGACAGCGGCAAGGATACCTCCTCCTCCAGCCTTGCTTTCTTCATCATCTACGGGTCGCCTTGACGGGCTCACATACGATGAATAATCGGATATGTAACTGCTCTCTGCAATAGGCGGTCGAGGGTGGGATGCGCGTGGCGTTGCGGGCTGGTGATCAGTAGTAGTGGTCAGAACCGTAGTAGCGCCAGGGTATCCGGAGCCTGATAACAATGGGGAATGAGGTCTTCGGCCGGCGTGGAGTTCCGTCCGGTCCTCACTAAATTCGCTCTCGGTATAGTGATCAGTGGGTCTTCGGGGCGGCCGGTTCGGACGACTAAATCGACTAGGCGTGTCCGTCGGAACTGCGGAGTACTCGTCGTCATATCTCCGCTTTTCCCTTTTGTCCCGAGCCCCTTTAACCAAAGCTCTGGCTCCGAAGAACGCAGCCAAGCCAAGCAACCAGTTCGGTAGGCCCCTTTCACGGCGATCGGTCCTATCGGTCCTATCGGAAATCTTTTCGTCATCGAAGTAACTCGCGGAGCCTCTCTGAGAAGGGATCACCTCAGGTCGACGACTCCGCGGCCCTGATGCGCCGCTAATTTCCTCCTCGTCAGCTTCGCGCTTCTTTCTCCCTCGCATGAGTGCCCAGATGCCAGCTCCCGCCGCCAACGGGCCCAGCAACCCCATTCCTCGACTGGATTTACGTCCCGATTCTGTAAGTCCGGCTTCGGAACGCCCGCCGTAGCTCGTCAGGTCATCGCGAGCCCGGTCGCTTTCGTGTCGCCAACTCAGGATGAAGTATGTTAGGAACAGAAAGGCCATCCAAATAGCGTATAGGATAAAGGTATACAAGGGAGAGCCGTAAAGTGTGAGCCCAAGGGGGATCTGCACAATTCCCAAGATTGCGATTGCTCTTCCTAGCCACCGATGGAGCATAAGCCTGAACGACTTCTTCCGGATATTCTTCACTATTCGGCCTCCAATAAGTTGGACCAGGATCATGACATATATGGCTAGCCCAATCCCGTGATGTGGGTTCGTTAAACTCCGACTCGGGCCTACAGCGAACCACCCGAGGACAAATACAACTGTCGAAAGACCGACGGCGAAGACTTGTAAGTATGCATGAAGTCGAATAGGTGATCCGAATGGCCTAAACCGCGCGTGCATAACCGCAGCGGGGACAACGAAGAGAAAGGTAATAACGGCTAGGATACCATGGCCCGTAACCAATTGATGGTATTGTGATACCGTAGAAAACCGATTGCCCATGCCTAGCCAGGTGTTCAGCTTATAATACTAATTTACGTCTATACGAAGATCAAACTTACCATTCAATCGCATAGTCTCGAAGTTCAGGCCAACGAGGTTAGGCAGCAGGAACGTATTCTTGGTGAAGTCCCAGGTCCCGTCTCCGACCACCATCGTGTCCGACGTATAGGTCGCCGACCCGGGCGTCGAAAACCCATCGGCCGACGGCATGGCCGCGAATATGCTCGTTGGTAGATATCTAAGTCAATCAGGTTGGGAGCGCCGTAAGGGGGAATTGGGAGGGATGCGGAACGGAAGTCGTCGAAGATTTCGGAGTGTAGGACAAGAACTGCCCAGTTTTTCTAGTCGTAGGTATGCGTAAGCTTTTTGGGTATCAAGCCGTGAATTTCAACAAAACGCAAATTCGGTGAGATTAATTATGTCTTCCATGTGAGACACCCCGAGGGACCATGAGGCATCCCAGAGTAGAAATTGGCAAAAAATAAAGACGAAAAACAAAACCCGAAAAAGGAGAAATGCTGTTATCTGCAAAGTTGAAAGTTGGTAACGACGCAGAAAGAAGAGTTGTCGTCTTGAGAAGGTCAAGGTCGGACAAACTCTGCGAGTGACATGGCACTGCAACGAGCGGTGCAAAAATTCAATTTGTTGGCAGGGATTCGGGGAAAGCTCCCGCCTTCAGCTGGGCTCTGCGTTGTTTTCACCGACGGGTTGCGGGGTGACGAGGAGCGGACCCCTGTTCCTGGTTTCCTTGGTACATGTAGCTATTCCCATCTCCTCTCCCCCGCTCTGGTAACGGGTAACAAACTTGCCCAGCATAACCGGTAATGGGGACAGTATTAATTGCTTACTGTGTAAAGGTTAATACTGTATTATGTAAAGCACCTAGGTACACAGGTACATGTGATCTGTGCCTTGGTACCCACGTACCTCCCTTATGTAAGATCAGTCACGCTGATCGATTGAACCGACCAAGGTTTCGTACCCATGGCTAGCCCGCACAGCATCGGCCCGCCGGAGAGTTCCCAAGTTCCCAAAGGCTGTCAGGCACTCGAAGCTTGAAGAAGGTCCAATCCAGATCACAAGCTCAGCGGTCTCCACGTGGGACCAAACTTTCCTTCTTGGGCTCGACTTACATCCCTTAGCAATTGCTCCCTTTAACTTCTTCTTCTAATCTTCTAGCTCTGCCAACATGTTCCCTTTATACGATCATTTCCCAAGTACTTACGTCTAGCTCCCCAATAGCTCCCAGCAGCTAGGCCATCACCATGTCGACAGTCCGGCTACCGTTCCTCTATCCGCATCTATTTCGGGCTGCCCGCTTCGGCGAGTCCTCAGCCCACGGGGCGAAGATCCGATATCGCAAGTCTCCGAACAACAACCCACGCATGGTGGTCTTCTCGTCTTCGACGCCGTCAAGGCAGGCCGTTTTCGAGAGGCATGGCAAAGCTGTAGAACCGCTGCCTATTACGCCAGATGTTGTAAACCTTCCGGGGCCGAGTACGGATCCCTCAAAACCGTCGAGCTTCCCGAACCGAGAGCAGCCCAGCAAGGAGGTTGGGAATAGTGACAAGAAGGTAGCAAAGCCACTTCAGACCTCGGAGGGGAAACAGGCAACAAAAGAATCGGACAAGGCCGATACCGCTCCACAAGGGGGGACCGTTGCCTCAAGCACGTCGACTCCAAACCCCCAAAAAGCCGCGACGGAGGCCAAGATGGAAGAGAGTGGTCCAATGGAAGCCGTCTTACATATGCCACCTCCCCAACCATCTCACCACCCTCACCTATCGGCGTCTCCTTACGTCCATCATTTTGACAGCTACAGCCTCGTGAAACAACTAGAGGCTGGAGGTTATAGCAGGGAACAGGCTATTACAATCATGAAAGCCATCAGGGGGCTGTTAGCCCAGAACTTAGATGTTGCCCAGGAAGGGCTAGTCAGCAAGAGCGACGTTGATAACGTGGGTGCACCACTTAGTAGGCCGCCAATATCCCGCAAGCCGTTAATGAACCCGCATAGGAAACGTATCTATTCCGGGCCGCCTGCTCAGAACTCAGCGCAGAAGTCAAGAATAACAGGAGGGCCGCTGATGAGACTACACGTCAGCAACGGACCCAATTGCAGCACGAGGTCGACATCGTTACCCAGAAGATGACCCAAGATCTTATGACGCTAAAGGACGACGTCAAGGGCATGTTCAATGATCGTAGAATGAACGTGAGAGAAGAACAGAGGACGATGGAGAGCGCTGTTGGTTACCCGCCATCCGGGGCTTGCTGTTGCATTTGCTAATCGTCTTCTAAAGATCCAACAGCTCAACCTGAAAATCAGCGTAACCCTAAATAGCGATTCTAGATCCGACATTGAAGGACTACGCTGGGTGCTAATCCGCCGGTCCGTCCTAGGTATCCTCTTCATGGCAGTACTAACGCTTGGTTCCCTGCGTTACGCAACGTATGTGAAGCATGAGAGGCAGAAGGAGGCAGAGGAAAAGGCTCGACGGGCCGAGAGGCTCAAAAATAGGATGGGAAGGGAAGATCATGCCCCTCCCATAGACGCCGCTGAGATCCTGGCGGCGAACTAAAAACGTGATACCCGAGGGAATAGACAGCGGTAACAAAAGTCGACATGCATTTTCTCCAGAACCCTGATTTCGAATTATGCGGACGTGACGCCTGAACCGATGTAAAGTCATAAGTGATGGTTCCCGAACCCTGATAATCAAGCTGCTCCGCCCGGAACGCCGACGCGCAACGACGAATAGTCGCTGATTCCATGCCAAACAACGATTAATCCCTATCCTTCTGTGTAGAGGAGTCTCTTTCCACGGCTTTCCTTAATCGCTCCTCTTGCCTCTTCCAGTGGCTCCCTTCCTCGTAATCCTTGCTGATCTTCAACGCATTCCGTAGCCGCTCGCTTTCCTTAATCTTCGCATCGGCCAACTCGTGGACTTGGTGGGCCTTCAGTGGCTTCCTCGGCGCCGCGTCTCGGCCGCCCTTGTTCATCTTTTCTTTTAGCTCTTTTCGCAACGCGTCGCAGCGCTTGTCGATCTCTTCCTCGTCGACGCTATGAGAGGTACCGTATTAGCCAAAGAATAGTTCAACAGCGGAATGGGTCGAGCAATTGGCTGGACGTACCCTTCATCTTCTAACCGATCGCGCAGTTCGAAGACCTTAACTTCGACCTCGCGCTTGCGGTCATGTTCCAGGATCTCCTTATCCGGCTGTCGTTGTCTGTGCTTAAAGCTATCGAGGTCTTTCGTGTTGTAAGGCGCGGCCCGATCGCGTGGCTTTAGGTGAGCTAGGTTGCGCTGGACGTAGCCGGAGGTCCCGCTTCCTCGCGGTGTGGAGAGGCCAACGTTATCAGACATGGTTACCTATGTATGTTCATTTAACGATGCGACCGTCTCGAAGATTAAGAATAAAGAGGACTAGAGATAATGGACCCTAGGTAGTAGGTAGGTATCACGGTGAAGAGCGGTAGGAAGGAAGGCGGTAAGAAGTGGCGGAAATAGGAATTGGTGGGGCCTATACCTACCTGTAGGTAGGTACCACAGCGGCAACCGGTGAGTGTAGACAACGGTTGTATATTCAAAAACGATTTCTTAATAACATAAATTTAGTTGGACGGCAATCGTTTTTCCTACGGCAACGATTTCTTATATAAAATGGAAATAATTTTTAGTTTTTTTTTTTTTTTTACGTTACTACGGTTACGGAACGACTACATAATCACCTACCCAAATACCTAGGTAGGTACCTACCTACCTAAATATTTAAGTACCTACCTAAAATACCCTACCTCATAAAAATTTAGGAACCTACCTAGAAGGAAACCTAGAAATTTGAAGACTTAGAAACCTAAAGACCTGGAAAAAGACCTAAAAGAAAATTTGAAGACTTGGAAACCTGGAGACCTGAAGACCTAAAGACCTGAAGACCTGAAGACCTGGAGACCTGGAGACCTGGAGACCTGGAAGGAGGAGACTTAGAAGGAGGAGACTTAGAAGGAGAAGACTTAGAAAGAGACTTAGAAATATCATAAAAAAAAAAAAAGAAAGAAAGAAAAAAAATCGAACGTAAAGTTAAAAGATAATTTCTTTATATATTATATTGTTATATAATATTTACGCGTCGTAATATTAAAAATAAATAAAAAAACGCGTAAAATAATAAGAAATCATTTCTTAAAAAAGAACGTTTTTTTATAGCCAACGTTTTCTAGGTATACAATCGTTTTTCATTCCCATAATTTGCCGCTACGGTACCTACAGTACCTAGCTATAGGTGGTACTTACTAAATCAGAGTTACAGTACATGTAAGAGTCAGAGCTACATGCGGGCTAGGCTGGTACCCTGAGGGTCCCTTTCCTTGCCCCGCTGCCCCGCCATCGAGGTATGAGTCGCAAAAGCAGCCACCATCCGGACCTGTTTGATCGTGCCTACCTCTCATCTGCTGAACTTGTTGATATAAATACCCCTGAGCCTTTTATATACCTCTTCTATTGTACATGTTTCCCTTCCTCCCTTTATTGTCGATCAAATATCCACGAAAGCCTTAGTTGGAGAGTTATAGGGTCGTCAATAGCATAGAAAATGCCTACGTCCACTACAGCGCATCCCTCCGCGGGGGCTGCGAGCTCAGCGCCACAGTTCCCCCCGATTACAAGAGATCATATACTCAACTGTTCATATGATTCCTGGTTTCCCAAGTGTGTGAACTCACCACAAGAATATAGTAAATTATATAACGAATAAATAGCTTACTAGCTACCAGATACCGCACGTCATGTATCAAATCACGAATAATTCCGCTTTCGCCCGAGTTCATACAATATATCCGCGAGGACGGCATCATTCTTGCGGACGATGATGAAGCAGAGCCAGAGAACGACGAGTGGGAATCGGCACCCTCAAGCTTCCGGCCGCCCGTTGAAGAAGTCGACTCGGATTCTGATAGCGACGAAGATGAGGAAGAGGAGGCGCCAAGGTTGCCGCCGAACCAGAGATTCCCCGAGATACACCAGGCCATCAAGGACAGGATCGCAGAACTAGGCGGCGCCGTGGCGCCAAAACTGAACTGGACGGCACCGAAAGACGCGGCTTGGATATCGCCGCACCAGAACACGATCAAATGCACGTGTCCCAATGACATATACCTCTTGCTGAAGAGCTCCAACTTCGTCACATACGATCTCGAGCACGCCTTCGACGACTGCACACCAACCAGTACGAGCGCATCCCGCGGCGCCACCGGCCAACCATCGTTCAAACCTGTGCTGGTGCTGCGCTCGTATTTCAACCCGCACACGGCGATGGAGTTCCGGTGCTTCGTCAAGCACCGCAACCTGATCGCCATCTCGCAGCGGGATCTCAACTACTACGAGTTCCTTAAGTCGCTGCGATCCGATATCGTCAGCCGCATCTCACAGCTATTCAACAACAAGCTACGCTACACTTTCCCCGACGGCAACTTCGCTTTCGACGTGTACATCCCCGAGGGCGAGGACGAGCCCCTGAGCCGTGCCCGCCTCATCGACATCAACGCCTGGGCCCCGCACACCGACAGCCTGCTCTTCGACTGGTCGGAGCTGCTGAACATGGAGGTTCCCGGCCCCGTGCTGGGCGTCGTTGGGAGTGGCGCTGAAGAAGAGGAGATGCATGATGGAGATGAGACGTCGGATGAGGACGAAGACGACGAGGACGAAGAGGAGGACTTCGTCCCGGAGCTACGGCTCATCGAGAAGGAGGACCCGGCCGCGTTCAACTTCAGCTCCCCGCAGTACTCGGCGCACAAGCTGCCCAAGGACGTCGTCGATGCGAGTATGGCAGGCGAGGGCGGCATGCGCGACTTCGCGCGCAAGTGGAAGGAGATGACGGAGTATAGGGAGAATGTGGCGAATTGGGAGATTAATGATAAGGATTGAAACACGGATATCTGGTAGTTGAATAGAAATCCTATCTCCCTCGCGGTTAGAGTGCTTCTTTGATCTGACTATCTGTCTTTCTGTGACAAACCTTTAGAAGCGCCGGCTACCAAACCAGGTCGCTCGGATTCGAAATATACATTGGGCGTCTTGAACTTAAGGCAACTGAATCCACGCCATAATTAACTGACTGAGCGATTCGAATATAATGAGACTGGTAATATACCACACTGATAAATAATTAAAGGGTCTAGGGGAAATATCGTATACATCCTGGCTACATTGAAAGAGGCGAAAACCCGTACACTAAATAGAATTAAAACGTCTTCAAGGTATATAGACGTGCTATATGATAGAAGAAGTATTAAACTAGTTCTCACAAAATGATCTGCGTGTGAATAGGCGACCCTCCTAGACTTAAGGTTAGGATACTCTCTCCTTTAATAGTAAGCCTTATATTACTCGTCGTTACACCCTAAGAGACTTACAATCGTGTGTCTAGAATATTCCCCTGAACTCGTTTTGAAGGTTCATCTAAACTGTGTGGTTTTCTAGTATATCGGCGCGCTTATAGAAGTCTTATACTTTATAAAATCTATGCCGACGTTATCGACATAGAATTTAACGAAACCCGTACCACTCGTTTTCAACAATATTCAAAGTTATCTTCATTCATCATCAACATATCTAGGCGTCTAATCTACCCGGAACGCAAACCCAAGCGCCATTCGTCCGTCCGTCATACATTTATTCATCCTCTATACGCCCGTTAAGTTTCAGTTTCGGTTTCGGTTTCGGTTTAGGTATCTATCTACCTACCCAAACCCCAGGACCTACAAGCCCCCTCTCCCTCTCCCTAGCCCCCGAATCATAACTCGTAACTCATGCTTCACATAACAACGCAGCAGTCCCCCAGCTTATTCACAAGCTTAGACAGCAACCGCCCCAGGTCATCCGGCTCCTCCTGCTCCTGCGCGTGGTGATGCTGCTGCTGGGGACGATGATGCGGCGGACGGCCGCCGCCGTGGTGCGGTTGCTGGCTCGGGTACGATAGCCCGCCGGGGTGGGCGGCGGGCGGCGGGGGCATGACGGCTTCGCCGCCTTGGAGGTTGACTGGTCGTTGTGAGCGGGGTATGTCCCTCGACGAGGAGTTGGGGGTGTGTTATAGAGGAAATAGGGGGGGAGGGGAAAGAGAGAGGATGGTACGTACCGAATATGCGCCCTGTGTTCTCCTCCGTCGCGTACTGTAGCCCGAGCTCCCGACACACCTGCTCCACGCGCGGCTTGAGCTTTTGCACGTGGTTCACGCTGTGGTTACCCTTGCCGACGATGCTGTGGTGCGGGAGGGGAGGTTAGCTGGGGTTTTGGAAACTTTGGACTGGCTGGCTGGCTGGTTCGTCGTCTGGGTATAGTCCAACTCCTCCTCCTCCTCGCCCTTATCCCTTACACCCTGATAGAAAGGGATAGGAGTAAGGGACTAAAGGAGACCAAGAAATAACGTGGTAGGGGCGTAAGAGAGAAAAAATAAAAAATAAAAAAAATAAAAATCCAACGTACACGTGCAGATGCGTCTGCCCGTGCTCCTGGGCGTAGCGGATGCGGCGCTCGAGGATCTCCTCGGCCTCCTCGACGAACTGGCCGTGCAGGTCGATGGTGTCCTCGGGCACGCGGCCCGGCGCGTTGTTCTCCCGGAAGATGTACTCGCTCGCCCGCCGGTTGTACTCCTCCATCTTGGCCGCGTGCCGCTTGCCCTCGTTGCTCAGCTCCTTGGCCCGCGCCCCGTCGCCGCGCGCGTACGCCTCGTGCGCCTAGGGATGGGGGAGGGGGTCAGCGGCCATGGTTGGTTGGTTGGTGACGCTGATGGTGATGGTGCGGGGCTTTTTGGGTGTAGGTGGGTGTGGATGTAGATGGGAATATATGGATATGTATGTTATAAGTAGGTACCTACATATGTGTATGATGACGAGGGGGAATCGTGTAATTAGGGAGCAAGGAGAGTATGAAATGCGGAATGTATATACCTTATCGAAACAGCTGTTCCGTTTCGCGGCTTCCTCCCGGGCTAGGCCCCGGAGCCGGTCGTACTCGGCCTCGGCATCGTTGCTGGGACTATGGTTGAAGGCTGTAACGGCAATCCGCCGATCGCACGTAAGCTTATGAATTGGTATGTTACCATAGTTAGGGAAGCGGGATAGGTAGGATGGTCGAAGCTCGACGTGGGGTGTTGCGTCACTTGGGACCGTGGACAGGGGACGTGGGAGATCCTAAAAAGTTGCTATGATGCGGTGGTATACATATTCACGTAGTAGCTATGCAATGTGTGTATATGTGTATTGTAGGGTGAGTATATAGGTATGTTGACATACCTCCGCCTCCCAATCGTGTCAAGGGGATAGCCATTATGCCGATTGTCCGCCTCGGAGAACGGGAGAGTGTCGTGCGATCGAAGGGGTTTGGTGTATCTGAGCAATCTAAACGTACGAGCTTACATGTAACCGGTTACGGCGGAGCGCGTTGTTAGATTCATACGCGGCGTAAGTCTTTAAGGGATATTTTTATTATTAGTTCAGTGTTGACATTTACTTTTTGGGGACGGAGGCCTGATTGGGCTGGGCTAGTGACGCAAAGCAGGGCGTGGGTGATCTGCACCTCACCCGCTCTCTTAAGCGGCTAGCTACCTTACTGTCGGTGGCTGGGAAAAGTTGGCTTCCTTTCTGTACGTGCCCCGAGACCCGATTGGCGAGACTAATACAGAGGGGATGCAATGGAAAGACATCTTACTCCTCGGTGTCCCTCTCATACAAAGGGTATATGCATTCTTAGTACGTAATTCTTTAACAGCCAAGTCAGTTGAAGGCTTGCCTGTACTTTTTTATTTACTCGGGCGATTAATGTAGGAGAGACAGGCCATCACTTCAGTTACCTACACGAGGCAGGTGTTACGTAGGAAGGTAGGTAGGTAGGTAGGCATTCCAACTCGCTGCCGAACCCTCCCTGTGAGACGATATGTACGTGAAGGGATGCATCAATCTGGCGCAGTCTGCATACCCTTACAGCGCTGCAAAACTGAATGGTCTAGCCAAGGGAGGAATGCAACCCCGACGGTTGAACTAGTGTCGATTGCTAGATGTTGGTGGCTTCCAGAAGGTTTCTGAAGGCTTCTTCGTTTATGCGTTCAAGCATGATCCTTCTCGGGGTCGGAAACGGCCTTGTACCTGAAATTATGCACACGAAGTTTAGCTGAGGCGATCACTCCTAGCAATTCTCCGACTGGGTCTACGTTGGTAACGTGGTGGCTAGCATATCGTTGCAGTAGGTACCTCGAGTTAGATAGTAGGTATTTGGGGAGAATTTGATCTGGCTTCGCACATAATAGGTAATGGATACCTATCGTCGGCCTCGTTTGACTGGACGGCGTCTCTTTTTATATCGTCGAGCTGGCCTAGGGCAACGCTGGCCGCCTCTCTTGCAGGGATCAACTTGTATGTACGTAGTCGGGTAGTGTAGTGTAGTGTATAGCGTAAAAGGATAGAAATCTCCGCCTCAGCCTAGGTACCTGGATTCTGGTGGTTCTGATTGAATATAAAGGAAATTTGCTAAGCTAGAATAGCGTCATCTAGTCGCTATGGCGCAGATTGCAACCTCGTGGCCTCGTGGCTTTCTAGGAATAGACCTAGGAATAGATCAGACATGGTTAGGTTGAATGGCCCGGGCTCCATCCAGAGTTGTGTGAGAATAGGGGCGTGGAAATTATTTCGGAGTGTTTTGAGGCTAAGATTATTACCACTACGTACGAAATATATCGAGACGTAACCTACCAGCCTACCTAAGTGGAAAGAAATTTGCCCCCATCTTCATGCACACCGATCTTCTCTGAAGAGAAACATATCCTTGCGGTCTCGTGGGAATCTACTGTGGTCACGGAGTCATATAAACATGGATGGGTATGAGGTGTATGCAATCCGTACCTATAGTTATATACCTACAAATGGGAGTTATAGAATTAAATGATGGCCTCGTTATTAATGCGAACCTCTGGAGAGGCGGTATCATGGCCCGCAAACGCGATACAGCACTATGTAGAAACGAATGTGGACTGGCATCAGGGGCCCGCGACTTATCCACTTGATCAGATGGATCGACTTTCTCGCGTGGTGGACATGGTCATATCGGTACGCAGTAAGCTTGATCATATACTGCGGCACTATACGTAATATTCGTGCTACTATAGTATAGCATTCCTGTCGTCTGAAGTTTCAAAGAGGGTTGGAGTGGTGTATCTTGAAACTTAGAGTGATCCTACCATCGCGCGAGGGCCCAAGCGTAATATAAAGCCCCTTTTATAATTATCGTCGAGGAGATCATTACCTGATCCACGAAAATCATAATACGTAGTATTCATCTTTTTAATTCTAGGTAGCAGTTAACCAAGATTATTTCGTATCGGCCTGCTGGATGCCATATTATTACAATCTTGTATTATTGTCTAAACCTGCTGGTGTTTTCGGCCCCCTTTTCCGCTACTCTTTCGCGTACTGTATGGCGGCTACGGCGGCGGGTCTTTGGGATACTGTATTTTATTTATTGCTACCTACGATGTATGTAAAAGAAGAGCGATGGTCTAGCCGTCTTCTCGATGGCGAACTATACGCGATTAGACGATATGTTGGCCGGCCCTAAAGCAGACCGGACTCTAGCAAGTTTACATACTAGCAGCAGCTTGAGTCAAGAGATATCTGTACTGTGCATAATAATTAATTAATTACATGCAAAACCCGAGGTCATGAAGAATCCAACTACTCGGCTCGGATTGGTTCTTGCGTATAATGGAGTCATGTTTCGGCTGGTGAATCAGGCAGTTAGGCTGGTAAGGCTCGTCCTACGGCAGTGTTTATGTCAGATCATCTCATATTCATGCACGTTGCTATTTACATACAGGTCGCAGGGGTAGAAAGTAGTAGCGCGCTCCACAGCCCCATATTCTACAGCTAATTGAAGATTCTATGTCATATATGTAATTCTTCAAAAAAGGATGATATTCAGGGGGGGGCGAATTTACCACCACATCGAAGGTTTGTATCTTTACATACAAATTTGTATGAGGGTATACCTTCTAGCTATGTTTGGTAGAAAATGGGGCTGTGGAGCGCGCTACTACTTTCTACCCCCGGGACCTATACATGCCCTGCGTTGCGGATAGGTGAAGATCTGTGTAGTGGAGTAAACTTGTATCCAAGGTTTGCTGCTCATCGCCCACATGAGTTCCATTGGGTGGTGTGTAGGTACCTACCTACGCCTACATAGTATGTAGGTCCTACGCCTAGGAATGTAGGTGTGCGGGTGTGTTCTCCTGGGGAAGACGGCTCAACTCCTAACCCGCATATCTCGTATCTTTCTAGAAGCGTTACAGAGCTGACCGAAGTCACCTACCTCTTTCTGTGCCGCCCTCCTATAAATGGTTCTTAAGGCCGAACAAAGCGACCGAGGCTTTTTCGATCGGTACCACACGTCGCGATCGGATGTCTGTTTCACTGCTCACGTAAGGCCGTCGCATACATACATGTGTAGGTAGGTATACAATTACGTTGTCCCACGGGTATGTATACACTCTACACACATGTGGTGTATCGGTCTGGTACCTAGTGTAGGTATGTGTGTAGGTACATGTATGTATGTATGCGGGCATGTCATCCGAGACGAGGGCTGCCTATTCGTTCTGAGGCCGCAGAGACCTGCATACGGGTGGGTGGCAGTGGACGGACCTGCAGTCAGGTTCGGGCAGGGGCTCGAGCATCCTGATGTGCCATTGTAATATTTTCTAGCCACTCAACGTCCGGGGCTCGTTAATATGCCGCTGCCGTTTGTAGCTAGGCGGGGAGAAGTAGCTGCAGAACAAGATATTACTTTTTCTTCCTGTCATGCTCGACTCCGTGATTGGAGATCCATGACGGGATACGCAAGGTATGGGTGTAATTCTGTAAGTACCTATGTAGTGCGGTGAGTCCGGGCATCTGGAGACCAAGACCACCCATGGCTCCCCCCGATCTGCGATGGTTCTTTTAATACAAACGTATGTATCAGTCGATCAGCCAGTTCCTTTGTGCGAAGTAGCAGCGGTTCCCGTCCCTCTCCCCATGTTTTCTACTATTGTAGCACGTATGGATGTATGAAAATATCGGTGTGTTGATATAAGTGGTTACCAGTGCCTCGGTCATCTCCAGAGCTGTAAGAGACGTGTCCGCTCCCGTGGAATAGAGGATTGTTAGCTTGAGCCTAGTTGTGCTAGTTGTTGAATTTTTGTTGTTGTAATTTCAGCGCTGCATTGGAAATTGACAATAATAATTATTTCGCGCTGACATGAGTTCGATATGTACCTAGGTAGCTAGGTAGGTACTTGCCTGTGTACGCGTATGTACCTCTGTCTGCGCATAGTACACGTACCTTTATAATAGTAAATTGGTAAGAACATACCTACGCCACCGAGTAGCTAGGTATATGCACGTACATGCACGTATATGGGTACCTGCCCTCGCATATATGTACATGCGCATATATGTAGGTACCTACATACCTGCAAGACAGTATCCCAGATACTTATTTTCCTCTCCCATGTATTGCGGCGGCGTGGACAAATTACCATCAGAACCTTACTTAGGTAGGTAAACGTTTTATGAAGATGGAATATTCTTGATAGTCTCTCTCTATCTCGCGTAGAAATGCGATACGATCTCTACACCTACTTACCGATGTAGTTGTCTTAAATATGGCTATGTACCTACATATTTCGTTCCGATGTACCTATCCAACGTTGCTTTCTTTCTTACATGTATTTTTGTTTTGCCTGCTTACCTTGCTTTTGCTAAGGTTTATGCTATGTTATGTACCTAGGTTACCTACTGTACATTATTGCTATACGTATCCACTTTCGTCGCTTTGTAAGATTGATGCCTTTTTCGCGTCAGTTTAAAGCAAAGCCAAATTCATTCTGTACAGTCAGAAGCCTCGACATTTGACACTGAGTCAATCGAGCCTTCCGCAACTTGCTCAGTCAACCGCTGGGTAATAGGAGGTACCCACAGACTCTCTGGTTGCGCTAGTTCACGTTTGGGATAGCGTTAGTGCTGTTCCTCGCATAATCTGTGATTTGCCTAACCGTATCTGGTGATAGTCCCTTCAAGTTTCTGCCAGCCCCGGCTCGACTTTTTTCACCCCATTTCCGAATTGATGCTCCCCCCCCTTGGCTTCCCCTTCTCAAACTAATTCCTCAAGACAGGGGCGTCCGGCAACCCACCAAAGCTGCACTTTCAAAGGCAAAGCCGCTCCACTTGGTCCTCCATCTCGCCCCGTCACAATCTCTCGCGACCACCCTTTTTTTTCCTTCTTCCTTTCCACTGTCAGCTTTTCTCATCACATTCGCCGTTCCTTTCCCTTCGGCGATTTTTATCACCATCTCTTATCTATCGTGTGAGTCTCTTCTTCGTCGGTCTCCAATTGATTTTTCTGCCAGTGAGTCCTTGCCTACCAAGCTTGCGACGTCTCCTTCATTCAATCTAATCTCTACCCCCGAATCTTGGTATACCCTCTATTATACTAGTATTACTGCTGCATTGGAGCTGGCGCAAGCGCCCAACTCGTTCGCGTCCTCCTCCTTTGACATAGCGAATACACCCGCTGCCTTTTTAGCAACGCTTACCTATATTCTAATATTAACCCCTCCTGCTAACGTAGTCCTTCCTCCCCGATATATAGCCTCGACTCGATCCAGAGTATCCTCGCGATAGACGCCGTGTTTCCTTTCGTTACTACATTAATTTATTCCGGATTTATTTAATCTGTCAAGATGGGCTGTGGAATGAGCACGGAGGAGAAGGAGGGCAAGGCCCGCAACGAGGAGATTGAGAACCAGCTTAAGCGGGATAAGATGATGCAGCGTAACGAAATCAAGATGCTTCTTCTGGGTAAGTTCCGGAAGGCCTCCTTCTAACTTCTCGCGCGGGGTCTAATGGTTGTAGGTGCTGGTGAATCCGGAAAGTCGACCATCTTGAAACAGATGAAGATCATCAACGAGGGGGGCTATTCGCGTGACGAGCGAGAGTCGTTCAAGGAGATCATCTTCAGCAATACTGTTCAATCTATGCGCGTCATTCTCGAGGCTATGGAATCCCTAGAACTGCCGTTGGAGGACCAGCGAATGGAGTATCACGTCCAAACAATCTTCATGCAACCAGCACAGATTGAGGGCGATGTTTTACCGCCAGAGGTCGGCAACGCGATCGAGGCTCTCTGGAAGGACCGCGGTGTCCAGGAATGTTTCAAGCGATCGCGTGAATACCAACTCAACGATTCGGCCAGATAGTACGTGCCACAATGCTCCATGCTCCGTGATCCCTTACCGTCGACCATCTAACCGTTACCCTAGCTATTTCGACAACATCGCCCGAATTGCCGCCCCTGATTACATGCCCAACGACCAGGACGTACTTCGATCGCGTGTCAAGACAACTGGTATTACCGAGACCACGTTCATCATCGGTGATCTGACGTACCGGATGTTCGACGTCGGTGGTCGGCGATCAGAGCGAAAGAAGTGGATCCATTGTTTCGAGAATGTCACTACCATCCTCTTCCTGGTCGCCATCTCCGAGTACGATCAATTGCTTTTCGAGGACGAAACCGTCAATCGTATGCAGGAGGCCTTAACTCTGTTCGACTCGATCTGCAACTCTAGATGGTTCATCAAGACATCCATCATTCTATTCCTGAACAAGATCGACAGGTTCAAGGAGAAGCTTCCCGTTAGCCCCATGAAGAACTACTTCCCTGACTACGAGGGCGGCGACGACTACGCTGCGGCCTGCGATTACATTCTAAACCGATTCGTCAGCTTGAACCAGCACGAGACGAAGCAGATCTACACGCATTTCACGTGCGCGACAGATACGACGCAAATCCGCTTCGTTATGGCTGCGGTCAATGGTAGGTTTCCGCAACTACTTTGCTACTGAGATCTGCTGCTAATTGTCTTCTTCAAGATATCATTATCCAAGAAAATCTTCGTCTATGTGGTCTCATTTGATTGTGTACAACATGTCGCATAGACAAAACCTACTATACCAGAAGCAACTCACCGAGATACCCCGGGTACCGCTCACTCGACGGTTGCCAGTAATGTTATAGATCTGGCTAACGACCTGAACTGCGCCCTCACCACGAACTGGCCAACGATCTCCTTCCACATGTTTATTTCGCGCCTGTTTTTGTCTCGCATACACTCCTTCCGTACTCTTTGGAAGGGCCGTCTTCGATGGCCTTGCTCGAGGATACAGGACACCGTCGATCGCAGAGTCCGGAAGTCGTGAGACAGTAAGGAGGACGTTTGCATCTAAAGTCACGGGCGGATTACATACCTTGTTTAATTACGAATTTTGCGGTGACGCCGGTTCCCTTTCGTTTTCTTTTTCTTTTTTTTCATCTAAGGCGTAATGTGTGCCTTAGTGGATGGCTGAAACTCGGCCGGGGAGGGTGCGATTGTAGGCAGCACCTCCCAGTGTAAGGAAGGATGACTGATGAAGCTATACCATTGGGGAGAAAAGCGTGGGAGACAGATCCTGAACAAAACGGTTGGATCTGTATAAAGACCAATAAAACCCATCCATTATTTTAATCCGAGTACCCTCCGAGAGCTAGTGCCTTGCAGTTGGCGTTCGATGAGTTGAGTGACTACAGGTCTGTCACGTTAACTAGGTGATAATTAATCGTACTGTGTGTAAAAGATGCCTTTTGGGCGCGACTCTATGGTGAACTCTGCAATTAAGCATACATGATACAAGCACTCGAATTCGTCTATCTGATAGTCGATGATCCTAGGTCCGCAATTTTGCTCGGGTACCTAGGTATCTATATCTTTTACCTATGTACCTACCGAATACCTTTGGCGTTCTGTATATGAAGATAGTCTTGGTAGGTGGTATAGGTAGGTGGGTTTCTAAGCAAGATGCCTTGGTATATGCTCCTAAGATACCGGCCAATATCAATAGTAGGTGGGAGGCTATAGAAATGTACCTACATAACTGCCTAGGTACCTAGGTACCTAGGTATATAAAATAGGTGTACGCATACGAGTCTCATGCCCTCAGAGTGCTGGGTTTATGAACGCGTCTACGCGAGGTAGGTGCCTGCCTAGGTAGATTTCTACGTATTTCTACATGTAGGTACCTACCAGGTATTCGCGAATGTATTGCTGCGGATTAGGCTTCGTGATTAACAGGTGGTTACCATGGATATGGATTATACAACAGATAACCTTAACAGGAGCTCGTAGATAAGGTTAGGGATCTGTCTAATGGTGGAAGTCGTTGATTCCCGAAATCCTGAAGTTAAATGTTTCTCCTCCTACACCCAAGTTACAAGTTACAATATTTGGCAGGTACATCTGTACATGGAAATGATAGGCGGGTGTCACCTGATTACCTAAAAAACGGTACCCGGGTACGAATCACCTACCGGGCCAAAAACCTAACCTGGGTCCCATCTTAGCTCAGGCGGGAAAGCTGGATCAATAATTTTTCCCCGACCAAGGTTTGAGCGAAACCACCTCCAACGCACGGATTTCCAAATCAGCGCAGCTGCCGGACAGCTGAAAATTGGCCATCCCTTCAATCTACATCACCAGTCTGACTACCAACTGTCAGCCAGCAGGCGGCTATTCATCGATCACCTGGCCCGCAATGAAAGGCATCATTCAATCCGTCCGCGGTGGCCGGCCGAGCAAAGTCACCAAGCCGAATAACACGCCACGCGGCCGCCCTGGACGCCGAGTCGGCGCATCCGACGCCCTCCCGAACCAAGACCCCGACCTCGAGCAGCATGATGTCACCACCGACGAGGATCACGATCACGAGCATGAGCACGATCATCACTCCGCCTTCGACCCCGAGGCCGCTGCTGTCGCTGCCGCCGCCGCCGCCGCTCAGCAGCACCATCATCACCATCAGCAGCAGCAGCAGCAGCAACAGCACCACCACCACCAACAGCATCAGCAGCAGCTAGACCTGACGGCCGCTTCCATTCTCGCGAGCAGCGTCCAGAACCCCGGCGACCACCACCCAGACCTGGGCGGCCCTCATATGGACGGCGGTGACCCCGGTGTCAATACTACCGAAGAGCTTGCTCACCAGTCCGGCTACAGCAATGTGATCATCGAGAGCGCGCTGGCGAAGCGGCTAGCCCGCGAGCCCGGCATGCGCCTCGCCCAGCAGCGACGCCCGGAGCAGGTCCTGAACCTGGCTCGGCGCAGCAACGTCGAGGCTCTCTTTGCGCACATCGCCGGCGAGGAAGCCCCCCAGCCATGCAAGAACTGCCACAAGGGCCACGGCCCGTGGACCAGCTGCGTTGTTGTCGACGGCCAGATGTGCGGAAGCTGCGCCAATTGCTGGTTCAACGCCTCCGGAGCCCGATGCTCCTTCCACGGTAAGCCTCTCTCGTTTATCTTGAACTATGTCTAGCCCTACTAGAGATACGTAAGATACGTAAGATACGGCAAGCTAACTATCTGCCTAGAAGCGCGCAACCCCCAGGCCCACGGGAGCCAGATCCTGGGCGGCGACAACCTCGCGTTCCCGCTGCCCTCGGCGCCGCCCGCGGCCATGGCCCCGTTCAACTTCGCGTCGATCCCGGCGTCGGCGGACCCGGTGGTGCGGTACACGGTGGAGCAGGCGATGGCGCAGGTGCGCGGGGCCGACAGGAAGACGCGGCACATGCTGATGATCGAGGCCGCCGCCAAGCAGCTGGCGTACCAGATCGCGCTCTACGAGGACGCCGTCCAGGAGGAGCAGAACCAGGCCGGCCCCCCGCCCCAAGGCCCCCCGCCACCCGTCGTCAACGAACAGGACGCGCCCTAGGCGGGACAGCCGTACGACGTGGTCCAGCTCGGCCCCCTCTTCGACGACTCCCTGGGCTTAGGCCTTTAGGTGGCGTTTGCGTTTCGTTTTACTCGCCTGCGAGGACGTGGGCGGGCGGGCGGGCTTGGCTTAATGCTTTATATGCCTACCGTATTCCCGAGAGGCATTACGAGAGGCATTACGATAAGCTTGTTGAGAACGCTTTCTTGACGCAAAAGGAAGAAAACCCGAGAGAAAAAAAAAGCAAAGAAAAAAAAGGAAGAGAGCCAGTCCCTCTGGGTCTGATCATCATTGGCCGGGCGCCGATATGAATAAGAGGGTGGTGTTTTCAACATTTGGTGCGCCATGGCGGTTCGTTCCATCTACTCTTAGGAGCAAAGGAGTAACCGCTTGATAACTTAGGACGCGTGGAGTCCGGTTCCGGGAGAGTTTCGCCCATTCCATAGGGATTCCAGGAAAGGGAACTTGCCTGCTCTTTTGCCGTCTACTTCTTACCTAGGTACCACCTATATTAGCTATCCTCCTGTGTCAACTGGACTATGTGCAATATCAAGGTGCTCGTCTGGAAGCCTTGCATCCGAAGTGACTGAGTCTTTTTGCTGTACTTATTCTTCATTGTGCGTGATCGAGAGAATGCTGACGATCCGTGTTTATTATTGTTATTGGCTGACGCTGTTCACGCCGTTGATTGACGTATTCTTCTTGTGAAGTCGGATAAACCGATGCTTGTATTCTAATATCTTTTTGCGGAAGTCGGTGGTCCGATTCCTGTGCTTTATGACTCGTCGATGTGCTTTCTAATATAGCTTTGGACTCTGCGATTTTGGATCGACGAACTCGTCGATCATTCTAATGACATGGCCTTTGAATGATACAAGTCTTATTAAATTTCAGATTGTCTAAGGATCAGCAGGATGGGAATTATTTAATTATTCTGTGTCCCAGGCCCCTCAAGACCTGGGCACGGGGTATAACCCTATTCAGGCATCTATATAATCGTATACTGACAGTTCATTACTACGGCCTTAATCTAGCTCTTGTTTCCTTCTATGTGCTTCTCCCGGTAAGTGGCAGGATGACCGTGTTCCTTTTGGTACTTCCTGATCTTGGAGTACATATCGGGCAACACAAACAGCCACACGAGGGGCCAAAAGCAGCACATCAACGTGTCGATGAACCAGTTATTTCTCGGCGACCCGCCCATCGTACTCCATTTGAATATGTGTCCGTACAGCGAGGTGGTGATGAAGTAGTTCCCCTTCTCGAGACCTTTGATGGCGGCCGCGGCGACGTTGTCGGGCGTCTCGACGGGGTCGCCGTCCTCGAGAATCTTCGTGACGGCAGGCTTGGTCTTGTTCTCGCGGTCGAAGCCCGGGCTGCCGATCGACGCCGGGTAGACGACGTGCACCTTGACGTTCTGCGGGTACGCCTCGAGCTCCTGCGCCAGCGTGTCGGCGAGCCCGCGCAGCGCGCTCTTGGCCGGCGTGTACGGCCCGTACCCGACCACGGGGAAGAAGGCGAGCACGGACGATGTGAAGACGAGGTGCTTCGGCTCGGGCACAACGGGCGCGTCGGGCGCGCACCACAGCCGCAGCACCGCGTGCGCCATCTCGGCGCTGCCCCAGAAGTTGATGTCCATCTGGCTCCGGGTCGCGGACAGCGGCACCTCCAGCCAGAAGTCGGGCGTCGACATGCCGGCCACGCACCACACCACGTCGAGGGGCTGCCCGTTGTTCCAGGCGATGGCCTCGGCGAGCAGCGGGGCGGCGTAGTCGGGCTTCGAGACGTCGGCCGTGAGGTAGTGGAATCGCTGGGTCTCGGGGTTGCGGGCGGCGGCTTGGGCCTCGGCCATGGCGCTCTCGAGCTTGCTAGCGCTTCGTGATACGAGGATCACGTTGGCCCCTCGCTCAGCCATCTGCCGTGCTGCGCTCCTGCCCATGCCCTCTGATGCTCCTGTGATTAGGACGGTCTGAAGGGAAGAGGAAGAGTGTTAGAGGTTCCTGGGACTAGCTAGCTAATTACCTAGCTTGGGCGGAGTGCTGGGGAGACGTACCTTGCCCTCTACGGGCATCTGGTTGCTCCAAGAGATACCCATTATGAAAGTTGAGAGCAGTATGATGAAGAGAAGTATCAAGATGCTAATCCATGAGGAATTGACGGTGAAGTCCATTAAGTAGGAGACATCACATGACCATGTAGGTTTGCGGCGTATAAATTACGGCTAGAGGAAGAGTAGAAAGGGAATAGCAGTATACGAGCTTGAAGCTATCATGGTCTGATATGTGTTGGTAGTTATCCAAACACGATATAATCCAGGGTCTTCCTATAGAATCTTTATAGAACCCCACTAACGAAAGGCGCTAAATCTACTAGTTTATGTAAGTGCAGAAAGGGGCTGGCAGGGGACGACCAACAGCGCCAAGTTACGTACTCCAGGTTCCACTTATGCGAGATGTCGGTGCGCCGGTGTATTGCACTATGTATTTATTTATATGGTAGAGCGATAAAGATAAGAAGATAAGAGATAAGAAATTGAACTTTGCAGCTTTGTAACTCGCGTGGGGAAAACCAAGAAAAAAAAAAAAAAGTAAAGTCGTAACCCTTTTACAAGCCTTGCGACCGCTAATATCGGTCCTCGCAAGCATCTTCTTTCCACACCTCAAAAACCATGGCAAAAAAGAGAAAGGCGTCTAGCGGTCCTTCGGCGCCAAAGGGCCCCCGCGAGTATGATCCGGCCGATGCGAGGCTCGGTCCTATTAATTCCTACGAAGATATAGCCGACTCGGAGGACGAATACTTTATAAACAAGGACCAAATTCTATTCGACGATGGTCCTAAATCCAAGAAGCAAAAGCGACTAGAGGAGGAAGAGGAATTCTTAGAGAACTCGGACGAGGAGGCGCTTGCTTACGATGACGAGGGCTCTGACGACGACGACGAGGAAGACGACCAAGACCAACATGCTCGTAAACCCACCAAATCTTCCAAGCAAGATACCCGGGATGGCTCTGAATCCGGAGAGGAAGAAGGCGACTCCGGCTGGTGGGGTTCGTCGAAGAAAGAATATTACAATGCCGACAATCCTGAGACGGAAGCCGACGCTCTGGAGGAGGAGCAAGAGGCGCGCCGACTACAGAAGAAGAAACTGGCAAAGATGTCCGAGAGCGACTTCATCTTCGACGAAGCTGAGTGGCTCGCTCCCGAGGCTGGGGACGGGGACCAGGGCGAAGTTGTTACCGAGGTCTTGAAGGATATCGAGATTCCTGCTGAAATGGGCCCCGAGGAAAGATATCGAATTCTACGGACAAGATACCCGGAATTCGACTATTTAGCAGACGAGCTCCAGCAGTTACAGCCTTTGCTAGTGACCATCCAGAAGCAGGCGGAAGGGCAGCCGTCCAAGTCGTTGTCGGTAGTCAAGTACCGGATCCTCGGCTGCTACGTCGCCACGCTTGCCATGTACTTTGCTACCCTGACGTCGCCAGCGAGAGACGCCGCCAATGGAACAGCCAAGGCGCTTGATCCCGCAGAACTCCGTGACCACGAGGTCATGGGGACTTTGCTCGAGTGTCGAGATGCGTGGAAGAAAGTGGAACACCTGAAGATATCCGATCACACCCTCCCAGTCGGTAACATACTGTCTCCGTTAGAGGAAGAGCTACCTATGATCGAGGAGAAGATGGAAGTAGAATCGAAGCCTTCGAAGAAACCAACCAAAGAATCTGCGGCGACAGCCAAGGCCAAGGCCAAGGCAGAGCGACAAGCAAAGGCTATAGAAGAGTCGCTTGCCGATCTCGACGCGCTCGTGGCTACCAAGAAGAAATCGAAGAAGTCGGATGTCGCTGTTACGATGAGGGATAGCGACTCGGACTTCGGCGAAGAGGAGGCGCTTGACGCCAAGGCGGCGGCCGAAAAGGCAGCTCGCAAGAAGAGTCTTCGGTTTTACACTTCGCAGATCGTGCAGAAAGCCAACCGCCGGGCGGGCGCGGGCAGGGATGCCGGTGGTGATATGGATATTCCGTATAGAGAACGTCTAAAGGATAGGCAAGCGCGCCTCAATGCTGAAGCTGAGAAACGCGGCCAGAAGAGCTCAAAGATGGGTGCTGATCTCGGCGAGGCTAGCGATGAAGAGGACGAGCGACTCGCACACGCAGTCAGAGACGACGAGGACGAATACTACGATATGATCGCGGCAGCGTCAAGCAAGAAGAAGGAAGAAAAGGCGGCTAGATCAGCCGCCCTTGCAGCGGCTGGCAAGGCGGACCGGGTTGTGGAGACTGAAGTGATCGGCGAGGACGGAAAACGCAAGATTTCCTACCAGATACAGAAGAACAAGGGACTGGCGCCGAGGAGGAAGAAGGACGTGCGAAACCCGAGAGTAAAGAAGAGGAAGGCGTATGAGGATAAACAGAAGAAGTTGAAGAGTATGAAACCCGTATACAAGGGCGGAGAGGGCCGGGGTGGCTATGGAGGCGAGTTGACCGGTATCAAGCCAGGCTTGATCAAGAGTGTCAAGTTATAGAGTTGAGTCCATTCCGGGACAACGTATGCAGACTAATACAAACTGGCCGTATTTCCGAGATTATCGGAATTGTTCTGGTCTTTTCCGCATAATATACATATCGTAGGTTAGATTTGATAGGGGTCAATGGAAGCCAACAGGGGGGCTCAGCACCTCGTTCCTGTATATGTGCATGGCGTGCCTACCTACGCAGGACTCGCACTTATCATATGTTCGTAGATGCGCCTGCCTTGGTCGCTCGAGTTCAGATAGATATGATCCAACGGCAGCTGACGTCTATCTGCCCATTTACCTTCCCTTCACTTTCGTTATGTTACTATGTACTACTATATAACCCTCATCTGTGATCTTTATCTGTCATCTCAGTTTCGTTTTACGTAGTACATCTCTTTCGAAAAGACATATGTAGAAACATGTCGCTTCCCAATACTCCTCCCTCCCCTACCTCGGGCTCCGTAGCCCAAGACGCCAAACTACCAGCCGACGCCGAAGACACCATCTCGGCGGTCTCGTGGTCGCCTACCGCCAATCATCTCGCGGCGGCTTCGTGGGACGGAAAGGTGCGGGTCTACGACGTTAACGCCAACAGCGGAACGGCGCGCGGTACGGCCATGCTCGCCGCCGACGGCCCCCTCTTCGACTGCGACTGGGCCAAGGTAAGTCTATGAGTTTCTTCTAACTCCACAGCATATATATATATATATATATATATGGGAGAGGAAGCAAACCAACATTAGAACTAAATAGGCGAGCGGGAATTATATTAGACTGGAGAGCAATGGGCTTTGGATGCTGAACTAGGATACTAGGACGGGACGTTAATCGTTGCCGCCGGAGCCGATAGGAAATGCCATGTCCTGCATCTGCCTACAGGCCAGAAGACTACCATCGGCTCGCACGGCTCGCCCATCCGTAACGTGCGCTTCGTCGACATCCCGGGGACGAACGGTCCCATTATGGCGTCTGGGTCTTGGGATAAGACGGTCAAATTCTGGGACTTGCGCCAGCAAGATCCCCTCGGCACACTCAACTGCAGCGAACGCGTCTATTCGATGGATTCCAAGTCACGCCTCCTCGTGGTGGCCACCGCAGAGTGCCGCATTCACCTCGTTGACCTAAGTAACCCGACCGTCATCTCGAGATCCCTGAAGTCGCAGATCCCGTACCAGACTAAGGCCGTCGCCGCGTTTCCCAACGGCGACGGCTGGGCTACGGCGACAATCGGGGGCAGATGCGCGGTGGGTGCCGTGAACCAGGCAGCTGAGAGGTATTACCACCTTCTTCCTCCCCTTTGCCTCCGTCGACCTGTCTACCTGCTTACCTACCCACCTACCTACCATTCCCTATTCCTACCCAAGGATCCATATAACGCCACCGAGCAAAGCAAAAGTAAATACGAAGAGAATTAAAAGAACGAACGCATTCTTAACATTATGACCGCTGACTCTCCGCCGGACCAGCGACGTCAACCTCGTATACAAATGCCACCGGTCCCCGTACGACGCGCAGAGGCGCGTGACCAAGGTGTGGAGCGTCAACGACGTGCGGGTGCATCCCCTCGACAGCAGGCTCCTCGCGACCGGCGGGTCCGACGGCGGCTTCAGCTTCTGGGACCGCGTCGCCCGCTCCCGGACCAGCAGCTACCCGTCGTCGACCGGCGGCCGCCCCGTCACGGCGACGGCGTTCAACGGCGACGGCGGCTTGTACGCGTACGCCCTGGGCTACGATTGGAGCTTCGGGTGCGGAGGGAACGACCCCGGGGTCCGGACGGAGTTGATGTTGCATCGGGTGTGTGCTGATGATGTTACGGCTAAGATTAGGACTAATAAGAAGCGATAATTGTGGTATAGGTAGTAGGGGATGTGCTGCATTTTAGGGGGTTGGGGGATGGTGGGAATACGTAGTCTGTTGGAGTGGGAGCATAAGGGAAGGATGAAGGGCTGAACCCTGATATGGGATGGCATGGCAGTCTTGTATAAACGGAGGGTCTCTTTTGTGAGGGGCTTGGTTTGTGTACGGCCAACATTGGTATGGATGGAAATGGTTACGCTGTGTACCTAGGAATTGCTAACGAAGAGACCACCTTGAATGGGTTGCCGAATTGAAGCATACACTGAAGCGATGAGTCTTGCGTTGGGAAGTGGATGGAGTTATCAGAGCTGCAAAGAATAACTGTTACGCTCAAGCACTATCTCGGGTGTGTAACGATGGTATATAATAATAAAGCCTCAAGGTTCTCCAGAGACATGCATTTGCTTGGCATTGGAAAATCAACAAGGAATTTACTCAGGAGCTTATGCGATAATATGCTTTTCTCGTTTGGAAAAGGGGTAGAGTATGGCGAGTCTGAGCGCCATCTATATGTCTTATATGCCTGGCGGATGGGGGATAAGCGACTATTGGATATTATATTTGATGGTATACCTCGATCTCTTTTAGGACTCCGTTTAAATAGTAGAAAGTCCATTACTCCTCGAACAAGTATGATATATTATGTAGGTCGTTTGCTTTTTCACTGTCTTCCTTTATCAGTCGCTTTTTGTGTCTAGGGATGCTGTGTGACGGTGTCACTGAAATAGTCTAAATCCTCTTTGTCAAACTGTCTCGGCTAGGTGTTTGGTATCGGTTGTAATGGGCGCTACATGTAAATAATATAGGGTGTTTTCTAGATACAGGTATGATTAGAGCGGTAGGTACGATGGATACTTGGGCGTTTCTACATGGGAAAACTACCAGTATAAACAAGGCATAGTAGCCAGGTCTAAGTCATCATAAGTGTTGGACTTTGTTGTTGCATGAGGGAAAATGACATCAACTTAATTGGCAGCAATCTGCGGGTATTTGTGGGGTATGATGGGTACGATGGAGCTGATGAAGCTTGGTGTGTAGAGGTACCCCTCCTGACTTTTAACGCCCGAACGCCTGTGCTACCTGCCCTATCGCCGAGTACCTAATATACCTCTACGGTACCTGGGTGGAATAAGCAACTTCACTTCTACATACCCACATCCTCACTAACTCTTAGCCCAGCCCAGCTCAGCTCGGCTCGCCCAGCCTTCGAAGCCGCGCATATCTCTTAGCCATTTTAGATTATACTATGATGTAGAGCGCGGCCACCACCACCACTACCACCAGTACTATTACTCTCACCATGCCCGACTGGCGAAGCGATTACCTCGCCTCCCTGCAGGAAGCAGAGCGGAATAACCCCGTGAACAAAGATCTCGTGGATGCTTGTAAGCAGTAGCAGCAGCAGCAGACCAACTCATTCTAACCTGCGAACCCCGCGCCCCTAGGCTCCCAGCTCGCCGACCGCGTATCCGCGCTCGAAGCCGAAAAAGCCGTATGGCAAACGACCTCCGCCCCTCGCGCGCCCGCGCCCGCGCCCGCACCTTCGGCGGGCGAGAAGCCTCCGACCGCGGACCCGGGCGTCGCGCAGCTGCGGCTCGACCTGGCGGAGGCGCTGCGGTCCAAGGGCCAGCTGCAGGCGCGGCTCCGGGCCGCCGAGGACGAGCTGCAGAAGCTGCGGGCCAGGACCAAGGCCGACGCGAAGCGCATCGGGGACCTGACGGCCGAGCGCAACGCGCTGAACGCGAAGCTTAAGGACCGCAACGAGGAGCTGGCGGGCAAGAATAAGATGTTGAAGGTACGGATCAGGTTAAGCGATGGATTGTCACCCCGGGGTGCGGGTGGGGGGAGGGTATGGGTGTTATTGTTGGGCTCAGGCTGATGCGCTGCGATAGGACATCCAGGACGAGAACTTGACGCTGAATATCCAGCTCGACGTCACCGAGCAGAGGGCGGCGAAAGTCGCGGCTGATAACCAGGAATTGGTAAAGAGGTGGATGGAGAGGATGAAGCACGAGGCGGATGCCATGAACCTGGAGAACGAATCGCCAAACAACGTAGCCCGGAGGTGACGCAGCGGCGTGGCGCGAAGGAAAATATCAGCACGCTATATTGATTGTATCGCAGCGCTCTATTTATAAAAACCCAGGACCCTGTATAGTAAGTTGCCCGTCCATTTGATGCCTTCCCTTTGGTATCCCGCGAATCACGCTCGTCTATGCAAATGTTTGGTATCCTGACGCGCTCTCATCTACCCGTTTCCCCTAGTTCTATACGTGGAAAAAATATGTTGCTGACTCCTTCTGGCCCTAGATCCATCGACATTCTCACTTTCTCGTTGAGATGTAGTAGTCGCCTTCCGCGGCCGCCCAACTAACCCAGTTCTCGTGGTATCGGTAGTGTTGGACGTCGAGGATGCTGTTTGCGACGTCGTTGATGGCGGTCTTATTTTCGTGGACGAAGGACTTCAGCGATATGATTTTGCAGCCCTTCTTCAAATCTAAAAACATATTTATGAGGGCGTCGTTGAGGGTGGAGGTGAAGGCCTTGTTGTTGACGAGGACTACGTCCGCTTCCTTCAGCTTCTCTAAGATCTTGGCGTTGGTGCGAAAGTCGCCTCTCTCCAGGTGGACTCTTCCAGGAGCTACGCCCCAGAGCAGGCAGCGGGATTTGAATTCCTTCTCCTGAGCTTCGGCGAGGTTGCAGGCGTTCTCCATCATCTCGCAACCGTAGCTCCGGCAGCCAATCTCGAGGGCTGCTTGGAGGACTACGTTACCTACGCCGGATCCGAGGTCTATAAAAACCTGGTCGGACGTCATCTTCGTCTGCTCGACGAGCAGTTTGGTGACGAAAGGGTGCAGCAGCTCTCCGTAGACATTATCGCTTCCCATCTCGTATTTAGTAAGCATCTCAACCTTGGGCGCGACGGTACGGTCGTACACCTGAGTGAGAATGAAGGACACCAGATTAGCCGGAAGGTGGTGCAGTTCGTCTATATTCTTTGCTATTGTACCGTTTTCGACCAATTCTAATAGCTTGTCGTTGTAGTTCTGAAGCGCCTTTCTGAAAACTGGTACATCTCTATACTTCTCGCTTATTGCGCGTTCCATCTGCCTTCTAAAGCTGGCGTGGTTGTCGATAAACGGTTTCGCTTCTTCGTCGGTGAGATATGTTTCGGCCACGTGCTCCAGGACGGAGAGGATATCCTTGACGGCGTCGATCTTATCTTTTTGCCATACTAATTCATACCTTCACCCTTGCGTTAGCTTGTATTGCGATGCTTCTGGATAGCTGATGAAAACCTTACCTCTCGCGCTTGCATCGCGACGGATATTGCAGCTCAATCGCGACCTCGTCCGGTTTGGCGCCCTGGATTGGAGGGCATTTTGTGGCTACTGAGGCAATATCCGCCGCGTGGATGATGCGCGGATCCCTGACCTCGTCGCCGAACGCCTTCTTATGACGCACCTTGCGGTTCAGATCTATAGACCTCGATTCGCTGCGGCGTAGTCGCTTGCGAAAGGGATCGCCGTCGTCGTCTTCCGATTCCGAGTCATTTCCGAAGGCGGGGGAGTCTCGCGGGGTGCTGGTGACGGCCTTGCGTTTCCTTGCGATAATCCGCTTCTCATCCGAAGAGGAGGGATAAGGCGACGCGCTTTTGGGGCGCGACAGACGGGGATTTGGCGAGAGGCGGGGCGACGCGGAGTATTGGCTGGAAGACGCGCGGGGACCATTCGGCGTGAGACTGGGTCGCGGCTTGGTGGGAACTACAACCTTCTCTAATCGGATCTGCTGCGGTGCTGGCTTGAGTTTCGACTTCTTGTCGAAGATACCCATCACTTCCGAGGGTGGCGCGGGCGAAGGCGCGCGATAGGCGGGGTGGTAATCTAGGGATACTGCTTAAGGAATATTGCTCTGAGATATTGTTGTGAACCATATAGGTTTATAACTCTAGGTCTGTATAATCAAATGATTGGTAGAGAATGACTGAATCATGGGCGGTTAAGACAATGCACGAATGAATGCTGGCGTATACTGTGCACAACCAAATTCGAAAGAGGGCTGAGGGTGGAAGAGGAGGGTGTAACGACGCAAAGAGGAAGGGAAAGAAAAAAAAAAAGAAAAGAAAAGAGACGACGTGATTGATTGAATTATTCTCCAGGTACAAGTGATAGTACAAATTCTAGGTAGGTGAGGTCCTGGAGGCCTTGGGGGTGTCCTTGGAAGGCACCCAGGTAGGTAGTACATAGGTAGGTACCGACCTTACTGCGTGGGTAACTGCCCGCAGCTGCTGTACCGTACGAATTAGGAATGAGGCGGAATCGGCTTTTCCAATGGCTCAGGTCCATATCCCCACTGTTCTTTCTCTTTCTCTTGAAGACCTGCAAGTCCCTTCTGTTGAAGCGGGTCTCGTGATAGGTACCTAGGTTAGGCGGCCCATCCGAACGCTTGGCGCGACCTGGTTGCCTTGCATCGGACAATTATGGATATGGGGTGTGTGGTACCTTGTCCTCGCCTAACTGCATATCTCGTAATGTAACAGTTACCAGATGTAATCGAGCACGTGCTGCTGCTTGGCGGATTTCTTTTAAGGGATTGATTGGCGGCTCGCTTCTCTTCTCTCCTAACCATCACTATCTCTATGATACATCGTTAACGTCTGGCCTTACATGCGTCTCAAAGAGCGCCTTTTCTCCTCATATCACGGTAATAGGAGTGAATAATTGTTTTCCTGAAGATCTATATCATCTATATCCGTGTCTTCCTTCATCGCCTTGGATAGGCGGGATACGCGACAATGCTCTCCTTCAGCTGGCTTTCAGGCCACTTCTTTGTGCGTTTCAACTCCGAAGCAAGGCCATTCACTGCAACGAACGGATAATGTTCCGTTCCGCACCGTCGGGCCCCGAAGAACAAATGAGCACATCAACTGCTCTAATGGATACCATGCTCGGAGTTAAAACAATCCAACTATGATTTGGATAGGTCAAGTTGCAGGTAATATTATTTTCTCGTCGGCTGTGAAAGGTTGTCCGGGGGTCTCAAAGGGCTGGTATTTTTACATCCTGCTACACCACGTTCCATTGTTGCTTTGATTGTTATGGTGGGCCAAACTTCCAAGGCAGGGCAAAAGGAAACACCTCAAGTCCATAACAACTGGTCTTGCTTGAGTCTAACGGAGGGGTTTGAAAGCCCGGAAAAGGAAGTACACCAAGAGCCTTTAATTTTTGCTTTGACATTGTTCATTGGATGGTGAGAAGCAAGAGTGACAATGACGCTTTATTCCTCGAATTGATAGTGTTGCCAGCGATGGTGCCCCTACGACGGATCCTTATAGATATAATCCCCCTTCACAAAATAGACCTAACCCTTAGATCACCATAGACCCTTTTGAAGGTCGTAAAAATGTCAAAACGAGGAATTACAGGTCTACTTACCGCGTTGGGCCTCGCGGCTCAATTTGCAAACGGCCAACTTGAGCCTGATTGCAACCCACTACATACGGATTGTCAACCAAAGAAGGCTTTGCCTGAAGAGAATTACTCCATCGATTTCACTAAGCAAAACGGTCTTCCGCCGGACTGGGCGATTGCGAACCATGAAGCTATTGACTTCACTACCGACGGAGCACGATTTTCTTATGCGAAGAAAGGAGATGCACCTACCATGCGGACCGATTTCTACATGCTTGGAGGTCGCTACGACGTCGAGATGAAGATTGCTCCAGGCCAGGGCGTGATTAGTAGCGCTGTGCTGTGGTCGGATACCCAAGATGAGATCGACTACGAATTCTCAGGCAATCAGTTTGGTCAAACACCTTTCCCGCCTCAGGACGGATTGTGGGCTGTCGAGACCAACGTCTTCGCGCAAGGGAAGATGTGGGAAGGGGCGGCTACCTACCAGAAAGATGCATACAAGCCAGCAGAACAATTCCATAAATATTCGGTGGAGTGGGATGAGGACTCAGTGAACTGGTACGTCGACGACAAGGTCGTCCGTAGCGTTCTAGCCAAGGATACTCCCAACGGATTCACCTTTCCTCAGTCTCCGATGAAGCTTCAACTCGGTGTATGGGGAGGCGGAGACCCGGGGAATAATCACTGGACTGTCCAATGGGCTGGAGGTGAGGTCGATATGAAGGGTGCTCCTTATACCATGTATGTTAAGAGCGTAAACATAACGAACAAGTATCCGGCCTGCCAGTATAAGTATAACGATAAAGTAAGTCAATCATGGATATTCTACGGTATTATTACTAACAACCTTTTTAGAGCGGTAAAGCCAGTTCCATTGAGAAGATAACAGACGGCTGTAGCTATGCTAGCGCTCCTGTGAAAATTGTCAAAAAGGATCCGGCCGCCAATGACTATCCCGTCAGTCCGCCGCCCTCAGCTAGTGGCGCAGCAGAGCCTTCTACTGCAGCTCAACCATCCACCTCTTCGCCTACTAGTTATGCTACGTATGAAGCGAGCTCGCCTCCTGCTAGCCGGCCATCTGTCTCATCTTCCGCTCAGTCGCCCGATGCGTACCCGGCTAGTTCACCTAGCAGTAGCTCAGCTGCATCTTCTCCTACCGAGTATCCGACGTACCAAGCTAGCTCGCCGCCGACGAGCCATCAGTCTACCTCTTCATCGGCGGGGAACCCTACGAGCGAAGGAAGTTCATCTTCTGGCGCCTATTCGTCTAGCTCCGTCTCAACTGGTTATCCCACATCTGCTGGTTTCCCTACGTATCCGGCTGAGTCTTTACCTACTGTAGACTATTCGTCTGCTTCTTCTGTTGCCGCGACTACCGAAACATATTCGGCTTCCGGCGCATCGTCGGTTAGCAACTCGAGCCTTGCCTCGGCTAAGTCACTTTCATCAACTGCTAGCGGGTCCTCTACGCCGACGATATCCCAGTCGCTAACGGAGTCTACGGGTGCATCAACGCAGAGCTCGAGCGTGACGGCTCCTAACGGATACCCGATGAGCTCTCCAACCAGCAGCGGTGGAATTTTGAGCAGTTTGAGTTCGATGATTTTCGGAACCAGCACAGGAACAGTTAGCTCGGGGACAGTCAGCCCGAGCGCTTCTTCAAGCTTGCAAGTATCTAGCTCCAGCTCTCTGACTTCATCTATATTAGCAACTCAGTCCGAAACCTCGAGCTCAGCTAGCGTCGGTAGCGATGTTTATTCCATATCATCTGAGGGCGTCACTTCAAGCGCGACGGACGTAGTTAGCGGCGGTATATCTACGATATACTCAACTACTGTTTACACTATTACGTCCTGCGCCCCGACCGTGACTGATTGCCCCGTCGGGAAGGTTACTACGGAGTCCGTCTCTGTATCAACAACGACATATCCTGTCAGCGAGACAGAAGGGTCTAAGCCGGCCGCTTCTAGCACTTTCAGCGATGCTAGCACCAAGACGCAATCAAGCATACCCGCTACCCTTTCAAGCTTATCGTCGGTTTCAAACTCGTCAACATCGTCATCTTCAACAGGATCAGGGATCTCGTACTTTACCTATCCAACCACATACCGGCCACCGCCACAGACTCTGCCAAGCACCTACAGTGTTAGCAGCGAGATTACGACGTCGATATTATCAACGGTATACTCGACGAATGTTGTAACTATTACCTCGTGTCCCCCATCTGTCACTGACTGCCCGGTGGGTAAGGTGACCACCGAGACAGTTTCCGCATATACCACCATTTGTCCGGTCACACGAACTGTTCTCGATGGCACGACCTACGGTGGGACAGTGGCTACCGAGGGCATCCCTCCATCGCCGTCTTTGGCGACATATTCGGCGAGTTCCCCCGAGCTAACATTATCTGAATCAACTACGCTATCTAGTTCTACTAGCCTTTACCCAATAGGTAGCTCGGTAAGTTCGGCGGGAAGTAGTTCTTCGATTATTGGCTCTAGCGACGTTCGCTCCACGGTGAGTTCGGGGATCCCCGCCGCAACAAGCTCCTCGATCTTCGGCTCAAGCGCCATCTTCTCGAATTCGACGTCGTCTTCCTCGGGGATTTCCTCGACGGGATCGACTCTAGCTTACTCGGCCTCATCCATTCAGTCTTCGAGCACTGCAACCAAGATGACCACATCGACAGTCTACTCAACAAGTGTTTATACTATAACCTCTTGTGCTCCCGATGTCACGAACTGCCCTGCCAAGCTGGGTCAGGTTACAACAGAGCTTGTCTCCTTGTACACGACTGTGTGCCCAGTTGTCGAGTCTCAAACCGCTGTCCAAGCGAGCTCTTCAGTACTCCCGGCTGCCACTGAGACTCCTTCGCCGGCCCAGACAATTTCTTCTTATGCCACACCAAGAAACGCCACAATCTCCAGTCCCGTCATGACGACTTCTACTGTTTATACTAGCAGCATCTATACGGTTAGTTCGTGCAAACCTGGAGAAGCTGATTGCTCTTCTAAGATTGGTTCAATCACGACGGAAGTTGTGCCCCTTTATACGACTGTCTGCCCGGTTGAGGAGACTAGTGCGGCGTTGCCGGTAGCGACCACCGATTCGACCGTATCTGCTTCTGTGCCCGGGTCTAGCGTAACCCAAGACGTCTCGTCTTACTCTGTGTCTTCTCCATCTGGCTCTCTTGAGTCGAGCACTCTCGATACTGCGTCATCATATGCCACGTCTGCACAATCTGATACTGCATCGATCTCGTCTTACGAAGCGTCGCCGCCTTCTTACACAACGTCAACTATATACTCAACGAGCATTTATACCGTCACCTCTTGCGCGCCAGGCGTTACTAACTGCCCAGCGAAGGGCACGGTGACAACAGAAATTATTGCTGTGTCCACCACGGTCTGTCCTGTCTCGGGCGAATCGAAAGCCACTCCGGGCACAACTGCCCCTGTAGTGAGCGGCGGATCTCAATATACTACTGCTGCGCTCACAATTAGCGACACCCTGAGCGGCTCGGTTATTGTAGTGACGACGACCATCAGCTTTATCGATACACCAGCGCCGGTCTCGTATCACTCAACGCAATCGGTCGGCACAGCTGTCCCTGTCGCATCTAGTTCACCTGGGCCGTATCCGAATGTGACGAAGCCAGGCACGACAGTGACACTCGGTAATTACTTCACCACTGTCATCGAGTACGACACAATAACCCCAGGGGCCCCCGCTTCCGTGTCATCTGGTGCTATTCCAACCAGCTATTACACGGCATCCTCAGCAACTGCCGACGTTTCGAGCTACCAGATGAGCGGAGCGTCTAGTACTGCGGCGATAGCCCCCACTTCGGCCCCCCTTCTTGTTAGCTCGGCTTCAAGGTCAGTTTCTCTCTCTTGCTTTTCCATAGCTGTTTGCGCGGTACTGCTCCAAGCCTTCTGGGGACCATTGAACTGATGGTCGCTGCTATCAGCTACCCCGAAGAGTCTTCGTTCGCCGATGATGCCACGACGGTGACCTCGGCGTTAACGAATACACGCACCGTGTACGAAACGCGATCCCATAAGAAATCGGATACGTGCGCGTGCGATGCTCCGACCGTGTACGTGACCATCACCCAGACAGTTGCGCAGACCACTGTGACGAGCACCGTTGAGCCGCCGTTCCCTAATAGCTATGCTATGAGCACTGCTCCCCTTGGCACCGGAGGGAGCTCCACGAGTGTGACTCCGACGAGTACGCCAGCGGCGATACGAAGATGGTTTAGACGAGGCCATGGTAATGGGGGCGGACATGGGCATTAACGAGCTGGTAGGTTAGATGGATTGGCCAAGGGACTTACTCTGCATATACATGGTCTTTTATGGTAGGTGTTTCTTGGGGCGGGATCCTTGATCTAAAATTCTCGTGCCATATATAAGATCTTAGATTCTATTCATATAACACATTTATGATTCCAATTTAGCCTCCCTTGGTCGTGATTTATATAGATACGGTATATAAGGTACCTACCTAGGTATGTGATAGGATGTAATGCCCGGGAGATGGAGCATCTTATGCCTGAATGAAGAGAACAGGGAGAAGTTTAGGAAGATTGATAATCTTTTGGTAAGGATTACCGAAAGAAGAACGAGAATGGAACGGTAGGCCCGCGCCAGCATAGAACGCACGACCTCTCGCTAAATGAGAGAGCTCCAGGCGACGTGGAATTGGGCGTCCGCGTAGCTGCAAGTCTGATTCGCTCTGGCTTCTTACGTGATACGACTAACACCTCAGCTGCATCTTCAATACCTGGCTCTGGATCGAAAGTGGTAATTCAGAGACTAAGAATAACATCACTGATATGCACGTCTGACATTCCCATACCAAACCTGCCCATAGGTTGCAATGAGCGGGGGAGTTTAAAATGCTTAGAATGCTTTTGATATAGCCCTACGCTGTTACTATTTGCACCTCAACCTTTAAATCCGTCGTTCCGCGTAGACACGCCATCCTAGACTCGACCTCATCACTTCTATCTCCTGACCAAAACCGTAATCCTTAACAGCGCGAGTCCTAGCAAGTCTTATATTCCGCACATCTCGGCCGTATACAATCGGCCCGGGGTGCCTATATATATGTATATATATATAAGACCAGACGTGAGGAATGCCGTTACGTAGGCCGATAGTCGAATGCTTGCCTAGGGTAGGTCTATACTTCGTAGATATAAGCTAGATACTGCCGGGTATCACGGCGTGGCGACCGCGTAACTATAGCAGCACAGCCCGGAGAGGCAAGTCGAGATGCCCCAAAACGGGAATCTGACCGTACGCTGCACACGTGCAAGCTCGGCCATAACAAGGCTTTGTCGACGTACGGTCTACATATTAATATGTCGTACGTACATGGCATAGTGCCTAGATACATAATATTGTATTGGCATGTGCCTTGGCCCGGACTTGGGACGACCTGGGACGTTGGACATGGGGGCATGGCCTATCCTGGATAAACATATATATCGAGCAGACCCTGGTCCGTCGCTCCATTGCCAGAGCAAACCCGAACCTGGACAGAGATCATGATATCGACCCTTACTACCTACCATACCTACCTACTCGTCCCGGCTGTATCTCAAGCGGAGCGAGTAGTTTTATCAGAGAGCTCTTGAACCCAACACATATCCATCCCACGAAGAAGGAGAGGAGTCATGTCTGGCGTGCGAAACATCACCGTCCCATGGGTTCCGCTGGACGAATTCGACTGGTCGTTTGCGCGCACGGGGCCGCTACCCTGGAACTTGACAGTATGGTATGCCGCACTCGGACCCGAAAGCTCAGGCTTTTTCCGCGTCCCCGTATCTCTCTACCCGATCCTCCTTATCTACCTACCTACTTACCGGCCTGCCCACCTCACCTATATAATAAGGTGGGCTGGGTTGGGTAGATAGTATAGTGTTTTATGGCATGGTAAAGCATACGGGCTAACGGGACGTAGGTCGCTCCTAGCCGTGTTCACGGCGCTCCCGATATGGATGACTGTAGAGCTAACGGCGTGGGTGCTGTACGCGTTTGAGCGGTGGCGCGGGGTGTACTTCTGGTCGGTGCTAGCGACGACGTGGGGGCTAACGGTGCGCGCCATCGGCTTCATGCTGAAGTTCTGCGTGCCCGAGGCCAACTGGGTGCTGACGTACGTGCTGTCCGAGGTGGGGTGGGTGGTGATGGTGAGCGGGTTCAGCGTCGTGCTGTGGTCGCGGCTGCACCTGGTGATCCCGGCGGGCACGCGCGTCTTCCGGCTGGTGCTGGGCATGATCATCGTCGACGGCTTCGTCTTCCACGTGCCCACCATCGTCTTCCAGTTCTTCATCTCCAACGCCGCCACCCACGAGCGCTACCTGCCCTACATGGACGTCATGGAGCGCGTCCAGGTCCTCGCCTTCTCCGTCCAGGAGTCCGTCATCTCGGCCGTCTACGTCTGGGGCACCCTGCAGATGCTCAAGACGTCGCTCGGCGACCGCGCCCGCACCACCCTCGCCTTCCTCATCGTCGTCCAGGTCGCCGTCGTCCTCGCCGACGTCCCCGTCATCGTCCTCGACTACCTCAACTACTTCACCCTCAAGGCCGTCGTCCACTCCTTCATCTACGCCTTCAAGCTCCAGATCGAGTTCGTCGTGCTCAACGAGTTCAAGCGCCTCGCCAACGGCGGCATCACGGGCGCTAGCGCGTCGCCTGTGAGGGGGTCCGACGAGTTCTCCCCGTTCGGCGCCGCGCCCCTCGACTTGCCGAAGACGAGCAGCAGCCCCGTGTATAATAACTCGGGGGTCACCGTGGCCATGTCGTCGAGGGTACACCGAGTAGATGCATCCGTGCCACATGAGGATATAGAAGAACCTGATGCTCTTGAAGCTCAATACCTAGGGAGGTACGGAAGAGCCCTCTAAATTGTTTATAGGTAGACTAGCGCTTGTTTTAGGATTCGAGAATACCCCCTATCCGCCTTCGGAAACTGCCTAGTTAGTATTGGTCCCGCGTCATATGAATATACTTACAGCGATAACCTACTATGATCTAGTTACTAGATTACTCTTTGCTCATAGAGCAGAGACGGCTATGCGGCATAAAGGAAGTAGTAGATAGATCGTATGAGATCAAATGAAGTATACATCCGGCCATCACGATGTTTGCCAGACCGCAAAGATGGATGCCGACAGTATTAACATATCACATATTTCGGGGTATATGTAAATGTTAGGCACACATACTAGATGTCCACCCAGGTACATAAGCTGTAAACGCTCACGAGGCACTGCTTCTAGGTATAGCATATGCCATCTCGCTAGGTACGAATGTATATATTATAGGAGACATCCCTCCCTCTTACATCAAGTTAGCATATGGCGTACAAGCTTATAAGCAAAAACATGGGCACCTACTCTACCATGTATCTTTCGTGGGGTACAGACGTCTTCCCGTAGCAGGGCTTTTATACCGCATCTTTCAGCAGTAAGAAACTCCCGCGCAGTAAGGATCGTCGTCTCGCATGAAACCCCCCGCAGGTCCCGCATCGATAGCCACCCGAGGATAATGAGTGTACCCAAGACATTGCACAGAAATGCTACTATACAAATCCTCCGTTACCAAACCGTTTCGCTGTCAGTCGAAAGAATCGGTGGGAAACTGTCGTATCATACAAGTTCGCGTTGGGACGGTGCCGAAATCGCCTCGTGGTCTCATACGTCTCTCATACCGGGGGAGGGAACCTTCGTCTGCTGGAATGTTTATATAATATGTATCCCCATACCCTATAGGCTTCTTCAGACATCAGTTGTAGACGACGTCCTATGCGACGCCACTCTCTCGACGTTGGGAGGGACTTTGGGCGCCATTTCCCAGGATTCGCTGTTCTCCCTTGGTCTAGTTGTGGACCCCGAATATAGAGCTTCAGCACTGTTTTCCCACGTGGCGACCGTAATGGGGAACGGATCAGGGATGCCCCTCGAATCTTTCCTCACAGGCGGCCCGTTCACCGTCTCCCTAGCAGGCCACATGCGCTGCGTCAGCGTCTTTTGATTCCCGGGAGTCGACGACTTTCGCCATAGCAATCTAACGACAGAAGCGCTGGCTACGGGCGCCGACCCGACAATCATAGCGACGGCCTGCTCGGCGGTCGCGAGAATTAGGACGATCGGGTATATGACGGTCTTGTTTGCGCCGTTGGCCTCGGGTATCTGGTAGGCGAGTCGTGCGATACTGACTAAAGGTGCTATTGCTCCGAAGGCGAACAGGGCCCAGATAGCCAACTTCTTCCTTCTCGTCGCGTGGAGCTTCACTATGGATGCGATCGGAATAACCAGGACGGCGATGTCGGTGATGATGTTAATGGTCGAGGCCATCACCAAAATCAGCCACTGGTTGACGCAACTATGGCCCCATGGCAAATGGTAAGGGACGCATTGCAATGTCGTGACGAGGATAAGCGAGATGGTGTATAGCAGATTGACCCATATAACGAGCTGTATCACCCACCAGAACGTGGATCGCGGCGTTCCTATCGGGAAAAATATCCGGATGTAGAGGAGCAGGATGGACAGCCGCGCGAAGAAGATGGCGATCCGCGCAACCATCTGAATGTCCAAGAAGAGCTGAGGTTTGGGTAGGGATGATCAGTATGAGTGGCGTTGGACAGACCAATGGCCTTGGGACGGCACAACTCGCTCACCTTGAGGAACTCCTCTAGCTCGTCTTCGGGGACTTGGTCTACGTTAACTCCGCCCCCGTGCTCCATCATCAAGAGCTGCAACGCGCAGAGGCATACGGTGCCCAGCCAGGCGAGGAACATTGTCCCTTAATTAAGTTAAATTAGATATCCGTAGAAGTAGGAGAAAAAGAAGAAGCAAAATTAATTATAGCAAATCTAAATGAAGCAAGGGAGCAAGCAAGCAAACAAGTAAACGAATGAAACTGACGCCGTCGGCGCAGGCACCGGTACCCGGGTAAGGCATATCACTTACAGTCATCCCACCAAAGCTGCTGGTTTATGTAGTATCTGGTACACATTCTCGCCAACGTGAAAGCGGTGCAGAGGACGATATAGAGGGTCATTAGGCCTATTATCTCAGCGGAGGTAATGGGGGCGTCGGCCCGCGCCGAAGCGGGAATGCCACCCCTCTGTAAGATCATGAGGAGGATTTTAGCGGCGGGGAGGAGAGAGGTTTGCGATGCATTGGAAAGGGAAGAGAAAAAGAGCCGTAAGATAGAGTCTTACGGGCTGAGATTAGGGGTGGCTGTTCATAGTTATATGATTGACGGGCTCGTAAGGCAAAGACTTAAAGTTCTTATGGGATGGATGGATGGATGGATGAGTCGCCCCGGAGCGAAAAGGGCGTGTGGGAGAGCGCATATGTGTGTAGGTATTGCGTGCGTATGCGTGGTAAGGAGTGGTAAGAGTGGTATTCAGTGGCATTAAGTGGCATAGGGTGTGGTATGCTATGTACCATAAGCTCTGCGGTATATGTGGTAGGTTGATAGATACCTAGGTAGGTATGTACCTAGGTAGGTAGGTGTGTATGTTAGGCTGGCCAAGGTTAGGTGGTAGCCAAGGCAGTTTGTGGTAAGTAAGCAGGCATATGAAGCTGAGATGGCGTTGGCTGGGAACCGAGTCGAAGGAGAAACCATTACTCCATCGATACATTCATTGCTACCTCATTACCTACTACCCCTTGCCTCTGGACAACCCAAGTCGCTAAAAATCACCGAACCCGTCCCTTCAATTACCACCATCTACCCTACTCCAAGTAAGCCCAAGCCCGTACAATATGGAACACTATAGGCTGGTAGGTATTGTACCGGGTACAGAAGGAAGCCATACGCATACCTTACATGGGCCTGGGCTGGCCGACTTCAATTGCTTCCAGTCTTCCATGCGTCTTGTCCTGTCCTGTCACACCCGTTCCCCAGCCTCAGTCCGCTAACAGGTTCAATGGCTCAATGGTTGCCCAGGCTGGTACAACACAACATAATACAATACGATATAGGTAGGTAGGTAGGTACCTGGCTTACGGGCATGGAGATAATGGCCAAAAAGCACAGTTATACAGTACGTTGATCCTACCTGGACATGTGGTATCATGTAGGGACCTAACTTAACGCTGCCTATCACGGCGTTATGATTGGTCGTCCCCCACATCCGTAATTGCTTCATGCTGTACCACAACGTGGTGAAGGATCAGCGGCCAATAAAAGCCAAGAGCATCCCTTGTCAGTCGCGGTGCTTTGTTCGACCGTAAATCTTAAAGCGTAGATACACTTTGTCTTACAAAAAGGGCGGGGGTTGTCCGTTTTCTCTCACTGCTACCACCTGCAAACCACCTATCAATTCCCTACATACCTACATACTTGCCTCCAATCCTGTTTGTGTCGCGTGTACTCGGCCTCCTCTGCCCGTGATAGAAGGGATCTCCTCTGGTATTACCTAGATTAGTCCTTGGGGATAACTAGAATAACTACCTACCTGACCTACATACCTTGCCTAACCTAATAACTGCCTCTCAGTGGTACACGGTATTACTCGTTAGAAAAATGGGATTGGGAAGGCTATTGTCTCATTTAATGCTTGCGCTGTCCTTCCGGAGCGTTGCCTCTCTGCAATTCAACGTGACGACGATAGGCGCTAGCAATGGCTCCTCGACGCTCGAGTGCTGGCAGATGAACCGGCCTTTCGACATTTCGGACCAGCCTGGAACCGCAGGATCGGCCGCGACCACGCTGGGCGGTGTCTCAAACATGTCCTACAGCGTCATTCCTTCTAATTTCGATGGCGGCGAACACAACGGGCCGTACATACAGCAAGTTCTCCCCCTCCTACCTAATAGGCCCGCTGGCCTGGGATGCGTCAATTCCGTTTCTAACGTGAGCTGCTTTTTATTCTAGGTGGGTGGTCTTTCTCGCTGGCCTGGCCCACATCACACTTCCCGATGACGATACCACGGAGGCCTTTATATCTGGGGGCCAATTTGGTGTTATATTCGTCGCCGATACGGCGGACGTCAGCCGCAAGGGCCACCGCACACGGTATCCAGGGGTCACCGAGACCATCGCGCTTCAAATACCGACAGTCGATGGGACTATACCGCCCCATAGCGTACTACATATGGGTCCATGTAACGTCGACGAGATTAATGGCGTCCGTCAAATATCGCCAGGAGCGAAGAGTTCGGCTCCCGTCAGTCCAGTAGTCGAGGGTCGAGGATTCAATTTATTGCCCTTCCGTCTCCGCTGACTTTGCAGGACGATGACGTAGTCGCGATCGGTTCCCGTCCTATCAAACAGCCCAACTTGCCTCTACATATCATATTGGCCGATCCCCCCTGAGTGTGCTTACGCCTAATCCCTGTGTGGAATTAGCTGTGGCGGTGAAGAGAATCTCGATAAGGTTTGGTGGTGAAGGGTGTTCTTACTAGCATAGACTTCTGTATTGTACATGGCGCTCGACCTGCTCTGACCAACTGTACCATCATAGGTATGAGTTAGAGCGTATATACTAGGTTTTAGACGTTTCATAACTAGGTAACCTCGAGGTTCTATCCTTTTCCCTTTTATAACTATTCCAATTCTTATATCCGTATTACATGTGGTTTTTATATAACATAACTTGGAGATAGACGGGAATAACCTTACGGGGAAAGCTTTTTAGTATCTACCTCTTAACAGCCGAAGCTATAATTACGTAAAACCATGCTTCGATAGTTTATCCTAAGTGACTAGCATTGGAGAGAGAAGACTATTAATAAGTCTATAGACTTTTACTTGAGTCGTGTAATATTTAGTATCCAACATTATTGACCTTTTAGTTAACTTCTAAGAACCTTAGAACCTTCAATGTCTTATGCTGAGCAACTAGGACAACTTAGGTCTCAAGTGGGCCGCCGCTATGTGTACTACATAGTATATAATACCTAGGCGTGTGTTACGCACTGACGCCCCATGAACTAAGCCTAGGATCGCGAGATAAACGAGGAAACAAATTTCGTGCAGCGAGATCCACCCGCCACCCGGGGAAAGCAACAAATGAGAATCCGCAATGCAACTTGAAAAGGCAACATAACCCGTATTTTTAATATCTTCATCGTTCTAGGCTTGTCCTAGGAGTTTATCAAAGGGGTCGGACTTGTCCTTTCGTACACGATAATCACTTGCGGAAGAATAACCCCTCCTTGATGGATGATTGATTCTGGAAGACCTAGTGGCACGCCATTCGCCTGTGCGGCGCGAGGGACAGGAGTATAGCTACATAGGGTGGTAGAAGGATTCACTTGCTCACGAGTATTCCGTGCCCTGGGAAAGGCGCTGCTAAGCCACGACATCGGTAGGTGTAGCATAGAAGACCCCCATTACGTGGTACGCTATATCATTGTGTTTCCACCCGGCCCTGAAGCGCCCCTGCAACTGTAACATACTTCGGCTTCCAGCTTAACGCCAGCAATATTGGGGACCCGCGTTGTCGACTCGCCTTCCTCATAAAAAGGATCATGCACTCCAACCGGTGAGAGGTAGTTAAGCATCCCATTTCTGTTAGGCGGACGGAAGTCCCCGAGACGCTTGGCTGAGGGCGTACTACCATCTTCACTCTAAAATCACTTACTTTGAACCGTGTCTTCGCGTAGGAAAATGCGACCGCGAGAGAATAGGGAAAGAGTAACTTGGCCCATAGGGTATATGTCTCATATATACCTATAGCCTACATGACGGCGGTGAACGTATTCTATCACCGGTCTGCTTGTGGCTGACTGAGACCAATACAGGGCATTCTTCGGCGGTTTCCCCGCAAATACGAGTATACAGCGCCCTCATTTATGGCTAATGGAGTACACTAGGTACTACTGCGCTTCAAATGGGCTTTTGAAGCTTGTGTCATTCGTTACTTTATCTATCTGCACTAGAAGTATGTACTAGAATCTGTCGCGATCGTACGGGAGCCTAGGGCTGCTTACATGTGGGATAGGATCCTACCATGTCTCACGCCCATCGGTGTATGCGGGGGAAAGCATCGCTTCGTGTACCCGTCTGGAATCTACACTCGGAATAGACGGGATTGCTCTATAATGTAGGCGGCTTGCTAGCCCCCCCTCATTTTCAGCCTCTGGCTTGCCTAGGTATATTCCAAGTTTCTTGGTAGGATGAGGGAAGATGTAGTAGGTACTTAGGTAATAATACGAAGCGGAAAACGAAGTAAGGTGACCCCATCGCCCGCCCGTGCCTAGAAAAGCTGAAAAGCAGTGTAACGTCGAATAAAGTACCTCATGCGTCCATAACAGGGAGGCGGCCGGCCCATACCTTATCTATTAGTTTTTCGAACAATATTCCATTCCTTCCGTTGCAGAAGAAAGAACCGCCGACTTGTTAGATTTGTCCAACCTGTATCTATATACGGGGTGCTGGTGTCATGAGTTGTTTATAGCTGTTGTCGTGCTGGATGTCTCAACCGTTATCAAGCTCGTGAGGCGACTATTAAAAGAGGAAAAGAATGCATAAGCTATACAGAATTGGGATGTAGTGGTTGATGTTCTTAGCAACTTGCGGGACATGATTGACTCTTGTCCTCCAGGTTGCTTAGTAGGATTTCTATGCGCAGAGCTCTGCACCTGGTAGATGGCATATAGAGACATGGCCTCTTCCAGCTCCTTGGCGTTTCCGAAATACCTGACCGACATGTTCTGTTGTGGTAGGGTGCATACGACTATACAAGTTACAGCCTCATTTCCCCCTGGCCTAGGACATTGGACGGAAAATACGATCAATGTCCTGTCCGTGTCATCCCACACCGAACGCCTTCCAACACCCAGCTGCTTAATCCGCAGCTTATAAGTTCAAACCATTTCTACCTCGCTCTCAATTCTTCATAGTGCCTTTTATATACCGTACAGCTCGTCAAATTTCAAGATAGGTTTATGATCATTCGGAGATTTCGGATGTCAATTAACTAATAACTATTTGACTACGTCTTCATCGAAACTGTGGCACCTAAGTATTGTTATATCCCCTATAAACGCTTGATCTTCACTAGCACTAGCAACCTAGGTACCTAGGTACCTATCCATCTACCTGCCGTCGGGGCGCTCCCCATTAATGAAAGAGAATGGAGGAAAGCGAGCCGCACTTCTCCGAGCTGCGGGATCTAGAGTACGCTAGGGCGGGGTGGCGAAGCTCTTCCCCACTTCGCTGCGACTCTTATGCTAGGTGGTGGGGGCCGCGGGGTAAGTGGCTGCATAAGTAACAAGAGGTACCTAACAGTTGCTACGAAAGAGTTACTTCATATAATGTTTATCTTCTATCCACTTTGTGTAAGTGCCTGTCCATATTCATGAATTTGTGTAGGATCTTATTATCTGGAGTAATTTCTAAAATTATATTCACACTCCTATTGGTCCTGAGGAATCATTAGTCAATATTAGGAGGCGAAAGGTGAGCAGTGGCTAACAACGACCATCCCGCTTCTAGCCTAAGAATTCATATCTTCACCTACTTTGACGAGACTTTACTCCCTTAGATACAGATAAACTTTAAACTCCATGGATAATATGGACCTTTTATTTACTATACAGCAACTAACGGCAGACGATAAATGCCTAGCAACTAGTAGAGCGTAACCGCCCCGAGAAGGCGATCGACGCGATGTCAGTCCCTCCCCTCACCAAGAGAATTTCTCCTTAACCAAGTCCTCAGTAAACTTCCACAACTTCTCGGCTCCCTCGCTCGAGGTTGAGTACTTGTTCGCCTTGTCGGAGATCTGGCAGTCTATGAAATAAACTCCATAGTTCTCTTTGCCGTCCTTGGTCTCCGGTAACCCTAATTTCGGATCGAGCGCAGCTACCAGGCCCGTGGCCGCCCCCGCGCCTTGTGTCCTGAAATGGATCTGGTTTTCCTTAGCAGCCTTCTTGACGAACTCCTTGGCTTGCGGCGGAGCGTCTCTGGATAGCTCCGTCTGTATGATTCCGGGGTGAGGGGCAAAGCTCAGGATTCCGTATTTCTCGTATAGTTTCTTGTTCAGCGCGATGCTGAACAGCACGTTCGCTACCTTGCTCTGGTTGTAGCCCTCCAGCGGCAGATACGACCTCTCTTCTACGTCCGTTTCTCCCCACTGCTTGTGCATATCGTAGGGTGGCTGTTCATCCTCGGGGAGATCCTTGTTCTTCTTTTCAAACGTGATATCGCTCCAACGGGGTCGCGCTACCAGAGGCGAGAGCGAGGTGACGTTTATGATCCGCGTGGACCCCTTCGGATTCTTCTCTGCGGCCTTGAGAATTTTCGGCATGATCAAGCAAGTGAACAGGAAGTGTCCGACGTGGTTGGTCGCGTACTGCATCTCAAGCCCGTCCTCGTTGAGGGTACGCTCGGGAAGATTCATCACGGCTGCGCTATTCACCACGATGTCGATGGTAGGGATATCGGACCAGGAGAGGAGCTCGGTAGCGGCCGCCCGGACGGTCCTCTGTGTCGACAGATCGAGGTTGAGAGCTCGGTAATCGACATCGGGATATTTAGCCTTGAGCCTATCGATACTCTCTTGGATCTTAGACGGCGTACGGCTAGCGAGAATGAGGTGAGCCGGAGACTGTGAAGCCTATATAATGTGTTAGAAGGTTGCGAGATTCGAGCAAGAGACTGACTTACGAAAGCCTCCGAGGTTGAAAACCCAATCCCAGCAGGGTTGACACCGGTCACGAGTACCGTCTTGCCACGGATCCTGTCGGCAAAGGCCTTAGCAACATCTAAGGCCTCTGTTCTGTCATTGAACTCGGGATGCGTTGTAGCGGTCATTGTGGCTTTGAACCTCTAATCGTCTGAATGTTGAGAATGAGTCGGCCTTGTGAAGTTTGGGTAGTTTGAGTAGCTTAGAATGGGTTACGAGGGCTCGCCGCGGCCTACTTCACTCATTTATATCTGTTCAACTTCATTCTTCTCTTGATTAATCATCTTACTATCGCCGACCCCTAAGGAGAGCGATAAGACCCGACGTCCCGATTATGAGCCCGCTTCATACTTACCTTGCGCGTGGGGAAAGCTGGTTTTAGCGGAGTTAGGTGCGAATATCTAGAGAATTATCTTGAAGTCCACGGAATAGGAATCGGAGTGCGGACTAAGTTTGGCTCCTATGTCGCATTCGAGGCTACGGAATTAATGGACCTGATGGATAATTCCGTCTTAGCGTGTTCGGGGCGAGCGGTATTCGTATTAAGTGCTATTCAAATCATGAAGTAATATCCATGTAATATTATTTTGACCTCAGATACGTTGTCTACGTTGTATCCATCTTCCCGTTTTCTACCGGAACAAGAAAAAAGATACCAATGCAGAAAGATAACCATATAACCCGATAATATCTTCAGGGCTGGTATTATGTATATGCTCACTAACTTATACACTAGTTATTTAGACAGACTATAGCCCCGTCTAAGGATAGATGAGTAACGCCAAGGGTATCCATTCGCCTCCAGCCAGACAGAATCCCCTATCCTCCCTAAACGCCGGGATCTAAAAACACATAATTCTTTTTGCCTCCGGCCCCAACCGGTGACATCCCATCATATCGTCCTACTCATACAAGCGCTGCGTAGCCGCGCCCAGGCGGCCGACGCTTTTAATGTGACATTGGTGTGGTGTTATAGCGGTATTGATATTTTGCCCCGCCTGCATACCGAGATTCCGTCGACTCTGGACAACACAGAGTGACCGCTCCCGTCAATCTGGAGGAAGCCGTAGGGTACCTGTGTCTCTCTTCTTGTCGATCCGGGGCGGGCTCTGTGACTTCAGAGAAGACCGGGATTCTCACGTTCGCCTACGGAGGAACGCGGGAAATTCGAAGCCGTCTTCGAAGCTCAGCGCGTTTCTCCGGTGGTGAGAAGGTATGTGACACATATCGTAGGCATTGTCGTCTTCATCCAACGCCGATTCGCAGTCGCTGAAGGCTGGGCTTCCGACCTCTAGTGAAGAGGTCTGGATCTTTGGTGGGGCCATCGTCTTTTTGCTTGGGGCAGGAATGGCGATGGGCTTGCTTTGAGTTATGTGGGTGAGAGTGTTGACTCGTTCCATCTCAATGAATTGGCTTGTATGGGTGGATATATGGTGTTTGGTGGCTTTCGTAAAAGTTGTGTAGGTAGTTTGAATTGTGGTTATGATACGGCAAATGGAAGAGAACGAATCTATCCGCGATTAGATCGATCTAATTATATATTCAGATCGAGCGATCAAGATCCCCAGTTTAATGCCGAGTGACCTGAGAGAATTTTCAACGATCAAACTAAAGACACCGAGCCATTCTCGTGTCACCGGATAAACATATAGAGTTTCAGAGTCACTTTCTCGATAGCACTCGAATGCTTTCTAAGGTGCATAATGATTGAAAGTGGTATCATGGTACGTTTTTTCGAACCAATGTGTTGAAAATCGTACGATCGGGACGAACCGGCCACGACAAGAGTCACGATGAAATTACAAGCATGTCACGCTCCGTCTATTGCATATGTCCACCATGCACCATACCCACTCTATTACGGGGCAGTTAGTCCTTTAAGCCAGCGCGGTTCTCGCCAGATGTTCGAGACGCTTGCCTAGCGTAAGACGATTCCGAGCGGATCCCGCGGATCGCGGATGTCGGACGGATTCGCAAACCAACCAAGCACGGATTAAGGTATGAATGTATATTTAGTCGACGGCCTTGGCTCGAGTGGAGCTGTGTTAAAGTTTATAATTCTTTTAAACTCCGCCCGAACGTACGAATTCCACATCTCTTTACCCGGCTACTGTATTTCCTCCTATACGGACATAATATAAGGACAGTACTACCATAACGAGGGCTCTATAATATAGAAACACTATAGGGGCTCGATTTATTTTAATAAATTCCCTTATATCGAAAAGGTATACGTAATAAAAGAAAAATTTCTATTCAAAGGCATCTATTAACTAGCACATATTTATCCTTCTGAAGCTGATACGTTTGGTTGAAACCACATAATTACCGGGGTCATATCTTGGTGATCGTTAGGCTTCATAAAGGGGATCGATATCACCATTTAGATACCTACCTAGGTAGACAACTAATGGGCAACATCTACAGGATTGAGTAATGATAGATTAACAAATAACTCGTAGGCTCTATGTTCTTGGGTGGCTCAGCATGTCTTCCAGTGGGTGAAATAACTCGGACATTTTACTACGAATGACGTCGTTTCTTTTCCGAAGATATCACTTAGGTATAATTATAAAATGCATCTCGATTACTGGCAAAAGGTTGACAACAATATTCTCGAACGCAGTTGTGCGAACCTACGATGTCGCCTTGTTCTTTTGTCTTATTTTTCCTTCGATGTTTCCCCAGACATACACATTTCCTCTCCTTTCTAATACTTTTGTTGTATTGGAAAACCAAAGGGAATAGGAGGTTCTGATGTTTAACGGAGATTTTCTGTGTCTCCTATTTTTATTTTATAATTAGCAAATTTAGATCAATGATAGGTGTCTACATAGGTACCTGGGTAGGCAAGTAGTAATTGTGATATTTTTATTGCAGATCTGGCTTGCTCGCGGACCATTATGGGACGAAAGGAGAACACCAGAAACTTATCCTATTACGATTGGACTTCTAGGCAACTGGTGGTTCTGTTTGCTACGCACATGGTACCTGCCACGGTTCTCCCGCATTCTTAGATTTTCCAACTCATTATTATCTAATTACTGTGGTGATTATTTTTCATCCCCTAGGTTACCGTGCTTTATTGCCTTTAACGCGCTCTTGTAGCAAAGAAGATTTTCCGACGCCAATCTCGCGTCGAGTTCGACTCGACACCTTTTCTACAACAAAAAAATTCCCTAGGACTCACACTCGTGTCAGGGACTCCCTCCGATTCAACCCTGCCAAAGTACCTACCTAGGTAAGTTGTGTTCGCCTCCCAACCTTAAGTAGTATATTCTTTACTAGGGTCGGCGCGAAATATTCGCCCTGTAGCATCGCGTACTGATTTATTATTTCCAAGGAACGTGGTAGTCGGAAAGAAAATGGAGCAAGCTACAACTGAACGCCCTAAAAGGGATCCGCTGCCTCCTCAAGAGGAATGCTGGGCGGAAGCCCAACGTACCGACCATCGATTTCGTACGGAATTTCCACTTCACGGAGCATTCCCAGGTGACGATGGGGCAAGTACGCCCTTAACGATGGATGCTTTCGAATACAATTTCTGGGCTGCACATCATGCCGAAGTAGACTCCTTGGAAGAGTTACTTGCCGAGATGATCGACCGGGACGAGAAAGCGACAGCGAATCACTCGAATATCCTTGAGAGACAGCAAGAGATCGTGCAACTGCTTCTTTGCGTGCACCACTTGAGCATAAAGCATATGGAGCAAATGCAGAAGGTAACTATCAAGCGCGAGGCTCCCGAGACGGCTCCCGAACCAGTCCCCGTGCCTATGGACGTTACGCCAACGGATCTTCGACGGGTCGAGAAAAAGTTAGAGATAGTAAGTTTGAATCAATTCTGAATGAAGATTAACCCTAGTAAATATTCGACTTACTAATTGGCTCTCGATTTCCTAGGTCATATTTTTCCAAGTTCTCATCCTGTGTGCCTTTGTCTTAACTTTTGGTATCTGGGCAATCGATCACGCTCTTCGTCCTCGTCTGAATATTTGGAAGTAGAGAGCCCAAGAAAGCAAGGGAACAACAGTTATTAGAACTCGGGCCTGCGGCGTAAGGATGGAGGAATGGTTGCTCTCCGTATGGCGGTCAAGGAAAACGGATAATTAGCCGGGCTTAGTATTCTTCGATTTCATGGTTTCCGCCTCTGAAGAAACCCCCTGATGCATACCAACCCTATTACCCCTCTGGTAGCATGGGATTAAGCCTAGAGGTATTATAGCAATGATGCCTCATGCCGGCCCGAAGATTTTCGTTAGATATCAATACATCCGAGTAAACACGTATGAAAAGACTACGAATATCACGGAATCAGCCACATGGGGAGGGAAACAAGGATATTGTTGCACCTCCTATCCAAATGTACTCGACTGAAGATCTACGTATTTATAACGGGTGAAGATAAATGGACATTTGCCTGGTATTCCTACAGTATGTCAAGAATTGATTCATAGTGTACTTGTTCTAGAAAACTTAAAAGGTCTTTTCCAGTTGGGTTGGGATCTATGAGTAAGTTCAATAGGTTCTCAAGGCCATCATGATTAATAGTGCCATTAGGCATCGTGAAATGATCTTGTCGGCGCCATGGAGAGCACAAAGGAAAGAAAATAAAGCGTAGCTCTCAGAGCTGCGGCTTCCCGTACACATGGGCTGCGGGGCAGCGAAGCTGTTCCACACCTCGCTGTCGGTTGCCCAGCGGTGCTGCGCAACCACACGGCACCGTAACCAACAGGTACTGGCCACCACACTAAAGCTTATATAGCATAATAAACAGCCAGCAGGTAACAACGAGCGAGCTCAGAGGACCATCTACTGTTTGGTCGAATGGTAAGAGCTGTGATTTAAAAAAGGGGCCGATTTGTTCCGATCACAGTTCGAACCACCGACCTAGCAGGATTTGTAATCTGGCATTCAATGCACCGCCGCTCAGCCTGAGGGTTCGAAGCCCAAAGGAGCCTTTCCTTTTTTCTTTTTTCTTTCTTTTTTCGTCTTTTTTCTTCCTTAATCGTTTTATTCCCTTTCGCCCCTCAACCTCACCTCTTTACCTATTGACTATAACTCAAGTTCGAATAACCTTGCTCAAGATTTGCCTATGGATTTAAGCCCGGATATATAAAACTAAGCATCCAAAAGAGGTTAATGATAATGCCTTAGGAATTTAATGTTCTTTAGCTTTTCATCTTCATGGGGACTTTTACGGCTACAAAAAGCCCTTTCCAACTCGGAGAGTTAATCCTGCCTACCATATAGTTTTCTACTATTAGTGGCCTCTGGAATTTATTATGAGCTTTTAGATGCTAATATGATACCTAATCCGTCAATATATTTTCATGCTCTCGGCTCATATGCCACATGGGATGGGTAGGTATCTAGTATTCCAACTGATTACTTCCATATTACCAACTGACGGCCGTTCTTCTCTAAGGCTTGAATATATTCTCCTAAATTTAATTAAGACTATTTCTTTTAAACAGCTTCTTTTCTTATGTCGAATTTTGATCCCAATATTACCTAAGTACCTAGGTACCTACCTAGCCCCTTTCACGCTATACGCACTGTTGAGCCGTGGGCCGTTGCATACCAGCAACGTTAGCATATTTCTATATTGCTTGATATTTTTTCTTCTCTCTATTAATCACATCCTTGGTCAAGTAAATATGTGGCTTATTAGTCGAGATTATTCGCCCCTGAGATCCTTCTTAAAGCGACATGGCGCAGCCCCCATTGACATACTACGTAGAATCAGATGTCTGTGGAGACCCGCCAGGTCAACTGAATTAGGACTACCGTGTAACATGGCCGAGATATGTTACCGCTTTAGGCAAGTGAATAACCAACTCTAACCAATCGTAGCGCGCCCTTTAAGCCACTTAGTTTAGTTCAGGGTAACGCACCGCATTGCTGCATTTCCGACGCCAGATCCTTTTCTGTTCGGAAACACGATCAACCGCAGATAGATAAGATGCTGACGGGTGCATATCTTATAAATAGATCGGATAGACTAACCGTATAATCGGTGTATGCACGCTGGTGATGAGTTTGCCAATATGTCGTGAAATTTGATTTTTATGATGCATGCTAAGTCGTTCCCTACCGCGTCTAGCGATTCTGTCCTCCGGAGGACCAAGGAAAAATATTCTAACAAGTTTCTAGCCCTCCCCATATTTGCCATGCAAAATGTGAAGAATATATACAAGAAATATGCCCAAAAGTTGTACTCAAAATCCAATGTACGAAGCCATTGCAAAATATACAGTGAACTTTTCAAAGATGCAATTCCAACCAATGCTCTAAGATAGCCCGCTATCCACTATGAGAGGCATGTTAGATCATCTCAAGGATCTCGTCCTCAACGAGATCCACCTGGTCGTCCATGTACTCGAACTGGTCGAGGCCAAGCTCGTCGTCGAAGACGTGACTAGCGTGCAGCTCGTCGGTAATCGTGGAGTTGAGCTCCACGACGCGGTAGACCAGATCGCCCGGAAGCAGGTCGTCGGAGGAGAAGAAAGTCTCGTCGCTGTTGCGGAGCCTGTACTCGTTGACCTTCTCGGGCGCGTGGGGCTCCTCTCGCTTGACGGGCCCGCTCTTGAGGAACTCGTTGCCGTCGCTCGTGCAGACGGGCTTCGACTTGCACGGGCCGATGGTCTTGGCCTTGGTGCCGCCGAACGCGACGGTGAAGGTGCAGGGCTTCTTGCCGTGGCATCCCGTGTTCCGGAATTTTCCGTGGGAGTTGTAGAACTGGCGAAGAGTATTGCCTTGACCTGAAAAATCGAACTGGGTCAGAATCATTGTTTCGAGACGACGGTGGGGCGGGGGCTTAACTTACGGTTGTTCTCCGTAATGGGAACGCAGCGGTTGATTTGGCTGCCCTTATCCGCGTTCCTGGTCGAGGCGAAGGGATACTCGTCACAGTTGAAACCCTTCTTCCCCCAGTTCTTCTCGTTGCAGCGGTTGTTGCTACCGCAGCCTGCGCTGCGCCTACGCTTGCTTTCGACAGGCGCGGCGGGCTTGTCCCAGGTAAGTCTCTTGGGGTGCTTCTTGCAGTGGGTTGCTACGTAGGGGAAGATGTTAGAAATTGAATGTGCAAATTATACGGAGGTGAATATAGGTATCATATAATCAAACACATACCAAAACACATATTGTAGCAGACCGATGGCATCTGATTGCAGTTGAACATCAAGACCTTCGCCTTCGTGCTTGGTGTGGTCTTTGCTGGGGTCTTCGCCGGGGTCTTCGCGGGCTTCTTGGCCGGTTTCTTCGCGGCGGTCGATTTGTGCTTGGTCTTGCTGCTCTTCGGTTTCTTCGTCGTGTGCTTTACACGGGCTCGATCGACAAGTTCTACTCCTTCCACCGGGGTCCTTTCGTAAAGCTCTACCCCATCCGCAGCAGGTTCTTGTACAAGGGCCACGGCTACCTGGCTGGCGGCCACCAGTGCGAGGATCCAAGATGCCTTCATAGTGAATAGCTTCAAGCTATATAAAGGAATGTAAAGAGTTGGTAAATAACAAAAGGAAAAAGAAAAAAAGAAGAGAAAAATGTATAATCGAATCTATGTGATGCTGCTACTGTAAACCAGGTACGACAAACATCGAGGATATATGGCACTTTATATATGACGATGTTGATTCTTCCATGTTGAACTAAGGGTGTATTGGTGCTACCTACAACCTCCCCTGAATGGAGGCGCAAGGCTGACTACCAGTAAGACGGTACGTTTAGAGAAGGAGAATATCGTGGTCAAGGCTGTCGCGTGCTGTTCAAATCTATTCGACACTTCGGAGTAAAATACGCCGCAGCGGCTATTAGGGTGCAACAAGAGCTGGAGGATCGAGTTGCATGGTTGAGGGCTGGGATCATATTGGGTAGTAGGATCTTTCGTCAGTAAGTATCGTCACAGATATAGGACTAAAATACCCATTTGACCGCACCAGCAACTGATCATAAGGTTGTCTTGGCTTGGTTGCTGACTTAGAGGTCTAATTTCATGAATATACGATCAATTCTTGGGGCTCTGGGTATCAAAGGGATTTAGATGGCCCAAGTCGTATCACGAGCTTCCAGATTAGGGTCGGGACTTATGAGCGAGGTCCAAGCTGACAGTGGGTTTTAAGACAAAGTCTTCGTAGAATTGGCCAATTGTACTTAACTAAGCTCTATAGCTAGGTATCTACATAACATGTATAATAGTAGAGGCACTGCATATCTCGAGTATGTGATTATATTTAGAAGGTCTCGCGTATGGGTACCATCTAACTTAGACCTGGCATTGTCTTGAAAAAAAAAAAAAAAAAAACAGGTGTGTGTAAATTACCCTCGGAGGAGTAAGCCATCGCATAAGTTGAGATTGACGACGGTTTTGAATTTATGAGCTTCCTAAGAGATATGAGAGGCCTTTCCCTTTTCGTTAAGTGCCTGACATATTAGCTGATATGTTCTTCTAGGCTGGGCGAGGTCTACCTGAATTACGGTCGTATCTTTCCCATGGGCCGGGGTATTTAGGGCTGTACACGTCTATATATAGGCGCATAGGTCCCTCCATGGGGGTACCTATTATAGGGGCATTTAGGCAGGGGCATTTGGGCTAGGGCACTAAACCAGACGGTAATCGTAGGTACCGGGTCCTTGGTTGCACCAATCATTGTCGGATGCGAGCATACAGCATTAAAGTTTAGGCGCTTTCGAGAAAGGAACAAACGAAGGAACAAGCCCGAAACAGCACTATTTAATGCAAGGGGAAAGGCCCACGTGATTTAACTCCAATATAATAAATATAACGAATCTAATTGGCTTTTAGCTGCTGATTAGGTAAGTAATTCAGGCTTGTTTGAAACTGTCACTAGCACAAATTTGCACTATCCATTGTATAAATATGGATGCGTAGGTACCTTTTATGCAACACGCCCCCAAATTGCGAGGGCCGCTACATACGTAGTACATGTACTCAGGGCGCCTGCCTCCTTCGTTTCGTAGATGTCCAAAGTAATTTGTACAACTACATGGTATTCAAGCTGTTGGTCCTCCAGAACCTAGGTACATAGGAATATCTTTGGGAATGACGTAAGGCAAAAGCTATTGGCTGGCTCTTACAGCTGCTTAAGTAAATCAGCCCATAAAAGGCCAAACTCTCTGTTTAAGATCTGAAATTCCTACGCGGGGGGGTCGTGTCTTGTTATTTTTACTTTTTACTTTTTTCCCGTCTTCCGTTGTTACCTCTCCCTCTTTATCTCAGGACTACTTGGCGGCATAGGAATTCCCAAGTCTGAAATCTTGTGCCCGGCAAACCAGCATCCAACAACTACAATCTTCCCGTTTTAATCATCACCATTCAAAATGCCGCCCACCGCTCCCGACCTAACTCTACCTGAATGTGCGCCCGAACTTACGCGATACGGGTCGTACAGCTGGAGCGACGCTTCTTTCAGTCTATACAGCCTTGTTCCTGGCGTTGACTTAAAGGAGGTCGCCGCCGCCCTCCAAAAAGAATGGTACAAGGAGGGAAACGAAACACCCTTGGTCCGGCTTGCCAAACCCACCGCTGACTTCGCTGGTAAGACGCTGAAAGATGTGGTTGATGCCCACGTCGCGGCCGACAAGGGCATTAAACTCCGAAGAGATGGTGGTGCAAAGGGGGACCTGAGCGTCTGGCCGACCGCATTTATCGTGGTGACGAAGAAGGACTGGAGGAAGAAGGAAGGCTTGCTGTTTGTCTATGTGACCAGCGGCAAGACTACGAACGGCGGGAAGGGAACACTGCATAAGTATTTCTTCAAACTGAAAGACGCCTACTTAATGCTTTCGTCGATTCTCTTTGGTGACTCGACCATGAAAGATGCCCAGGCGTCGTATGACATTAACTGGGTGGAACAGGACGACGAATGGTATGACCGGAGTGGTGATGACAGTGGTTCCGACGAGGATGAAGATGAAGACGATGACGATTAAACGAAAGAGGGGAAGCTGGCGTGAAAAGCGGGTGGAAATGGACCTCATGTGCGAAACGCGGCATGATATCCATGCGGCTACTGAAAGACAGCTATTCGGCCAACGAAGGGTTTCATTGATGGCTAAGAGGTTTGTGACGATTAGAGGTTAGGTAGATGTGTTGATTAATACCCGAGGCACCTTAGATTCCGTCTCAGTACGCAACTAAAGTTAAGACTGAGGATATCCATGCGCTCATCGCCGTCGTTTAATCGAGATGGCTACTTGATTGATTAGGTGTCATTACTATTGTTCTCTTTACCCCTAAGGTCTATAACCTGACCTCTTGCCGGTAGGTCAGTGCTACGTTAGGGCGTTATTCCCCCCACCCCTCTTACCTCTGACAACGAATTCACGTGAAGAGATATTTGACATATATACTTCCAGTAAAAAATAAACTCTAACGTAAGATAACGAAGTAAGTTCCACTGCCATAAACTTCATTCATAAACAGCAAATAACTAAAGATTAATTTCTGTTCGGGTTTCCTGGGATATACCAACCTTGAGTTGGGAGAAGACTTGAACATGTCTTTCCCCGGTAGGTACGGATCCGTAGTTTAGCATTGTCTATTAGCTAGAATAGATATGTATCATATTACGTGTGAACCATAAACCTCCTTTTAATACTTATATAGGTTGAATTTTCTAAATCTATGCATATTCCAAGAAGGATAACCGGGGGGTCCAGACGATAAATTGAATGTTCTGCTGAGTTGGCGGGGATTTCGTGAACGGGGGTTTACAAAATATATATAGTGGGCTATGGCGCATATTGCCTGTAAAGCTCGCTGTTCAACTCAGTTTTTTAGCTTACTCCTTGTGATTATATAGTGCTTATCGCGCCATCTTCACGGCAGGAGACTAGCCGGTACGCTAGTACCTACCAGCCTGGCAAGGCAGGGGTAATCTACCAGCATTCGATCCCAACGTGTTACTAGCGACGAGACCATACCGTTCAATTAATGTCTTATTTCTTCGTATGCATTAGTAACTTAAAACGTAATTCCGTAATGTCCAGTCTAAAATACATGCCATGCAGGTACCTTACCTTCATAGGAGGTTAGAAGTGGCCGAATATCCCGTGGATATGGTGTGGTTTTAGGCGCTACTAGCCCTGTATTTATAACGAGTTAACGGTCCGACTTAGCGGTGCTTGCGCTATAACCCGTTACAACTTTAGCGCACTCCTGTCATAAAAGTCACTAGGCAAAGTACCTAGGAGGTAGGTACCTATCCTCCCCTATTATCCACTCAAGCTAGGTGGGTTATCTCCCTGAAGCCATTGGATGCGATAGAATCTTCAACACAACGCGCATCTCAGTTAGTAGGTAACGTCTCGAATTATTTTTAAAGAGCGACTTCGTATCAAATTGAGAAATCCTCATAATATCAACTGTAGAGACCTAAACTACATAAATTGAAGGACGAGTTCAGGGATATAACTCGCCCCGGCCAATCAGACCCAACCGTTCGTTCTACAGTTCCATATCTCAGGGGCTAAACCAACGAAAGGAGCGTACCGCCTCCGCGAAATCCTTGAAGGATAAGAAATATTCCAATCATCTCCATCTACTCCGTTGATACAGACGTCCATACCCTCTTAGATTGAATTCGATCAACCGGTAATCGGTTGCATCAGGATACCGAAAAGCTTAGAAGAAAAGGTCAAGTCAGCTTCTAGATGGTCACGGAAATAAATAACACGGGCCTCGAGGAAAACTGTCAGCTTACCCATTCCTCCAATGCCTCCTCGTTGTTCAGCAGCTCGGTGTATTTCTCATGTAGGCGCTCTGTAGAGGGTAAACTCATTAGCGACAGCACGGTTGTGGGTAGGAAGTATAACGTCATGTGCTAACCGGACGTGCGGTACAAGACGCGATCGATCGCCGTATCACCGCTGAGGGAATCGAGGAACGCATCGGCTCGTGAGTCGTTGCCGACTTGACTGATGAGAAACATGACGGCTAGCGATCCCATTAGCATTAGCTTGCACGACTTTCCAATAGTATGCAGCGAGGACCCTGCTTACACTCTTGTGGGTACTGATGCTCATCTAGCCGTTTGCCGCAGGCCTCGATGGCTTTCTTGAATGTGTCTCGCGGCTCCGGTTCCGGCTGTCCGTCGGTGATCGTGAGAATGAGGTACGGCCGCTCAAGCTTTCCGCGGGTTTCTAGCTCTTTGAAGATCAGGGGGGTTAGAACCCCGTCCATCAAGTGGGTGCCAATATCTGTCCCGCCCTCCGGATCGAATTTAATCTGCTGGTTTATCTGATCCGCGTTGAGGTTGTTGCCTTCGTATTTCCTGTTGATGAAACGGAGATGAGCGCCTCCGCCTTCAGGTACCAGCCTGGTCGCGATACTAGCCATGCGCTCAACCAGTCTCCTCATGGCTTCCATTCGAGTGTCGGTGGCATTAACCTTGGAATTCATCGAGCCGCTATCGTCTTCGGAAGGGGTTAGTTCTAGGCGATTAACGTTTATAGCAGGGAGTAGCATACCGCAATAGAAAACAGGCTGATACAGAGCTAACTTGACGAGACCCTTCATCTGCTCGGGCTTCTTGAGGTGATTTCTAGGGTCATCTTTAAGCTCGATAGCCTTCTCGGCTACCTTCTGTAGGTAGTCGTTACCCACAGAGAAGAATTGACCGAGATCGCTGTCTTGGACATATTGTTCGACACCTCTCTTAAAGTCATCTACAGTTTGGGGATCACCGATTTCCTGTCACCGAATGTTAATATATATCTTGGGTAGGTATTGATTGAAAATACTAAAATGCCGGTACCTGTGAGAGAGTCTGGTCCGGCTGAGCGGAGCCGATGTGATACAGGTTGGAAACGACGCCTTTGACTACGCCGTTGATGACACCGCTGTTAACGTATGCCAGGACGAATAGTACAAAGTTAACAAGGGTGTTGATTAGCTCGATGAGTCCGGCTTGGTTTTGGCCTGGAGGAGAAACAGCCCTCTGTATATCTGGGTTCCCCGACATCTCGGCTAGGGATTTGGCCGTCTCCTGCTTGTCGTTCTTGGCCTGGAGAGAAGCGCCGGCGTCAATGAGCATATTGACAACCACAGGGTCCCTAGCCCGAGTGATTGCTACCATGAGAGGGGTTTCATTGTCACAGGCCGGGTCAGTTTCGTCAACATTAACCTTACGGTTGATGAGCAGACGCACGATGTCGGCCCGGTTTTTGCTGGCATTGGCGGCGACGTAGAGCGGGGTCATTCCCCATTTGCTCTTCTTAGTAGGAGAAGCTCCTTTGTTCAGGAGAAGTTCTACCGTAGAGGGATGTCCGGCTTTAATCGCTGTCGCGAGGGGTGTCAACCCTCCTTTCGGATCTTCTTCGTCAATCTTGGCCCCATTCCGAATGTAGTCGTCTAGCTTTTTAGACGTAAGAGTCCCCTTTCGAGCATCGGTGTAGATAGTATCAGCCATGGTGAGTGGTGTATGGAAGAGTAATACGATGGAGTCAAAACCATCGTATCAAACGAGTTCGAAGACGAGACGCTCTAGATAAATGGGCTGGGCTTAAACCCGCTGCCTCCGTCCTGGCTTCAATAAGGGGGATGGATATTTCACCCCTCTTCATACTAAAGAGTATGGGGTGGCCGTAGCAAGAGTCCTTCGGAGTAATGCATACCTAGGTGCACTATATTCATCATATCTCATTTCCTTTCGGTGTACATCGACACCGCCTCTTGTATCGCACGCAATTCGAATGGAGTAGGTTGCCAGCCTACCTTGAAAAGCTGAACTGGCGTAGTATAAGGACTATGTTGCGTCACCGATTCATTCGCCGACGAAGTCCTGCGTCATTTATTTCCTAATATTGAATTTGATAAGTGTTGTAAACTGGAGGTCACCCCCGTAGGGGGACATAATAGCCCTCGGTTTTCTTCGAATTTTACGATTATTTTTATAGTTATATACTTTTTAATATAACTTTTAATATAATTTTTAATACGGCTTTTAATATACTTTTCGTAACACCTTTTAATTTTTACGAGAAACTACCCGTACTATTTTTCGAAACTGCCTTCGTAAAAAACTACCTCGTACTACATTTCGAAAAGGCCTTCGTAGGAAACCACCTCGTACTACATTTCGGAAAGGCCTTCGTAGGAAACCACCTAATATCGCTTTTCGGGAAACCCGTCGCGAAAAACTACCCGTACTACCTTTCGAAACAGCCTTCGCAAAAAACCACCTCATACCACCTTTCGAAAAAGCCTTCGCAAAAAAACACCCCATACCACCTTTCGAAAAAGCCTTCGCAAAAAACCACCCTATAAGTCAACCCACCGTTACTCGCACCACCCTAGTAAGGACCACGCGTTTCCTATATAAAATCGCCAATTTCGCATATTCGTAATTAATTAGAAAAAATAGATATAAATAAACGGTTTTCAAATTAATAATCTATAATATATCGAAATAACGTATAGAAATTTTCATAAAATTATAAAATTATTTATAAAGTAAAAAATAAAAAAATAATTACGTTAACATTTTTTTATATAAAATATTAATAAAATTATTAACGTTTATAATTTTACGAATATTACGTAATAATTTTTAATTTTAATTTTATATTTATATATTAAAATATAAATATATATAACGTTTAAAAAATAAATAATAATATTTTATTTAAATTAATTATATAAATATTTTTAATTTTTTTATTTTTTTATATTAAATTTTAATTTTTTTAAAAAATATTTTTATATATAAATATAAAATTTAAATTAAAAATTATTACGTAATATTCGTAAAATTATAAACGTTAATAATTTTATTAATATTTTATATAAAAAAATGTTAACGTAATTATTTTTTTATTTTTTACTTTATAAATAATTTTATAATTTTATAAAAATTTTTATACGTTATTTCGATATATTATAAATTATTAATTTAAAAACCGTTTATTTATATTTATTCTTTTTAATTAATTATAAATATACGAAATTAACGATTTTATATAAAAAACGCGTAATTTTTATTAAAGTAATATAAATAACGGTAGGTTAATTTATTATTTTTCGAAAATTTGTCGCGAAAAATTACCCGTATTATTTTTCGAAATAACCGTTACGAAAAGTCGTTTTATATCGTTTTTAAAAAAACCGTCGCGATAAATTACTTTATATTATTTTTCGAAAAAAACCGTCGTAAAAAACCATTTATATTATTTTTTTAAAAATTTATCGAAAAAACCGCTACGAAAAATTATTTATATAGTTTTTTTATATTTAATTTTAAATATATAATTTAAAAATTATTCGAAAAATATTATAAAAATACGTCGAATTAAAATTAAATTTATATAATTAAATTAAATTAATTAATAAAATCGTTTATTAAAATATATATAATAATTTAATTTTTATTTTTATTATTTATTATTTAAATATTATATTATTATATATTTTTTTATTTTATTAATTAATATTAATTAATTATTAATCGAATAAATTAATTATAAATAATAAATATTTTATTTAAAAAAACGTTATTTTCGTAAAATTTAAATAAAAAAATTATTTTCGAATTATTTTTAAAAATTTAAAATATTTTTATATTAATAAAAATTATAAAAAATATTAATAATTTCGCGTTTATTATATATTAAAATTTTTATTATTTATTTTTAAATTTTTTTATTTATATATTTATTAATATATATATATATATTTCGTTACGATTATTATTTTTAATTAATTATAATAATTAAAATTTTTTTATTTTAATATAATAAATAAATAAATTTATTTATTACGATTTGATACGATAAATTTAATTTTATTAAATAATCGATATTAAATTTTCGATCGAATATATTATCGAAATTTAAATATAAAACCGCGATTTTTTAAATTACGATTTAATTTTTTTTTATAATATTAATAAAATTTAATTTTTAATTTTAAATATTACGCGTCGTATTATTATTAATTATTTTATAATAATATTAATCGTTAATTAATTATTAAAAAATTATATTAATTAATTTTATATAAATATTAAAATTATTAAAAAAATTTAATAATAAAAATAAAAAAATAATATATATTATAAAATATTTTTAAATGTATAATAATAATTTTTTTATTATATATTTTTAAAAATAATTTTATATAAATTTTATAAATTAAAAAATTAATTAATTTAAATAAATAATTATTAATTTTCGAATTTTAATATATAATTATTTATCGTTTTATAATATATATTTTAAAAGTTTTCGAATTAATTAAAAAATATTCGAAATAAAAATTAATATATTAAAATATTTATAATATTTAAAAAATATAATTAAAAATAATAAAAATAATTTTTTTATAAAAATTTAATAAAATATATCGAAATATATTTAAATTATAAATTATTAAATATATATAATAATTAATAATTATAATTAAAAAATTTATTAAATTATTTATTTATTAATATTTAAAATAATTTTAAAATTATAATATATTATATATTAATAAATATACGTATAATAATAAAATAAAAAATAATATTAAAATATAACGTAATATAATAAAATTAATATTATATAAAATATTTAAAAAAAATTATTTAAAAAAAAACCGTAAAAAAAAATTATTAAGAAATAATAAAAGTATTATAATAGCTTCGTTATTACGATTTTATTACGGTTTATATAAAAGGAAAATTCTTTTTTTAAATTTAAAAAAAAATAAACGTTATTAATTTAATTACTTTATAATATACGGTCGTTTTCGACGTTCGTCGAATTCGCATTTTCTACGTAATTATTTTATATGTAATATTTATTATAAACCTTATTTTTTAATAATATAACGCTTTTTTTTCAACCGTATAAACCGTTTACGAGGAGGTAAATTCGATATAATATCGCGGCGAAATTATCGAAGATATAAAATTACGAATTAATAAAAAAGATACGTATTTTTTAATTATAATCGTTAAAAAAATCGAAGCGAAGTAATAATGATTATACGAAAAACCTTTAAAAAGAAAATTAATCGCGGAACGATTAAGAAAATCGAAGGACGTTAATTATACGAAATTTAAAAAAAACTCGACGTAAAATCGTAATAATTATTATAGGAAATAAAAAAAAAACTTTATTTTAATTTAACGGCGAAAATTTATATATTAATATACGATTATAACGTAAAATCGAATCGAATTAATAATTAATTTAATAAAATTTTTTATTATTACGTAATTATTAAATTAAAAAAAATAAATAAAAACTTTATAACGAAATCGTTAAAAGTTTAAATAATAATCGAACGATTAAATAAAAATCATAAAAACTTTACTTCGAAATTATAACGATACGATAATTTAACTTAAATTAATAAAACTTTTATAAAGTCGAAATTAATTCGTTATAACTTCGAAAAAATTTTAAAATAAATTTAATAATTATTTACCGTCGTCGTTAAAAAATAATAAAAAATTTACTTTATAATAAATTAACGACGCGATTATTATTTCGAACGAAAAAATTTATAACTTAACTACGAAAATTTATATTAAAAATTATTATTAAACGAATTTTATAGCGGGGAAATAACGAAGTTATTATTTTATATAAAATTTCGAAAAAACTCGTAATATAAAACCGCGAAAATTTATATTAAAATTATTATTTAATAAATTTTATAACGTTATAAAGACGTTATTTTAAATATATTTTAAAAAATTTAAAAATTATCATTTAACGAATTTTACGATAAATAAAATACGGGGATTTTATTTTAAATAAAATTTTATTAAAAAAACTTACGATTTAATTACGAAAATTTAATTTATAAAAAAAAAATAATTTCGTAATACGATTATAAAAACCTATTCGAAAGTTTTTTAAAAAAACTCGTAATTTAATTACGAAGATTTAATTTATAAAAAAAAAATAATTTCGTAATACAATTATAAAAATTTACCCGAAAGTTTTTTAAAAAAACCCGCGATTCGATTACGAAAATTTAATTTATAAAAAAAAAATAACTTATAATTCGATTATAAAAATCCACTTTAAAATTTTTTATATTTTAAAAAAACTCGCGATTTAATTACGAAGATTTAATTTACGAAAAAAAAATAACTCGCGATTCGATTACGAAAAATTTATATCGAAATTTACTACTCGATAAATTTTATAACGAAAAAATTACGACGATATTAATATAAATAAATTTTCGAAAAAATTTACGATATAATATTAAACGAATTTACATTAAAATTATTACTTAATAAAACGTTATTTTAAAAAAATTTTAAAAAACTTTAAAATTATTATTTAAAAAACCTTATAATAAAATAATCGCGAAAAAATTAATTTAAAAAAACTTTAAAAAAACCGTAATACGATTTCGAATAAATAAATTAAATAAGTCGTTATAAATTAACATTAAAATAATAAACGTACATTTAATCGATATAAAATAAAAAAATAACCGCGTATTAATTACGAAATAATAATAAAATAACATCGAAATAATAACGTAAATTATATTTATATATCGGCGAAGTTATTACGACGTATTAACGGTACGGTATAAAAAATAATAAATAAATATTTTATCGAAATCGTTTAATAAAATAAATTACGAAATAATTACGACTTTTATATAAAAAATTAATAAAATATTAAAAAAATAATTACGATTTAATAATTATTTTATAAGTAATATTATAATTACGTAATTTATTATAAATAAAATAATAATTAATTTAACTTTCGATCGAATTAAATATCGTTAAAAAAATTATTAATTAAATTTTTATTAAAATTTAAATTCGTATTAAAATTTATATTTAAATCGTTATAATTTAATTACGACTTCGTAACGAGATTTTTTTATCGGTACGTATACGTTTAACGGGGTTAATTATTTATAAATCGAAATTAATTAATAAAAATGTCGTAATAAATAATAAAAAATTTATAAAAATTTTTAATATAAATTTAAAAAAATTTATAATTAAAACGACGAAATAAAATTTATTTAAAAATCGTTTTAAAATAATTACGATATTTTATTAAATAATAAATTAATTATCGATTATAAATTCGATATAAATTAATTACGAAATAATAATACGAAAATTTTTCGCGATATTTTTAAATATTATAAAACGACGTTTTTAACATTTATTTTTTAACGTTTTTAATCGAATATTTCGTATCGAGGTTAATATATTAAATTAATTTTTTTTACGTTATAACTTTTTTCGTATTATTAATTTAAAACGATTTAATTTTATTTGTTAATAGGTATGTATGTAAATAAAATAAAAAAATAATAATAAAAATAATTGCGATAGGGTGAAATTAATGTTTATATAAATTATTTAAAAAGGAAAAATTATTTAATAAAGAAATTATAGGAAAAATTTCTTTTATATAAACGAAGATATATAAATATTTTTTTTTTTAAAATACGTATTACGAAATAATATATATTTAAGTTAATTAATTATTATTTATTTTATTTTTTTTTCGTAATTAATTAATTATAAATTATTAATTAACTTTTTCGTTTTATTTATTTTTTTAATTTTAAGTTAATTTAGTTTTTTTTTATTAAGTTTCGTATAATTTTATTAGGGGATGTTTTTATTATTGCGTTCGTAGGGTTATACGATTTATATATTTATCGAATATTATCGATTTTTCGATTTTTATAAAATTATTTTAAGGTTATAAAATTAATTATTAATTTTTTTTCGTTAATACTTTTTATTTATATTAAATATTAATATAATAATAAAAAATCGATATATAATACGAAAGGGGTTTTAAAAAATAAAAAACGTTTTAAAATAATATTAATCGTATAGTAAATAACGTAACCAACGTCGAAATTTTAAATTATTTTATAAATTTTATTAATAAATACGTTACGAGTAATTCGTTTATATTTAGTGGATAATTAATGAATGATATTATTAATAATTTATATTTTATTATTTCGATCGATAAGATTTTTATTATTTAAAATAATAACGTATTCGATTTATAAATTTAAATTTTTATTATTCGTAAAAAATTTATCGATAAAAATATAAAAGCGTAAATTTTAAAAGTTTAATTCGATATAACGAAGTTTACGTATTTAATTATTTATTTATTATTTAATTTTAACGTTAAAGGTTTTAATTTTTTTAAGTTCGAGTTCGAAATATTAAATTATTATAAAATAATCGAAAGTTATTTCGAATTAATATATAAAAGTAATGTATATATTTCGAATTTGTTATTTTACGAATTTTTTAATTATATCGAAGATTTTAACGTTTAATAGTTTAAATTTTTTAATTTAATTTTTTTAAGTAATTATTACGTTAAAGTTTTTATCGTAAATCGTAATACGTAAATTATTAAAATTTTCGATTTCGAAATTTATAATTTTTTAAAAACATATTTTAATTTTAGTTTTATTAAAAATTTTATTTTTAATAGTAAAAAAATTCGTAATATCGATATTAAAGGTATTATTCGTTTAAAAATTAATAAATTTAAACGAATTCGAATTCGTTATAAATAAATAAAAGTCGAAAGTTAATAATTTTATTCGTAATTTTTATTAATAATAACGTAAATAAATTTTAAATTAATAAATATTTAATTCCGTAAAATTATATAAAGGTTTAATTATTCGTAATAATATTTTTTTAGGGTATTTATTTTTAAATTCGATTAATAAATATATAAAAATAATTTTTTATATCGATATTTTAAATTAAATATAAATTATTATAATATTTCGAATTATAATTTTTATTTTTTACGACGTAATATAAACGTTAAAATTAATATAATACGTTAATTAATTTTTTAAATAATCGATATATACGTTATAATATATTTTTTATCGAAATTATTATAATTTTAAACTATTAAATAAAATTTTTCGTATAATACGACGGTATTTTTTCCCTTAATTTTACGAATTATTTATAATTTAAAAATCGTAACGTTTCGATATATAATTACATCGTAAATTTTTAAATGTAAAATACTTTTTTCGAATAAAACGTTAAATTTTTTTATATTTAATGTTTCGTAAAGTTTCTTTTATATAATAATCTTTTTATCCGCTCGTAATTTAATAATAAAAATAAAATTTTTTTATTTTTTATTAATAATGTATAATTTAATAATATATAAAAAATCGTTAACATATATAATATTTTCTTTTAAAATAATTTAATAATTATCGAAATTAAAAGTTAACGCGGGTAATTTAATTTTAAATTTTTTAAACGATATAAAATCTTTCCTTAATTAAATATACGGTTTAATATAAAAATTTTTAAACGTAAATATTTCGTTCGAAGCGTTAAAAACGATAATAACATCTTTTTCCGATATTATAATAACTTTATAAAAGCTTTTCTATTTTTTTTTTTTTATAAACGAATATTTCGTTATCGATAAAAAATAATAAGAGAAAAGTTTTTTATATATTAAAGTTATTACGCGTATTTAAAACATTTTTTACGAAACGTTATATTTTAATTTTTTTAATTTTCGTCATCGTTTTTTAAACGGTTTATACCTTTTAAATTTATACGAAAATAAAAAGTAAGTTTATATTAATCTTAAAATAAATATCGAATATAAAAAATATAAATATTAAACTATTAAAATTAATTATATCGTTAATTATTTTAATAATTATTTATAATTAAATTATACGTAAATTTAAATTTTAAAATTTATCGATAATAATTTCGTATATTTTATAAACGAAACCGTAGTATTTTTCGATTTTATTAATTAATTAATATACTTTAATTAATATTTAATAATAAGTAATTTTAACAATATAAATTTTATTTCGAAATTCGACATTATTAAAATTCGTATTAATATTATATATAATAATATTCGAAAATTTAAAATAAATATTAATTTAACATTATTTTAATATATTTTAAATTTTTTTAATAAAAATAATTTTTATAAAATAAATAACTTAAAACTTTATAACGACGTTAACTATATATAGTATAAAACGTTTATTTAAATATATAATATTAACGATAATTTCGTAATTAAAATTTATATTAAAATTTTTTAAATTAAACTTAAATTTTTAAAGGGTTTTACCTTTAATTTAATAATGGTAATAAAATTTATTAATTTTTTTAATATTTTTAATATCGACGTTATAACTTATTTTATTTAAAAAAATATATAATTTAATTATAAAAGGGTAATTAAACCGAATATAAATACGATATAATTCGAATTTCGTAAAAAAAGTCGTATTATCGAAATAAAATCATAAATATCTCCATTTATAAATAATAATAACGATAATATCATTTTTTTCGATTAATTAATTTATAACGTTATTTAAATAAATATTTAATCGATTTATATCTTTTAAATATATAAAAAACGAAATATTTAAATTTATAATATAAAAGTCGATTAATTTAAATAAAACGTTAATTATAATCGTTTTTAATGATTCGATTAAAAATTCGTTTTTAAATTTAATATTAATTTTATTAATTCGATTATTATTTATTTTAAAATTTCGATCGAAAAAATTTTTTATAAAAACTTAATATTAATTTTTTTTTATAATAAACATTTTAATTACGTCGATATCGAAAATAATATTTTAAAAAATATTTTTAATATATCGATTTAAAATAAATATAATATTATTTTTTAATTTATCGATAAAAAAGTAATAAATAATAATTCGATATTGATATATTTAATTTATTAAATATACCGCAATTAATTAATATTAAAAATTAACTTTTTTCGTTTCGAAAACGATAATATTTTAATCGTTATTTTTCGATTTCGAACTTTCTTATTTAATACTTTTATAACCCGTTAAAAATGTAATATATTTACTTTTATTTTTAACCTTTTAAATTCGCTAACGTCTTTTAATTTTTTTTTATTTTTTTTCGAAATACTTAATAAACTAATATTTTTCTTTTTTACATACTTAATAACGACACTTTTAAGTTTAAATCGTTTTCTTCGATTAATACCGACCGTTTTTATTATTACGATAATACTTTCGTTTAATATAAAATTAATCGAAATCTTCGTCGTTATTATCGTTAATTATAAATTAACACGCTTTTTTAACGTTTTTAAAAATATTAATTAACGCACGAAATTTATTAATTAATTCCTCGAATTAATATAACGAAATAAATAAAATATATTATAATTAAAATACGTTACAAACCGCACGTTACGTAATTACGATAAATTATTACTTACCCTTAAAATCTTTTTTAAAAATACGTTAACATAATATTAATTTATTTAACATTATTTACAATACTTTAAAATCGAATTTTCCTTCGTTTTTTTTTTTAACTTTAATATTAAAAAAAATAATCGAAATTTAATTATAATAATATTAAACCTTATTTTACTTCGTATTAAAATATCGTTTTATAATTAAATATATATCCGTAAAACATTAATAATAAAATATATTATATAAAAAATAAATAACCGTTCGTTTAATAAAAATAATAAAAAATACGGCGTAAAATTAAATTTAACGGATTTTAACCGTATAATATACGTTTAAAAAAAAACGAAACTTATTTTTTAAAACGTTATAAAATTCTTCGATATAATTATTTTTATTATTTTAAATCTTTTTAAAATAATCGATAATAATAAAAGAGTATATTTCGTTAAAAATTTAAATAAAAAAAACGTCGTAATAAATATCGTTTTATTAATTTTCGACGAACATAAATATTAAAATCGATTTAATTAATAAAAATTATAAAACCGTTTAAAAAAAAATCGTAATTTTCGATATAATAACTTCCTTTTTTTAATATAACGTTTAATAAAACCGTCGATATTATATACGAACCATTTAATAATAATTCGAAAAATCCATAAATATTTCCCGATAATAAAAATTAAAATTATTTTTTTTATATAAAACTAAAAATATATCGTTAATTATATCTTTAAAATTTAACGTAAATTAAAATAATAAAATATTAATTAATCGTAATAACTTAAAAAAATACGATTATTTTTTAAAAAACAAAGGTAAAAAAAATAAATATATTAAATATTTATAATTTCGATTAAATACGAAAATTATTTTAAAAAATTTAAAACAATAAAAAAAAAATTTACTATTAAAATTTAAACGAAAATTAAAATATAAATTACGTCGCGAAAACTTAATTTAATAAAAAAAATGATAACGTATTAAATATCGACGATAAATTATTAATAATAAAAGAAAATAAAAGCGGTTATTAAATAAATAACTTATAACGTTAATAATATAAAGTCGAAAATAATTTAACCGAAGTTATTAATACTTATAAGTTTAATTTTCTCTAATTTTTTATTTATATTAACGTTATAAAATAAAAAATTATTAACCGATTTTATATCGTAACGTAAATACGATTCGACGTAAATATCGAAAAATAAACCGTACTTTTATTAATATAATATATTAATATTCTTTATATTAAAACGTTAAACTATTTACGTTTAATACGTTTTAACTTATCGTAATTTTATTTAAAAAGTTTATATATCGATATAAAATTAGTTAAAATTTTCGCTATATTAATATTACTTCTATCTATATAAATATTTTTTTATATAAATACGTATTTTAATATAGTTTTAAATTAATATAATATAACCGTAAAATTTCCTATTATAAAACTTTTAAACTATTTTTAATATTTTTTTAAAATATTTTTTATTATATAAATATATAATTTATTTTTATTTATAACGATTAAATTTTTTAAAAAAAATAATACTTATATCGTTTTTTATTTTTCGATAACGATTTAAAAATTAATTTTTTTTTATTTTAAGATTTTATAATTAAATTATTAATCGAGAAACGTACGGTTATTAAAGATATATTTTATTAATTTAACGAGTTTTTTTTTAATATTTTATTCGATTAAATCGAATTTTTTAATACGAATTTACGTTTAAATCGAATTTTTAATTTTTTACAATATAATAAATATTATAAATTTAAAAAAATTTAATATAATAAAACGATATTTTAATATAAATAAAAAAATATCATATAAAAAAAAATATTATTATCGTATATATTATTATAATAAAAATCTTTCGTATTATTATAATAATAACTTTTTTAATTTTATTAATTTATATTATTAATTTTAATAATATTAATTAATATTAATAAATACGTACGTAAATAAAATAAAAAAATAATAATAAAAATAATCGTAATAAAATAAAACTAATATTTATATAAATTATTTAAAAAAAAAAATTATTTAATAAAAAAATCGTAAGAAAAATCTTTTTTATATAAACGAAGATATATAAATACTTCTTCCTTTTAAAATACATACTACGAAATAATACGTACTTAAATTAATTAACTATCATCGTCGTATCGATATCGCCGTTATAAATATAATTATATAATTTTCGACCAATTATAATAAATACGCCGTAAAATTATTATACGATTAATAAAAACGATAAAAATTTAAAAAAAAATATATAAAAAAATAAATTTTTTTATTAATTTAATAAACTTTATATTTTATAAAAATAATTATATCGTAAAAAATTAATAATTAAATAAATAACGGTCGAAATATTTATTTTTAAACATTTAATAATATTTTACATTTACTTCGATAATTTATTTAATTAAATAATTAAAACATCGATAATAAAAAACGTCGAAATTAATTAAATCGTCATTTATTTTCGTAAATACGTAATAATTAAATCGTTATAATTATTTAAAAAAAATAATTAAAAAAAAATAATTCGAAAAAAAATTAATTCGATAAATAATTCGAAAAAAAATCGCGGATATATATAATAAATTATCGACGTTAAAAAAAATAATAAAAAATAACGATAAATTCGCGTAAATTTTTATAAATTTCTTTACGACGAAATAAATAAAACGGTTACGACTTCGTAATAAAATCGAAACGATATTAAAAAAAAATAACGTAAAAAAGTTATAAATTTTTTTATATAAAAAATTTCACGTAAATTAAAACGAAACACCACCGCCGTCGTAACGAAATTATTACGAAAAAACGATTATAAAAATAAAAAATAATAAAATCTTTTATTATTAAAATAAATAAAAAACCTTTATAAAAAAACATAAAATAACCATTAATAAAACTATAATAAAAAAACGATTATAATATCGAATATCGCTTTAAAATAAAAAAATTAATCACTTCGTAACGGAATAAATACCCACTTCGAACGACCTCGAATAATCCCGAAAATAAAATCACGACGAAAAAAAATAACTTTATTAAAAAATAATAAAAACATCGTAATAACTTCGCTACTACGACTTTATTACGACTTATATAAAAAGAAAATTCTTTTTTTAAATTTAAAAAAAAATAAACGTTATTAATTTAACTACCCTATAATATATAATCGCTTTCGACATTCGTCGAATTCGCATTTTCCACATAATTACTTTATATATAATATTTATTATAAACCTTATTTTTTAATAAAAATTCTTTTATATAAATATAAATATATAAATATTTTTTTTAAAATACGTAATATAAAATAATACGTAACGTATATAAATTAATTAATTATTATTATATTAATAATAATTAAAATATTTTAATAATAAATAAATAATTTAATAATATTTAAAATAAATATAATATAAATAATATAAATAATATCGTAAATTTAATTAAATTAATAATAATAATTTTTTTAATAATAAATAATATATTAATAAATTAATTAATAATTTTATATTATTTTTTAATAACGATAATAATAATTTATTTCGTAAATATAATAAAATTATATAAATTATAATATATATATTATTATTAATTTTATTAAAATATATAATAATTTAAAATATAAATTTAATAATAATAAATAAAAAATGTCGATAAATATTAAAAAATAAAAATAATTTATTTAAATTAAATTTAATATAAAATTATTTTTGATTTAATAAATAATCGAATAAAAATTAAATTATAATAAAAACGTTACGAAATAATTTCGATAAAAAAAATAAAACTTCGCTTTATTTTAAATTATTAAAATAATAATTTATATAAAAAAATACGAAATACTTTCGATAAAAAAAAATAAAAAATTAAACGTTAATAAATTATTTTCTTTTTATAATTAATTCGAATTTATTTTATAATAAATTTTTACGACATTTATTTTACGTATAATATTTATTAAAAAATACTTTTAATAAATATAATAAAAATTAATATATATTAATAAATTATATATTTTAAATATTATAAAAAAAAACTTTAAATAATTATATTTACGTATAATTTATATTTATTAATATTAAAATTAATTAATCGTTTCGAATTAATAAATATATAAATTAATAATATTTTCGAATTATTCGATAAAATATTCGATTAAATAAAAAATTAAAAACGAAAAAAAATAAAATTTTTAATTAAATTAAAAAAATATTTAATTATAAATTACTCGATTATTTTTAACGAATATATTATAATTATAAAAATTAACGAAATAATTTATTTATATTAAAAAAATTAAAAAAAAATTTATTTTTATTAAAATTAATATTAATAATATAACGTATTAATATATATAATAATATATCTATAAAACGTATATTATATTAATTTATTAATTTAAAATTATATATAATATATTTAAAATAATTTAATATCGTAAATTCGAAATTATTGAAATTACGAAATTTAATAAATAATTTAATTAATAAAAAATAAATATCGATCGAAAATTATAATTTATATTTTTAAATTTAAAAAGTATTAAATTATTTATTTTCGTCGATAAATTATTTATAAATAATAAAAATTTAAATTTTTAAATCGAATATATTATATTTATTATAAATAAAATACTTTCGAAATTATTTTTTAATATTAAAAATAATATTATTTATTAAAATTCGATTAAATTAAAACGCGTTATATAAAACGTTTTAATAAATGAAATTTACGTTATAATATATAATATAAATATAATAATAATTTTTAAAATAATAATTTTATTAATTAATAAAAAATTAAATTATTTAAATTTTTTTATTATTATTTATATTACTTCGTATTTATTTTATAAATATTTAATTAAATTAAATATTAAATAATAAAAGGTTATTAATTAATAAATCGAAGGGAAAATATTAAATAATCGTTTAATAAAAAAGTTACGAAAAAAAATTATATTTATTATATTTATTTATATAAAAATATAATTAATTAATTTTATATTAATCGATATTTATATATTTTTTTAAAGTGTATATTTTAGGTTTTTATTATTTAAAACGACGAGATATTTAATAAAAGTATATTTATTATTATTATCGTTACGGTAAATTTTTTAATATAAAATTATATAACTATATTAATAATTTTTTTTTCGTAGTTTTTTTTTAATTATTAATAATAATAAATTTTTATTTTTTTATTTTTTTATTTATTTTTATAATTTTATCGTAATATTATTCGTATTAATAAACGTTTTTAACGTTTTATTAATATTATTTTTCGTTATAATATTAATAAAATTATTTTTTTTATAAATTTATTTAATTTTCATTATTTTTTATTTTTTATATAATTATCGAAATAATATAATATCGATTATAAGTTTTTTTTTTTCGTAATATTTAATTTAATTAAATATTTATAAAATAAATAAAAATTAATATAAATAATAATAAAAAAATTTAAATAATTTAATTTTTTATTAATTATCGAAATCGTCGTTTTAAAAATTATTATTATATTTATATTTATAATTATATAATTTTATATTAAAATATCCACCGTAGCGATAATAACAATAAATATACTTTTATTAAATATTTCGTTATTTTAAATAACGAAAATTTAAGGTATATATTTTAAAAAAATATATAAATATCGATTAATATAAAATTAATTAATTACATTTTTATATAAATAAACATAATAAATATAATTTTTTTTCGTAATTTTTACATTAAACGATCGTTTAATATTTTCCCTTCGATTTAATAATTAATAATTTTTTATTATTTAACATTAATTAATATTTAATTAATAAATTAAATATAAATAATAAAGTTTTTATTAAAAAAAAACTTACGAATTTAAAAAAACTTAAAATATAAAAAAACCGTTTATTTTATTATAATTTAATTTAAAAAAATATTAAAATTCGATCGAGTGCGTAAATTTTTAATAAAAAAAAACGATTAATTATTAAATTATTTTTAAAAATTCGAGGCGTTTTACGTTAATAATTTTTAAAAATATAAAATTAATCGTATTAATTTAAAAATTTTAAAACGTAATATATCGTACGTAATATATTAAATAATATTTATATACGATATATAAAAAAATGTTAATAAATTCGCGTTTATTATATACGAAAAATTTTATTATCGTATTTAATTAATTATTCGAAACGTTTTACGTTAATAATAATTAATTAAATATAAAAACGATTATTTTAATTTTTATAAATTTTTATTTTCGATTAATTAAATTCGAAACATATATACGTTAATAATTTAATTATTCGTAAAAAAACTTTTAAATCGATTTATTTATTATTTTATTTTATTTTATTTTATTTTTTTTATATCGATTACCGTTATTAAATTATTACATTAAAAAAATTTTTTTTTATATAAATAAAAAGATTTTTTTTTATTTCGACGAAATGTTATAATATTAAATTTATTAATTAATTAAAACTTATTTATATAATAACGAAAATAAATAAAATTTAAAAAAATTTCATTAATTCGAATTATACGAATTTAAATTTTAAAAAATTTAACTTCGAAAAAATAAAACTAAATATTTTAAATATTTACTTCGTAAAATATTTTCAAATATATAATAATAACTTTTTTAACATTCGATTATAGCGATAATTTAAAAAAAACTTCGATAATTAAAACGAAAAATAATTTTAATATATAATTAAATAATTATATATTAAAAAAATCGATTATTTACGAAAATATAACGTATATATTAAAAATATTCATATTTACGTTAAAAAATTAACGAAAATAATTAAAGTTATTAAATTTTTATCATTTTTAAAAAATATCGTTAAAAAATAATTAAAAAATAATTTAACGAATTTATTAATAAAAATAACTTTATTTTTTTACGAAAATTTTAATAAAAATATACTTTTTTAATCGATTAAAAACCTTTAAATTAAACGTAATTAAAATAATTAATAACCTTTAAAATTATCGTAATAATATTTATAACATTTAACGATACGAAAAATATTATAATATAATTATCGAAATAATTTTAAAATTTTATAATATAATAATCGATTTAATAATAATTCGATTAATAATAATTTATTATTTTTATTATCTTTTAATAATAAATCGATTAATAATATTAAATTATTTTTTAATAATAATCGATATAATAATTAATATAATTATAATTATAATATTAATTCGATTAATAACGTTATATTATTTTATAATAATAACGAAATTTATAACCGTTATATCGTTTATAATTAAATTAATAAATATATTAATATATAATAAATTTTAATTCGTTACGTATTTTTATCGATTTCATTAAAATATATAATAATAATAATTATAAATTTAAAAATAATAAATATAATATTATAAACGAAAAAATTAAAATTTTTAAAAATTTATATTATAAAATTAAAATTAAAAAATATATATACGTTAATATATATTTAACGATATTAAAAAAACGAATATAATAATATTATTACAATTAATTAACCGATATAAATTATACATTTTAAAATATAATTAAACGTACGAAAATATATTTTTATTTATTAAAAAATTAATAAATATATATAATTAAATAACGTTAAACGATAATATTTTTAATTATAAAAAAAAATTTTAATAAAAATTTATTTATTTAAATGAAATTATTAATCGAAAAAATTTAACGTATTTAAAAAAAATTAATTATTAATTATATAATTAATTATAATTTTAAAAAAAAATATCGTAATTATTATATAAAAATATTTTATTTTTTACGTTATAATTTTTTAATAATTAAATATATTCGATAATATTTATTTAAATTTTCGAATTATTATCGATATAATATATCGTATTAAATTATATAATATAAATTATAATTAAAAAATATCGAATTAATATTAAATTAATCGAATTTATTATAATAATAAAAGTTAATTTCGATTACGCGATAAAACTTTATAATATATTAAAAAATCGTAACGTTAAAAAAAATATTTTATATATAATAAAACGAAATATTAATTTATAAAATACTTTATTTTAAAATAACGAAATAAATATATAAATTAACGACGTTATATATAAAAATAAAACTTCGATTTTAAAAATATTAACAAAAATTATAATTAATTTTTATTCGATTATAAAAAAATCGATATATAAAAAAATAATAATAACGATAATAAATAAAATTACGATATTTAATATATTTAAAAAAATAATAAAAATAACGAAAAACCATCGATTGTTATTTTAAATTATTATTTTATTATTTACGACGAAATTAACGATTAAAACGTAATAAATATATTCGTAAATTAAATAATATTTTACGCGATAATTATAACCGACGTTTTTAATTTTACGATTTATAATATTTTATATAATATTACGTTTTATTTTAATAATCGATATATTAATATATTTTAAAATATTATATCGAATATAAAAATAATCGAAATTTTATTTAATAATAAATTTTAATTTAAAACTTTATAACGATTATATTTATATATATTTTTAAATATCGAAATAATAAAACGTTATATTATTCGATTCGATAATAATATAAAATAATATAATTTAAATATTATTTACGTATTTATATCGTTTAAATTTATTACGTTTTAAATTATATCGTTAAATATATCGTTTTTATTATATTTTAAAAATATAAATTATTTTAATATATATTTTAATAATATTAAAAATATATTTATATATAAAAATAAAAAATATTTTATTATTTATAAATAAAAACACTTATAATTTTTATTTAATAATCGTAATTTTATAATTATTTATTATTATTTTATAAAAATTAAATTTCGTTAAATTTATCGACGATTTAATTATTTTATAATAAATAAATTATAATAATTTCGATAAAATTTTAATCGATAAAATTAATAAATATTATTATTAATATTAAATATATAATAACCGATCGAAATAATTTAAATTTATTATTAAAAATAACGTCGATTTTAATTATAATATATTTATCGACGTAATATATATTAATATAAAATTAATATTTTATATTATTAATTAAATTACGATATATTAAATTACGAAATTTTTAAAAAATATAATAATAAAATATATTTAAAATATATTACGAATAATATAAATCGATATTTATTTAAATCTATTCGACGATATTATTTATAATATCGAAAAAAACTTTATTATTAATAAATTTACGATTAATATTAAAGTTTTAAATATTATAGTTAAAAAAATTCCCGTTAAATTTTATAATTTAATAAATAAATTAAAACGATATTATAAATTATTACGACGAATTTTTAAAATTATATCTAAAAATTTATTTAATATAAAATTTAAATATATATTATAAATAATCGTAAAAATTATTAATAATATTATAAAATTTAACGAATTAATATTTACGTTATTAATATTTAACGTATATTTACGATTAATTAATAATTTATTTATAATATTATTTTTAAAAATTAAAAATAACGATTAAAAAAATTATAATTAAAATAAATAAAATTAAAATAAAATAATAAATAATCGATATTTTTAATATAAAAAATAATTCGAATATATTCGATACGTTAAATTTATTATTATAATTAAAAATACGTATTTATCGTAAAAAAACGATTAAAAAAATTTATATATATTAATCGTTAAAAATAATAAAACGTATATAATTAAAATAAATAATAAATCCGTTAATTTTTATATAATAATTATTAAATTATATAATCGTAATATAATAATTAATATATTAAAATTTAATTTAATTATAAAATTCGATTTTAATTTCGATTAATAAAAAAACGACGATAATAAAATATATATATTTTCGAAAAATTTATTTAAAATTTAAAAATAAAAACATAAAAAACTATTCGATAATAAAAATAAATTAAAAATTATCGTTATTTATATAATTATAAAAAAAAATATTAATATTTATATTATCTATTTTTAATATCGAATTTTATTCATACTATTAATATAAAAAATACATCTCTTACCCTTTATTCGATTTTATTAATAGATTCTTATATAAAAATATAACAAATTAAATAGTCTTTTCGAAAACGGGTACGTTTTTTAATTAAATTTCTTATACATATTAAATTACTAATTACTCTTTTTTATTTTATCATATATCTTATTATATCTTATTTATTTTAAAAATATAAAATATAAAAAATAAATCATTAGTTTCGCCTTAATTAAATCGTTTTAATAATATAAATTTTATATCGGTGTATGTATTATTTTAAAAGTTATTTAAATATAAAATTAATTTTATATAAATATTTAAAAGTATTAAAAAATGTTGAAGGGATATGCGACCGTAAAAGGGGATTATATAATTATCCCGAACTACCACTTACACCTTTAAATACCGATATATATTTAAATAACTTTTAAAATAATAAATACATCGATATAAAATTTATATTATTAAAAAAGTTTTATTAAAACGAAATCAACAATTTATTTTTTTTATTTTATATCCTTAAAATAAATAAAATATAAAAATAAATATATTAAAAAATATAAAAAATATAATAGAAGTTATATATAATTAAATCAATTAAAAAAAGATATAAAATATACATTATATATTAATACGATTATATATAAATTTATATATAAAGTTATTAAATACGATATATATTTTAATATATTAGTAATATAAATAAGGCCTAATATTAAAAATAGGTAATATAAATATTAATATTTATAAAAAAACGCAAAAATTAATTTTTAACCGTTTAATTACGTAAAAAAAAATTATAATTTTTAAAAAACTTTTTAAAAAATTAAATACGAAAAAAATTAAAAAATTTATTAATAAAAACATATTTTCGTTTAAAAAATACGATTTCGTTAAATTTTATAATATTTAATTATTTAACTTTTATATCGTTTAAAAAAAAAAAAATTTTTTTTATATTTTTTCGAAAAATTTAAATTTATTATTTAAAATTATAATAACGAAAATAAAAAAATAATATTAATATAATTACCGATTATATAATAATTAAATTAAAAAATAATTATAATATTAATATTTATTTTTATAAAAAAAATAAAAATTTAATTACGCAATATTATATAAATTTTATTAATAAATACGTACATAAATAAAAAAAAATAATAATAAAAATAAACGTAATAAAATAAAATTAATATTATATAAATTATTTAAAAAAAAATATTTAATAAATAAATCGTAAAAAAATTTTTTTTTATATAAACGAAAATATATAAATATTTTTTTTTAAAATACATATTATAAAATAATACGTATATAAATTAATTAACTATTAAATTTATATATAATTAAAATTAAAATTAAATCGTATCATTTTAATTCGATTATTTTTTATTTTAATATTTAAATATTTTTTAATACGATTATAATAATCGTAAAACTTTAATATAATATAATAAAAATTAATATATATTAATAAATTATATATTTTAAATAATATAAAAAAAAACTTTAAATAATTATATTTACGTATAATTTATATTTATTAATATTAAAATCGATCGATTATTTCGAATTAATAAATATATAAATTAATAATATTTTTAAATTATTCGATAAAATATTTAATTAAATGAAAAATTAAAAACGAAAAAAAATAAATTTTTTAATTAAATTAAAAAAATATTTAATTATAAATTATTTAATTACTTTTAACGGATATATTATAATTATAAAAATTAATAAAATAATTTATTTATATTAAAAAAATTAAAAAAAAATTACTTTTATTAAAATTAAAATTAATAATATAACGTATTAATATATATAATAACGTATTCGTAAAACGTATATCGCATCGATTTATTAACTTAAAATTACGTATAATATATTCGAAATAATTTAATATTATAAATTCGAAATTATCGAAATTACGAAATTTAATAAACGATTTAATTAATAAAAAATAAATATCGATTAAAAATTACGATTTATATTTTTAAATTTAAAAACTATTAAATTATTCGTTTTTATTAACGAATTATTTATAAATAATAAAAATTTAAATTTTTAAATCGAATATATTATATTTATTATAAATAAAACGTTTTCGAAATTATTTTTTAATATTAAAAATAATATTATTTATTAAAGTTCGATTAAATTAAAATATATTATACGAAATATTTTAATAAACGAAATTTACGTTATAATATATAACGTAAATATAGTAATAATTTTTAAAACGATAATTTTATTAATTAATAAAAAATTAAATTATTTAAATTTTTTTATTATTATTTATATTAATTCGTATTTATTTTACGAATATTTAATTAAATTAAATATTGTAAAAAAAAAGTTTATAATTAATATTATATTATTTCGATAATCGTATAAAAAATAAAAAATAACGAAAATTAAATAAATTTATAAAAAAAATAACTTTATCGATATTATAACGAAAAATAATGTTAATAAAACATTAAAAACGTTTATTAATATAAATAATATTACGATAAAATTATAAAAATAAATAAAAAAATAAAAAAAAAAATTTATTATCGTTAATAATTAAAAAAAAAATTATAAAAAAAAATTATTAATATAATTATATAACTTTATATTAAAAAATTTACCGTAACGATAATAACGGTAAATATACCTTTATTAAATACCTCGTCGTTTTAAATAACGAAAACTTAAAACATATATTTTAAAAAAATATATAAATATCGATTAATGTAAAATTAATTAATTATATTTTTATATAAATAAATATAATAAATATAATTTTTTTTCGTAATTTTTATATTAAACGATTATTTAATATTTTTTTTAATTTATTAATTAATGACTTTTTATTATTTAATAATATTATATATTATAACGTAAATTGTATTTATTAAAACGTTTTGTATAACGCGTTTTAATTTAATCGAATTTTAATAAATAATATTATTTTTAATATTAAAAAATAATTTCGAAAACGTTTTATTTATAATAAATATAATATATTCGATTTAAAAATTTAAATTTTTATTATTTATAAATAATTTATCGATAAAAATAAATAATTTAATAATTTTTAAATTTAAAAATATAAATCGTAATTTTTAATTAATATTTATTTTTTATTAATTAAATCGTTTATTAAATTTTATAATTTCGATAATTTCGAATTTATAATATTAAATTATTTCGAATATATTATACGTAATTTTAAATTAATAAATCGATACGATATACGTTTTATAAATACGTTATTATATATATTAATACGTTATATCGTTAATATCGATTTTAATAAAAATAAAATTTTTTTTAATTTTTTAACGTAAATAAATTATTTCGTTAATTTTTATAATTATAATATATCCGTTAAAAATAATTAAATAATGTATAATTAAATATTTCTTTAATTTAATTAAAAAATTTATTTTTTTTCGTTTTTAATTTTTTATTTAATTAAATATTTTATCGAATAATTTAAAAATATTATTAATTTATATATTTATTAATTCGAAATAATCGATCGATTTTAATATTAATAAATATAAATTATACGTAAATATAATTATTTAAAATTTTTTTTATATTATTTAAAATATATAATTTATTAATATATATTAATTTTTATTATATTATATTAAAGTTTTACGATTATTATAATCGTATTAAAAAAATATTTAAATATTAAAATAAAAAATAATCAAATTAAAACGATACGATTTAATTTTAATTTTAATTATATATAAATTTAATAATTAATTAATTTATATACATATTATTTTATAATACATACTTTAAAAAAAAATATCTATATATTTTCGTTTATATAAAAAAAATTTTTTTTACGATTTATTTATTAAATATTTTTTTTTAAATAATTTATATAATATTAATTTTATTTTATTACGTTTATTTTTATTATTATTTTTTTTTATTTACGTATATACCTATTAATAAAATTTATATAATATCGCGTAATTAAACTTTTATTTTTTTTATAAAAATAAATATTAATATTATAATTATTTTTTAATTTAATTATTATATAATCGATAATTATATTAATATTATTTTTTTATTTTCGTTATTATAATTTTAAATAATAAATTTAAATTTTTCGAAAAAATATAAAAAAAATTTTTTTTTTTAAACGATATAAAAATTAAATAATTAAATATTATAAAATTTAACGAAATCGTATTTTTTAAACAAAAATACGTTTTTATTAATAAATTTTTTAATTTTTTTCGTATTTAATTTTTTAAAAAGTTTTTTAAAAATTATAATTTTTTTTTACGTAATTAAACAGTTAAAAATTAATTTTCCCATTTTTTTATAAGTATTAATATTTATATTATTTATTTTTAATATCGGACTTTATCCGTACTATTAATACATTAAAATACATGCCGTATCTAACAACTCCATATATAAATCTACGTATAATTATATTAATATATAATATACACTTTATACCCTTTTTTAATTAATTTAATTACATATAACTCCCACTATATTTTCTATATCTCCCAATATATTTACTTTTATATCCCACCTATTTTAAAGATATAAAATAAAAAAAATAAATCGCCGATTTCGCTTTAATAAAACTTTTCTAATAATATAAATTTCATATCGATACATTTATTATTTTAAAAATTATTTAAATATATATCGATATTTAAAGGTATAAATAATAACTCGAAATAGTTATATAATCCCTTTTTACGATCGCATACCCCTTCAACACCTTTTAACACTTTTAAATATCCATATAAAATTAATTTTATATTTAAATAACTTTTAAAATAATATATACACCGATATAAAACCTATACCATTAAAACGGTTTAATTAAAACGAAATTAACGATCTATTTTTTATATTTTACATTTTTAAAATAAATAAAATATAATAAAATATATAATAAAATAAAAAAAAGTAATTAATAATTTAATATATATAAGAAATTTAATTAAAAAACATACCCGTCCTCGAAAAAACTATTTGATTTATTATATTTTTATATGGGAATCCGTTAATAAAGCCGAATAAAAAATAAAAAATATACTTTTTATATTAATAATATAAATAAGACCCGATATTAAAAATAAATAATATAAATATTAATACTTTTTTTTATAATTATATAAATAACGATAATTTTTAATTTATTTTTATTATCGAATAGTTTTTTACGTTTTTATTTTTAAATTTTAAATAAATTTTTCGAAAATACATATATTTTATTATCGTCGTTTTTTTATTAATCGAAATTAAAATCGAATTTTATAATTAAATTAAATTTTAATACGTTAATTATTATATTACGATTATATAATTTAATAATTATTATATAAAAATTAACGGATTTATTATTTATTTTAATTATATACATTTTATTATTTTTAACGATTAATATATATAAGTTTTTTTAATCGTTTTTTTACGATAAATACGTATTTTTAATTATAATAATAAATTTAACGTATCGAATATATTCGAATTATTTTTTATATTAAAAATATCGATTATTTATTATTTTATTTTAATTTTATTTATTTTAATTATAATTTTTTTAATCGTTGTTTTTAATTTTTAAAAATAATATTATAAATAAATTATTAATTAATCGTAAATATACGTTAAATATTAATAATGTAAATATTAATTCGTTAAATTTTATAATATTATTAATAATTTTTACGATTATTTATAATATATATTTAAATTTTATATTAAATAAATTTTTAGATATAATTTTAAAAATTCGTCGTAATAATTTATAATATCGTTTTAATTTATTTATTAAATTATAAAATTTAACGGGAATTTTTTTAACTATAATATTTAAAATTTTAATATTAATCGTAAATTTATTAATAATAAAGTTTTTTTCGATATTATAAATAATATCGTCGAATAGATTTAAATAAATATCGATTTATATTATTCGTAATATATTTTAAATATATTTTATTATTATATTTTTTAAAAATTTCGTAATTTAATATATCGTAATTTAATTAATAATATAAAATATTAATTTTATATTAATATATATTACGTCGATAAATATATTATAATTAAAATCGACGTTATTTTTAATAATAAATTTAAATTATTTCGATCGGTTATTATATATTTAATATTAATAATAATATTTATTAATTTTATCGATTAAAATTTTATCGAAATTATTATAATTTATTTATTATAAAATAATTAAATCGTCGATAAATTTAACGAAATTTAATTTTTATAAAATAATAATAAATAATTATAAAATTACGATTATTAAATAAAAACTATAAGTGTTTTTATTTATAAATAATAAAATATTTTTTATTTTTATATATAAATATATTTTTAATATTATTAAAATATATATTAAAATAATTTATATTTTTAAAATATAATAAAAACGATATATTTAACGATATAATTTAAAACGTAATAAATTTAAACGATATAAATACGTAAATAATATTTAAATTATATTATTTTATATTATTATCGAATCGAATAATATAACGTTTTATTATTTCGATATTTAAAAATATATATAAATATAATCGTTATAAAGTTTTAAATTAAAATTTATTATTAAATAAAATTTCGATTATTTTTATATTCGATATAATATTTTAAAATATATTAATATATCGATTATTAAAATAAAACGTAATATTATATAAAATATTATAAATCGTAAAATTAAAAACGTCGGTTATAATTATCGCGTAAAATATTATTTAATTTACGAATATATTTATTACGTTTTAATCGTTAATTTCGTCGTAAATAATAAAATAATAATTTAAAATAACAATCGATGGTTTTTCGTTATTTTTATTATTTTTTTAAATATATTAAATATCGTAATTTTATTTATTATCGTTATTATTTTTTTATATATCGATTTTTTTATAATCGAATAAAAATTAATTATAATTTTTGTTAATATTTTTAAAATCGAAGTTTTATTTTTATATATAACGTCGTTAATTTATATATTTATTTCGTTATTTTAAAATAAAGTATTTTATAAATTAATATTTCGTTTTATTATATATAAAATATTTTTTTTAACGTTACGATTTTTTAATATATTATAAAGTTTTATCGCGTAATCGAAATTAACTTTTATTATTATAATAAATTCGATTAATTTAATATTAATTCGATATTTTTTAATTATAATTTATATTATATAATTTAATACGATATATTATATCGATAATAATTCGAAAATTTAAATAAATATTATCGAATATATTTAATTATTAAAAAATTATAACGTAAAAAATAAAATATTTTTATATAATAATTACGATATTTTTTTTTAAAATTATAATTAATTATATAATTAATAATTAATTTTTTTTAAATACGTTAAATTTTTTCGATTAATAATTTCATTTAAATAAATAAATTTTTATTAAAATTTTTTTTATAATTAAAAATATTATCGTTTAACGTTATTTAATTATATATATTTATTAATTTTTTAATAAATAAAAATATATTTTCGTACGTTTAATTATATTTTAAAATATATAATTTATATCGGTTAATTAATTATAATAATATTATTATATTCGTTTTTTTAATATCGTTAAATATATATTAACGTATATATATTTTTTAATTTTAATTTTATAATATAAATTTTTAAAAATTTTAATTTTTTCGTTTATAATATTATATTTATTATTTTTAAATTTATAATTATTATTATTATATATTTTAATGAAATCGATAAAAATACGTAACGAATTAAAATTTATTATATATTAATATATTTATTAATTTAATTATAAACGATATAACGGTTATAAATTTCGTTATTATTATAAAATAATATAACGTTATTAATCGAATTAATATTATAATTATAATTATATTAATTATTATATCGATTATTATTAAAAAATAATTTAATATTATTAATCGATTTATTATTAAAAGATAATAAAAATAATAAATTATTATTAATCGAATTATTATTAAATCGATTATTATATTATAAAATTTTAAAATTATTTCGATAATTATATTATAATATTTTTCGTATCGTTAAATGTTATAAATATTATTACGATAATTTTAAAAGTTATTAATTATTTTAATTACGTTTAATTTAAAAGTTTTTAATGAATTAAAAAAGTATATTTTTATTAAAATTTTCGTAAAAAAATAAAGTTATTTTTATTAATAAATTCGTTAAATTATTTTTTAATTATTTTTTAACGGTATTTTTTAAAAATGATGGGAATTTAATAATTTTAATTATTTTCGTTAATTTTTTAACGTAAATATAAACGTTTTTAATATATATATTATATTTTTATAAATAATTAATTTTTTTAATATATAATTATTTAATTATATATTAAAATTATTTTTTATTTTAATTATCGAAGTTTTTTTTAAATCGTCGTTATAATTAAACGTTAAAAAAATTATTATTATATATTTAAAAATATTTTACGAAATAAATGTTTAAAATATTTAATTTTATTTTTTCGAAGTTAAACCTTTTAAAATTTAAATTTATATAATTTAAATTAATAAAGTTTTTTTAAATTTTATTTATTTTTATTATTATATAAATAAATTTTAATTAATTAATAAATTTAATATTATAATATTTCGTCGAAATAAAAATTTTTTTTTTATTTATATAAAGAAAAATTTTTAATTATAATTATTTAATAATAATAATTAATATAAAAAAAATAAAATAAAATAAAATAAAATAATAAATAAATTAATTTAAAAGTTTTTTCGTAAATAATTAAATCGTTAATATATATACGTTTCGAATTTAATTAATCGAAAATAAAAATTTATAAAAGTTAAAATAATCGTTTTTATATTTAATTAATTATTATTAACGTAAAACGTTTCGAATAATTAATTAAATACGATAATAAAATTTTTCGTATATAATAAACGCGAATTTATTAACGTTTTTTTATATATTATATATAAATATTATTTAATATATTACGTATAATATATTACGCTTCGAAATTTTTAAAATAATATAATTAATTTTACGTTTTTAAAAATTATTAACGTAAAATACTTCGAATTTTTAAAAATAATTTAATAATTAATCGTTTTTTTTATTAAAAATTTACGCATTCGATTAAATTTTAATATTTTTTTAAATTAAATTATAATAAAATAGGTAATTTTTTTACATTTTAAACTTTTTTAAATTCGTAAGTTTTTTTTAATAAAAACCTTATTATTTATATTTAATTTATTAATTAAATATTAATTAATATTAAATGATAAAAAGTTATTAATTAATAAATCGAAAAAAAATATTAAATAATTGTTTAATAAAAAATTATAAAAAAAGATTATATTTATTATATTTATTTATATAAAAATATAATTAATTAACTTTATATTAATTAATATTTATATATTTTTTTAAAACGCATATTTTAAATTTTTATTATTTAAAACGACGAAACATTTAATAAAAATATATTTATTATTATTATTATTACGGTGAATTTTTTAATATAAAATTATATAATTATATTAAATATTACGAAAAAAAAAACTTATAATCGATATTATATTATTTCGATAATTATATAAAAAACGAAAAATAATAAAAATTAAATAAATTTATAAAAAAAATAACTTTATTAATATTATAACGAAAAATAATATTAATAAAACATTAAAAACGTTTATTAATATAAATAATATTATAATAAAATTATAAAAATAAATAAAAAAATAAAAAAAAAAAGAAATTTATTATTATTAATAATTAAAAAAAAATTTATAAAAAAAATTATTAATATAATTATATAATTTTATATTAAAAAATTTATCGTAACGATAATAATAATAAATATACTTTTATTAAATATTTCGTCGTTTTAAATAATAAAAATTTAAAATATATATTTTAAAAAAATATATAAATATCGATTAATATAAAGTTAATTAATTATATTTTTATATAAATAAATATAATAAATATAATTTTTTTTCGTAATTTTTTATTAAAAAATCGTTTAATATTTTCTTTTTAATTTATTAATTAATAATTTTTTATTATTTAATATATATTTATTAACGTATAAAATAAAATTTTAATTATATTAATATTATTTTTATATATTATTTTCGTTTATTTATTTTTTATTTTTTTTATTAAAAATTTATCGCGTAATTTTTTCGAATATATTTCGATTATATTTTTTATCGTAAAATTTATATTTTTCATTATTATTATCGTAAATAAAATACGTTTATTTTTTTCGTTTTTTCGATATTTATTTTTTTATTATATTTATTTTATTATTTTATATTTTATTTAATATAATTAAAATTTTTTTAATTTTTTTAATATATTATATATTTAATATTATTAAATTTTATAAATTTATAACTATAATTTCGATATTAATATAAATTTAAATTACGTTCGTTATAATCGGCAATTTAAAATAACTTCGATGGCGACGTTATTACGTTAATATGTGCTTAATATTACGCCGGCGTTGTCGTTTTTAAAAGGTAATTATGCTATACCCGGAAACATAGGCCTATTTTATTGTATTCTTAAGGCTGGTAAGACATGGCTGTTTTAAATAGTTATATTGACTCTGCTAGCGATACGCGCTTTCAGGACTAGCTAGATGCTATGGAAGACTGCTATACTAAAGAATTCCCGCTCCTCTCGGAGCAGACATAAACGAGAGATACGAATTTTAACGAATTTAGAAGCTAACTGGACCTGGTCGGGCCGCCTAACACCAAGAAGGGCGGCAGCCTCCGTAAGTAGGTGGTGGGCAGTATCCGCCACACCCTCCATAACCACCACCATACCCTCCTCTACCGAAGAATTGATTATTGATGGTGCCGTAGTTGTTTCCGTATACATCCCCAGCTTCGGCTCGAGTTGCGGCAACGAAGTTGCCGTCTACGATGGAGCCTAAAGTCGAGCGAGACTCATCCTTCTGGATGTGGTCAACGGTGTTGTTTATGAGAGCGAACACCTCAAAGGCTCCGGTCTTGATGTCTTGCGCGACAACCATGTTCGTCACCGTCTTATTCCATGACGAGTTCTTCACAGTGATATCTAGTCAGATAAGTAGTGAATTAGCTGTACTGCCTTGCACGGGGTTCGATCTAATGTACTCACCTTTCCAATCGCCGGATGTGACGTCTCTGCTATGGGCGTGAACGCTCCCGTCTCCGCCGATGAATGATACGACAAGGGCGTTATCGGTCGAGAAAGCCGAAATAGGCGTGCCTGTTTGAGCGTTTCCTGGGACAGAGAATCCCTCTGACCAGGTCTGGGCTGTCTGGTCATATACGATGCTCTTGATGGAACCATCAGTTCCCTGGTAGAACACCAGGGATCTCTCGTAGACGGCCGCCACGGCAAGATGGCTGTTAGAGTGAACAGCAACGTTTCGTAGACCTTCAAGTTCAGCATCCCCCCACTCTTCCGAGTCGGGATCGAACTCGCTGGCCTTGAGCTGGCTGTCATCGTTAAGGTACAGAATCAGAGTCTTTGATTCAGCCTCATTAGCCAATATTTACAATCTCCGGACTTGAAAGGCGGGGGTAAATTCCTGTGACTTACCTTGCTGTCCGAAACGACATATACGGCGGGGGTACCGGGTTTAGCGCTGTCTGTGACCAGTCGCTGATCTTGAAGATCTTCGCCGTCGTAGATTTTCTCTACCAAGCTGGTATTATCAAGAGCCAGGAGACAAATGTTACCACTGGCAAGAGTAATCGAGCCTGCGGATTGCAGAATGCGGACAATGATTTTGATTTGTTGACTCATGATGGATGATTAAGAGGTCTTGGGTAACTAGAATTCAAGGCGGTGTTGGATAGAATTAGGAAGAGGGGCACGTTGAGAACTTGGTAGAATAGTCGTTGGCTACGGAGACGAATTGTTTAGGAGGGGGGGTTGGGTAATACCTCCTTTTAAACTCCCATAACCCCCCTCTATTTTCGTCGATACTTGAAGTCCTCCCCCTAGAGCTTTCGGGATGATCTCGGTCTACCCAACCATCGTAACACTCATATGAAAACATAACGCATCCGGTGTCAACGATAATGGTTGGAAGCCACCGCGGCCACCTATGGAGTGTGCCATGATGAGTGCGGTTACATTTCAGCTGTCGTCTTCACCGAGGTCACACCATTGATCGCCGTAGCATAATATTGAAGTTTATTCCGGACCCGAATCTTTAGTCTTCCATCCAGTTCTGTGATTCAAACTTGACATGCTTTCAAATAACTCCTTGTCCCGAGTTGTAAGTACGTGGTACGGCGTCGTAAGTTGGACAATCATGTATGTCATCTTAGGCTACAACGGCGCGTCCCTCCATCAGGCTTAGAAGGCTTCATTACTCCAGCCACTCTCAGTTAGAATCTGTATTAATTCACTCGATTTGTTGTAAATAAAGGTGTGAGTCTTTCTAGGTAAACACCCCGTTGTCCTTGAGCTTCATTCATACCTTAATGGCCTATCACTAGTTTATCGTCCGTCGAATAAGGCCAAGATAACCCATAAACAAACGGTTAAGATCATCTGATATGCCATAAGAATGTGTTAGCAAGCGGATATAGTTGCCGATGGAACACAGGGTTTATAAGTTGAGCCCGCGTACGGTATTTCATTAATGTAAAACCGATAAAATTATTTTTAAAATGGATTTTACCATTAAAAAAAATAAAGTTTTAATATTTATATAAAAGTTATTTTATTTTTATTTAAAATAAATATAAATAAAATTAAAATAAAATTATTTTCGTTTTTATTTTATATTATATAATAATAAATATTATTTCGATTTATTAATAAAAAAGTTAATTACGAAAAAATTTATAAATTATATTTTTTACGTTATATTAATTATATTTATTATATATTATATTATAATATATTATTTTACGTTAATAAATTACGCGTATATTTTACGTAATAATTTATATTACGTTTTTATTTAATTAATTAAATAATTTAATTAAATAATTATATATATTATAATAATTATATTTAAAATTATTCGTATTTTAATAAATAATTTTATTAATTAAATTAAATTAATTATATAAATTTAATTTTTATTTAATATATTTTTCGTAATATTTTTCGAAAGTTTTTTCGTATTATATATTTAAAATTAAATATAAAAAAATTATATTAATAAATTTTCGTAAAATTTTTTTTAAAAAAAATAATATAAAAAAAATTTTACGACGATTTTTTAAAAAAAATAATATAAAATAATTTTTCGTAAAAATTCAAAAATATTACGAAAATTATATTAATTTTATTTTATTAAAATTATTTTTATTATTATTTTTTTTATTTACGTATATATTTATTAATATTATATAAATATTTAAATTTTTTATTTAAATTTTTTTAATAATATAAAATTTATATTAATATATATATTATTTTAAAAAATATTTAAATATAAAATTAATTTTATATAAATATTAAAAATTAATAAAAATTATTAAAAATTATTAAAAAAATATATATAATCGTAAAAATAAAATTATATAATTATTTCGAATTATTATTTATATTTTTAAATATTTATATATATTTAAATAATTTTTAAAATAAAATATATATCGATATAAAATTTTTATTATTAAAAAAATTTAATTAAAATAAATAAAATAAATAAAATAAATAAAATAAATAAAATAAAGAAAATAAATAAAATAAATAAAATAAATAAAATAAATAAAATAAATAAAATAAATAAAATAAATAAAATAAATAAAATAAATAAAATAAATAAAATAAATAAAATAAATAAAATAAATAAAATAAATAAAATAAATAAAATAAATAAAATAAATAAAATAAATAAAATAAATAAAATAAATAAAATAAATAAAATAAATAAAATAAATAAAATAAATAAAATAAATAAAATAAATAAAATAAATAAAATAAATAAAATAAATAAAATAAATAAAATAAATAAAATAAATAAAATAAATAAAATAAATAAAATAAATAAAATAAATAAAATAAATAAAATAAATAAAATAAATAAAATATATAATAAAATATATAAAAAATTAAATTAATTAAAAAAATATATAAAATATTAATATAATTATATATAAATTTATATATAAAATTATTAAATAAAATATATATTTTAATATATTAATAATATAAATAAATATATAAATAAATATATAATAAATTTTATAATATTTAACGTTAAAATTTATAACGAATTTAAAAAAATTATATAAATAATTAAATTTAATATAAATTAATAATATTTTAAATATAATTATTAACTAAAATAAACCGGCGGTAAAAAGCTGTTCGATAACCTTAATTACTTATAAACCTTATAATTACGTTTGACTCCTGTTCCTTAATTAAGTGGCGTTGATATGACCGCACAAATTATATGCACTCACCTGCAATATAACAGAATACGGGAGGTGGGGGATGTTCCATGGCAGCTGAACCATATTCTTTATTGGTGTCTCCAGGATGATCGAGGCAACCGTATCGTCGAGGGTACGGCATGGCAAGTTGGGTACGAAGAGTACGGACAAAAGATGGTATCTCCCTAAGTCCGCGAAAAGTTCGTTCTAGCACACAGTTCCCCGGGATTTCTATTTTGGAGTAAATCTTAGTCTCAAAGTTAGAGCCTCTGTCGTTCACCGTTGGAATATTCGACGTTATCATGGTTAAATCGCTTGTTCCCAAGAATCTATGGCATGGAGACCGCCGTGGGGGCGATCCAGGACGGGAGCGGGAGAAGGAGGTAATTCGATTCGGTGTCAACTCCCTAGATGATAAGGTCATCAATCAAGCTATCGTAATGTTGAGGTTTACCAAGACCGGATCAGGTATGTGATGTTTTCAGTTCGGAGGTATGCGCCGGTTCTTTAGATTCTGCATTGCTGATCCGTTATAATGAGCATCAAGTTAAGGGCGGTAATGGGTTCTTTGTCAATATCCCAGGCCAGGATGATGCCGTTATTTTCACGGCGGCCCATAATCTCATCGACAGTGACAAGAATAGGACCACGAGTATGAAGGCCTGGTGGCCCGGGGCTGACAGCTGGACCGATATCGCCGAGAAAGATACCCGGATCAGCAAGGTGTTTTTGGACAAACCCACAGAGGAGTCCGCGATAGATGATTTTGGCATAATCCTAATTAAGAGAACGAACAAACCCCCTCCCCCAAGGACGGCGTTTGGGTTTTCTCTCAGACTCGGCGAGGAGGATAGGATCGACGGGCTATGCAATATATCAGGTTACACGACAAGCAACAACATGGGTGATAACCCGACTCGGAGTACAGGCCTATTTGTGAACCCTATTTTGAAAGAAAATCAGCTGGAATACCTCATACCAACTCAGGGCGGTATAAGCGGCTCGGTCGCTTGGGTGGGGTATAATGGTAGTCCGGTCGCCGTCGCCATACAGTAGGAACCCACGTAATGGTTGAGAAGATCTTAGCTTGGCTGACCACGGATCCTCCTATATCTAGTAACTACGGACCGAAACGCAAAAGCCCTAAGTATGGCAGCCTTGGGTCCCGTATCAACATGAAGATGATGCGTGAAATCTTCGAGTGGACGGGCGTATACAACCGCGCCGTAAATATATGGGCACAGCCGTCGGGAAGGGCACAAGCACCTCCGAAGCTTCCCCTTTGCATGGTCTGGTCAGAAGAGGACAAGCTCCTACGCGTCCACGTACAAGATGAATCGGAGCCGAAGCCAGGGGAGTCAATTTTCGAGGCTCTACCCGTGTTTTCAGCAGCGGTGCTTGAAGGAAAGAGTCCCAGAGAGGAGTATGGTTTTGCGCAACCAGACAAGAGACCGGGCGCTAAGAATGGGGCTCTCCGCTGGATTTCCTGGAACGTGGAGTGGAAGTCAGCTAGTATGGCAAGCGCCCTTAGCCGAGCACGGCTCGCGCGTTGGGAGATCAAGGGCAAGACGGCGCTCATAGCCCTCAATTGGCAGGGTGATATGTGGCAGGTTGCAGTTCGTACCGATAAGGAGGTGGTTGAGGAATGGGAACTTGAATTTCCAGGTACCAATTATTTGGGCATCGCATACCAGAAGAAATCGGATAAACCTTTAGACGTAAGTATAACCAATTCCTGGGCCTCGTACGGAACGAGCCTAGATATATGATCCCCTTGGCTAACGTGAGCTTAGAGCTCATATTACAGGTTCGTGCTCCGCAACGTATGAAGCAATGGCGATGAGTCCGTACGGGGTTGACAGGGGGATCCGTGGGATCGAAGGAATGATACGGGAAGCGAATCTGCCGCGGCGGCAGGATTGGCGGGATTTTGCGTTCTTTATGTCGAGTAAGTATGATGCGCTTGCAGTTTCTCCTATCAAGAAATCTGTTTGGAACTGGCAGTTGTACGCCAGTTCATAATGAATGAATTCCATCCCGACCACAGGCTATCGAATGCTTTTTGGGACATTATTTGGTCGAAATGTGGACTGTGAATGTCAATCCGGGATATTGTAGTTGAGCCGTTAAGCGGGAGGAAAGAAGTAAAGAAGTTATCGGGATAGCTAGGTAGCGAATAGGGGGTCTTAGGTAGGCTGGTATTTTCGTACAATGCAAGTACCTAGGTACACAAGGTACAGCACAATACGCCCTTGCCCTAAACAAATGGGGCCCTAAGAGTGTGGCCAGGGTACCCGTGGAGGGCACTCCCTCGCCGTACCTCACACGTGACACCACTAAAGAGTGCCGCTATGCCCTGGCCCAGGTGCATATATGTATGGGGACCTGGAGAGCCCTATAAATCAAGCTACCCTGGCCCAAATGCCCGAAACCGCCAAACCGCCAAAACTCATGGTTTCATAGTCTGATTACACAGTAGGCCCGTACTATGCGCTATACTGTATTTTTTTTAGGTGCTAAGTCCACTATATTATAGGGCACTCTAGGGCATTCAACGCCTTGTTACACCAAACCAATTTGACCAATCAAAACATGTTCTTATACCTCACTAATTTCAAAGCTTCCAGCGCTTTATAGCTACTAAATTACAGCGCACTTTCGTAAGCTATACGTACCTACGCAAATAATATACTAAGCGACAGCGACCTTAAGCGCTATAAGACCTATATTTATAGTAGGGCGATTGAGCCTAAATGCCCTGTAATTATAGTGGTGTTGATAGTGGTGTTGATAGTGGTGTTGATAGTGGTGTTGATAGTGGTGTTGATAGTGGTGTTGATAGTGGTGTTGATAGTGGTGTTGATAGTGGTGTTGATAGTGGTGTTGATAGTGGTGTTGATAGTGGTGTTTATAGCGGAATACAGTGTGTTCTCACAGTAACTAGGAGAAAGGAGCACTATATACGAAGGTACTATAATAAAACGCTAGATGCCCTATAATTATAGTGGACTTAGCACCTAAAAAAAATACAGTATAGCGCATAGTACGGGCCTACTGTGTAATCAGACTATGAAACCATGAGTTTTGGCGGTTTGGCGGTTTGGGTCAAATGGCCCACCGTCCAAGCCGCTAGTGCATGTCGATGAGCACTAATACTATATAGGAGTAGCCCGTAACTGAGCCCGATTTCAGCCGGACAGGGCAACCCTAGCTAGCAACCCTAGCTAGCAGCCCTAAGCGGCCTTAAGCGGCCGCAGCTGCGTTGAATTTAGTGCAAAACATCAATTTTCCGGCTGACGAGGTTCGCTTTTGTGCACTTTTGTAGGCGCCGGCGCCGCCTATTCATATTTTCCCCTTTTGTAGGGTACCTACTTATGTAGTTTTCGTATTTTACAGTATAATATACCTACTTATTCCACCACCTACCAGGTATCCAACCCATCCCTACCGCCATACCAATCTAAGGTACCGAAGGGTTTCCCAAAGAACTTCATTATCATATTAAACTCACCCTCCCAATGGCTGCTTTCTCGCCCATCACCCCATACATCCTCGGCACAACATGCTTCAGTCGGGGGCTAATGACCCTCGTCTCGCCACGAAAAGAATATGGTCATGTCGGCCTACCGCTAGAAGCTCGCGTTCAAGTCACCCCCGAGACGGCTTCCGATAACGACTCTATCGCTGGCTACGCCTCACCCCTCATGTACTTTAAAGGCATCCGCGAGATTAGCTACGGTCTGACGCTGGTGGCGTTGCAGCTGCAAGGAAACGACAGTGCCATCACAACCTTCGCGGCTGTCTTGACGCTTGTGAGACTCGGCGACGGGCTAGTTGTTTGGTTGAAGGGGGGAGAGGAACTTAGATGGAGGGCGATTGGCCATTGGGTAACAGGCGTTGGCTTCCTCGGATGGGTAATCCGAAGGTGGAAGTCCTGAAGTCTCTTAATCAGCGAGCGCCATCCCCCAGGATTGACGGTATTGCCTCTCGATAGGTCCGGGCTAGCCGCTTGCGACCGGGAGAAATACATTCATGGTTGCTCCTTATGACACATCCAATATCATCTGAGATCGCGAAGCCACCAGCTGCGCTGCCATTTACCATGCACCGTCAAGAGCACCACATAAAATTCATATCAAAGAGATATGTGAGCAGCTAGTATGAAGAAACATATGAGAACGGAACACGTCAGAGCCCCCATAATCAACATGGTGAATTAGTGAAGATATCCCAAACTACCAGCCCAGGCACATCTTGATTCAAATTTGGAAACGGAACGGGAGGAAGACAAGATTAAGACAGATCCACCAGAACCACGTCTGCGGCCAAAGATTTAGATAAAAGTCGCCCCAGCACCCGCAGTTGGTCCCATAAAACGACGAACAGACCTTCTTCCATCACCACTATCGCCCCTTTTAACCCCACATTTTACCGTCCTGCGAACCCGTCACAAATCACAGCGCCGACTCAGAGGCCATAACCCACGCGTGATACGCTCAGCGCGGTACGGATGTGCTCCATAGCCAGGGGCACCTTCTCATGGCTGGCCAATAATTGAGCAGTCTTAACAACATTCTTGATCTCACGTCCGTTGACGTCGTATGACTGCAGATCGACGAAGTCATCCGGCTGGAGTGTCGACTCCTGGTGAGACCCTAGGATGAACCGCTCCCATATCTGTCGGCGTGCTGGAGTATCAAGAGGAGGATAGTGTATAGTGAGGTGGATTCGGCTTTGGAAGGCCGGATCGATGGCTTCGACACGATTAGTAGTCATGAACAGCATGCCGCGATAGTACTCGAGCAGCCTCAGGAAAATAGCCACGATGCTGTTCCGGCCAAGGCTATCCTTGCCACGAGTAGCGAGAAGGATGTCACATTCATCAAGAAGAAGGACAGCATCCCACTTCGCAGCTACTTCGAGGATCATCTTAAGATTCTCCTCTACGGATTCAGGTTCAGCCCCAAGTTCACCAGCACCCATGGCGTATAAAGGGCGCCTTAGCTTCTCCGACACTGTAGACATAACGAGACTACGTCAGCATCACAGACTCAAACTCGTTTCTCTTAAACACTTACCGGCTTCAGCTGTCAGGGTTTTACCAACACCCGGGGGTCCTTCAAGAAGCATGGCGATACCTTGACCTATGGATTTATCAGCTTTGGCTGACAGAATTCGAGTGTTGAGAATATACGATACCTTTACCCTCAATAACATCATCGAACCGATCTTTATTCTCGACGTGGCTCTCCACGAAGGCCGTGATCAGCTTCTTGTGCCCTCCAGCCAACACGAGACTGTCAAATGCGTCGTCATGCCACTGGATATCTTTAACGTTCTCGATGTAGAAAGTGACTATGGAGCACGGTGAGAATTTATGCAAGCAAGGGAGTGTATGGTCGAGCCTGTCGTAGAAAGCACTAACCCCATTTCTTAATCTTAAAGCAGTAGCCATTTACGTATGCGCTACATAGGTGCAACAAGTCATCTGTCAAATCCGGCCTTTTCGCTATAGGATGTTAATTAGATTCAAGACGGCTCCTTGGAACATTCCATATTACTCACAATACTTCATACCCCGCTTCGGACCGTTCCTGTGAATCACGGGCGGCGGCGGCGGAGGAGGAGGAGGTACAGGCGGCCAGTTCATAGGACGACCAGGAGGATGGGGTGGGACCTTGATGTGATCAGCTTAAGTCATCCGCATACTATTATGTCTGTCTTAGCACCTACGTTCGACGGCCGTCCCCTGCCTCCCATGGCAGGGAAGGGCTGAGCAGGTGAATGCACCTGATCGGAGACATACATCCCGGGTTTCAAGAGGCTAGAATCAAAAGGGACCAGGTCGCTATTATGCTCGGTAAGACTCGAATATGACGAGGGGTCAACGACGATTCTCCCTTCGACCTAGACATAGCCGTCAGAAGGGCACTATTTTTTTCTGAGGAAAAAAAAAACCATTATCTTTTTAGGCACTCACAGTCCGCTTTTGTTTCCCATCTATGATCATGCCTTTATAGGCGCCATAGTAGTACGGTTGAAGATGCATGGCCTTGAACTTCTCACCCCGCTTCCGAAGAGTTTCCTTGACTTCGTCCAACTTAGGGTGATAGGAAGCAGGGAAGGCATCGAGATCCTGGATTTTCGTCGTACCGGGGAAGTCGAGGACAATGATAGTCTTGGACCCATAACCAAACCCATCTCCGTCACAGCTGATCTCGTTGACAGTCAGTTGGAAGAATTGGCTGCCGAGGCCCGGTAGATACTGAGCTCTTTGGAGCTTATAGATGCGGTCGTAGCCATCTTCGTATGAATAGACGTCGATACCAGGCTTAAAAATCGTCCACAGATGATCGAAGGTGATGACTCCATTCTGGTTCAAGTCGTTGCTCAGGGAGATGGTCTCTCTCAGTTCGGACCTAAGGATCTTTTGAAGAAGGCGGGCATGGCTCCTACCAACGGGGTCCTCGATCTCACGGACGATTTTCTCGAGACGGTTCCATTCATAGAAGAAGCAGTGGAACGGGGCCCTGAACACAAGTTTCTTCAGGGTCGTGGTGATTCCCGTGTACTCCTTGAAAAGTTCACCTAGCATCGACTTCAGGTGGGAGCTCTGGACGACGATGGAGTGGAGGACCATTTGTTTGCCGTCGCCGTGGTTCCTTTGCATGCGAATCAAGAGCGCGTGACGTCTGCTCTCGCTCTCTTCTTCGGCCGACGATCGCACGTCCTTCGGCAGCTCGTCTACCCAGTTGATGCAACAACCACATATCGGATCGCCTTCATACAATGTCTTGACGTCGCAAAGCTGCCCAGAGTCATCATTTTGCGGGGTCTCGTCGTCGGAGATGGGTGCATCCGAATCAAGCTCTGACCAATCAGCAATACTAGTTTCCAGCATCGTAGGAAGCTGCTGGCTCTTCAGCTAGAAATAAATTAGCCGCCACTAGTTCAAATATCTCCTATCGACAATATCTTACTTCCTCGGTGCCCCTTTTAACGTCCATTCTAGCCAGGTTTTTTTCTCTCGTTCTCCTCGGATGGGGCGCCTAAATCAGCTAAAGGGGGGAGAGGAAAAAAGTTTACTCAACGGCTCTGTCATCATGGGAGCTTCGTTCGTATATAGGACATACCACATCCAAGACAGCCTTGATAGTGTAACCTTACAGGTCGAAGAGCCTCATACTAGGTAGAACATTATTCCCAAATCAAGGAAATCCATTTGGTCCGATGCATGTAATCATATAGTGTGACCACATGGGCTCTGCCTATTGGCCCCGGACTCATGCAGTGGTAACCGCCTGGCTGTAACTACAATCCCACAGATTTTAGGCAACTGGATCACCGGACTCTTTGCATGGAGCTCTAATTAGTCTTACCGTTATCGACATGCGCGACTTGAAATGATCGTATGCTGCGTGGCAAGCCGACATAAGTCGTGATTGTTCCTACGATGGAGTCGGATTCTCTTCCACTTAGGGGAACCCTTTTAGATTGCCGTGTGGAGAGCGAGACTCCCACATCCGCCATCCGCCCTTCTCGCGAGAGCGGGTTGCACGAGAAAAGGCCGTCGCGATATTACATGCGCGTACTGTTGAATCAAACTTGGACACATCGTAGCCACGAAAGCCTAGTTATTTATACATCATGTAGTCGAGGTAGGATATGATGGCATGTGTGACATCAGTCAATTCTATCCCACATATCATTGCATCTAATCTAATGCAGTTAGTCGTGAGAATGCTTCCCTGCTCCACTGGGTTATAATTCCTCCCGGCCATTGGGGCCGGTTTTCGCAGTCCGACTCGCAAGTCCGACTCACGGCCGCGCACCGCCTTCTAGTTCGATTTCTTGGCCCGAACATTGCCTCCTTTTTGGGCAATCCGTGGCGGGATCTGTCTTCGGCTTAGTTCCAAGAATCCCGACTGAATGGGTACATCACCTACTCGACTCGCTCGGTTTTTCTTCTTCGTCCTGATTGTATCCCACGACGAATGCGCAATACAATCGGAAAAGGAAGCGACCAATAACACCTAGCCATCCCCGCTCTTCACGGAGCTCCCGTCGAAACTCGCTTCGTACAGAACTGTGATCTTCATCATCTGACCCGCCTGGTTTTGAGCATCAGAATTAGCCACGAGGCCTCGGTGGGGTTCACGAACCTGCATGTGCCGCTGTGTCTTCGTCAAAAGCGTGTCGGAACCCATGGCCAAGCTTCAGTACCGTGTTACCGATAACATGTACCAGCAAGCCCAGAGCGAGTACTAAAGGGACGAGTTGACTAGCCGAGTCCACCGTGTTGACGCCCCGGATGTTATTATACCGAATGGTAACCTCGGCGCCGGTGACGAAAATAGCGAAGGGAAGCAAGCTCCAACCCTGTAGGAAAATATGCTGAAGTATGTTTTGCACAATGAAACTTCTTCCAGTAGGTCTCGAAGCGGTGAAAGCTTGTAGAGTCGCTTCGTCTATGTTCTGGTTATCGGCAGCGGATAACGACGGAGGAACCGGTCCTTGAATCTCGCGTTCCTCCTGCGCTTTTTTTCGAAGGAATCGACGGACTATGCAAATGGTCAGGAGTCTAGTCCGCTTCTATGCATGCTTACTTCTCGCCCGCCCTGCATTCCTATTTAAGCTATTCAACTCTTGCCTAGGATTCGACTCACCTAGGAACAAGACCAGCGTCTGAACGAGCATCAGCAGAATCATTATGCCGAAGGCGACGTCCGATATCGTCCAGATGACCTTGTTGAAGGTTCTGAACCACCCCCGGAGGCTGACCTTAGTGAAGAAGAATCCAAACTCGTCCTCGCAGCCGGACATAGGCAACAAGTCTAACCCCAACCACCAGTACCAGCTGAAATAGTAACAGAACGAGCCCCATAGTAGGATGGCGATTACGCCACGGAAATCGACAACACCTTTCCATAGGTCGGTACCTATTATATTCACCACAAGCTGTGGGACGAGAAGGAAGAAAAGGAGGTATGCCTCCGGAGCAAACAGAGTCCTCGAGGCGCTCTGTTGGACGAGCACAATGAAGTTGGCGAGAATGAATGCGATAGTTGAACTATTGATAGCCTTGAAGGCGAGCCTCACCGACGGCCTCGCGAGCACAAGGGCGATGAATTGTAAATAGAGGCCGAGACGGACGCCCAACCTATAAGGATTCGCATATTAGTATATCCGGCGGAATGCCCAATCGGGGATCCAACCAACCCGTATAAGTCTGAGTTGCCATCAATCGGACAACTTTTACCATTGCCATCTGCCATCGTTACGATAGGTAAGGGTACCTAGGTAACATGTTGGAATCTGCGTTGATGGTTCAGTTTAAGGGGCCGATAATAATTATAATTCTCTCCTTTATGAGGTTGCATGGCCGTCGCTTAGTGTCTCCAGAATCATCGTAGCGCTCTGCGCGTGCGGCTGAGGCAACCGACCTTGTGATAGAGGTAATGGTCCAGAACGCTCTCGGTAGCATCGTGGCAGCGCGCGCTAAGACCATTCAGGCATTTGGGCCAGGGTATATTTCAGCTTTCAGCTTTAGAGCCTAAGGTAAATATTCTGCCCTACCTAAGACATTGTAGCATACCAGTATGCCTTGCGATGTTGCTTTTTCTGCCTTGAGAGTGTAGTGTGTCGACTAAAAGTAAGCAGCAACCCTCCGTGTCGGCGAGGGACGATCAGACAAATTCTGAAGCCTATCGATTTACTTACAAGCGTTCCACGATATCATCTGAAGTCACCATTCTCTACCTTATTTAGGATTTACGCTACCACGAATGGTCGAGTAAACCAAAGGAGCCCGCCGTGCAAGATGGGATTGGAAAAGAGTTGCGAGCTTGAGGGCAACCCTGATTTTTACGGAATCGGTATCAGACTCGGCCTCTATGCGCAATCACTGACAACACTTTTGGTGACTCTCTTCGTCCAGGAAGAAGAAGCTCTAAACCGAATTCTTAACCTGCTCCTTCAGCTTGCCATCTTCGCCGGCACGCTTCTCCTTACGAAAAAGGGTGATATACAAGCCTTCGAAGTTATCATCGTCTTTTGGTTGCTCGTTGGCGCGTTATCGAGCCTTACTGGAAGTGGTCTTAGCGGTATCGGTTCCTTCTCCGGAGTTTGCCGCCTCCTATTCTATACGGCGCTATCGGCATACGGTTGCTGGTTCTTCTTCGCCGGCATTAGCACTATGAAGGGGGCGTCGTGCGCTCAGATCGCTTTCTTCGGCGGTTCTACGCTAGATGGCTGGTTCCGAACGTTTGGGAAAGTCATCGCGGTTGTCGGACTTCTAGCCACTGGCGGAATGCTTACCTGGGCTGCGACGGCTTATATAAAGAAAAGGGACCAGGGGAAGCGGCATAACCTCCGACGGCCGCGGACTGAGATCACTCTTATGCTTCTCTCGATTGCCATGGTCGTCTTATCTATCATATCAACAGAGTATGTTATAAAAGCGAACCGTCTTACCGGAGTAGACGACTTCTTCTTGGTGGGGCAAGTGCTGGCGTTCCTCGTTGGGCTCTTTCAGTTGATTAACACACTGATTCCTGTCTTCTTTAAGGGGCGACTTTGGGCTCCCCGATGCTGGCTTCTCTTTGGACACCATCTTACCTGAGGGTCTCTTAAGACCCCACCGGCCCAAGCTGGTGTATGTCAAGATATAATATCCAGAAACAGTCAGATTTCTTAGGTACCTATCTATACACACTCCGTATAAAGATTGTAGATTAGACTCTTAGATTAATTCTCCGAATGAACTCGAAGCTGCGGTTAATCCCCTTCCCATAAGGAACTTGCATACTCTTCAACACGTTGGTATTAGGAGACTGGCTCACATGGGGGTCAAAGAGTCTACCGTGAGTTGCAGGTTCCGCATAAAGGTTTCCTTGCTAACTTCTAGAACATGATATATTCAAAGGATATTTAATGTATATTCATATGTCTTGCTTCAAGCGCGCAAGCCACGAAATCGCAACGAAGCACGCACTTAGAAGCATGACACAAGCGGCCCATAGCTGCATATATAAGTACCGACCGTCCGCAACGTCTATGAGTGCCCCGGCAATAGGCGGACCGGTTAGGCACGCGACAGAGCCGATCGTCATTATCATGCCCGATCTTGTACCTACCTTGCTTAGATCCGATGTCAGGGCTGGCAGACCCGTCATTGCGATAGTTTGGACACCGCCGTTAACGATGCCGCATAAAACAGCGAAAGTATACAATGCGCCTGGGTCATGTATACCAATCCAACCAAAATACAGCACGCTTGCACCGATAGCGAGTGGCACTAACGTCCGGAATGGACCGAGGTATGCATCGGAGACGAGAGCTGGTATAATTCGACCTGGGACTCCAACGGCGTTGGCGATGAAGAGAGTATTAAGTGAAGTACCAGCTTCCATACCTAGGACCGTTCTCCCATAATGGTTGATCTATTAGGGACGTTAGCTACCGTTTCTTATTTAAGTGGCCCATTACTCCCTGAAAAAAAGGGGGTTGGGCGAGGAGATGAAGGGGTACCCACAAAGTCGTATACAAGATAAACACCCCACAGGATACAGAATGCGCCGGCCGTATAAAGCGAGTAGGGGAGTTCTTTAAAGGCAGCCCACTCAATTAGAGGCCCCCTCGGCCGCGGCGGCAGCCTCGTGCGTGCGAAGACCAACATCATAGCGGCGTTGAACATTACCACGAATCCCATCACCCTCATAGTCCAAGGGAATCCTACCTTTCCCGGCAGCTGCTGCGCGATCACAGGGAAGATGGTCCCCCCTGTAGCGCCACCGCTCGTGACGAGGGCAATGGCAAGGGCGCGCTTTCGAGAGAAGTAGGTGGATACGCATGCGATGATGGGACAATAGAGGATACCCGCCCCGAGTCCTCCACAGACACCCTGAGCTAGGAAAAGCTGCCAGTACTGGGTAGCCAGGGAAGCCATGAAGATGGCAATTACCTGGAGCACGGAGCCGATAGCGATTAAGGAGCGGAAGTAGCCCGCGTCGAAGAGGCGGCCGGAGAACATGCCGATGCTGGCGAGTAGGAAGACTTGCACGCTACCCGTCCAGGAGATAGCTGAGAGGGGCAGATGGAGCTCTATCGTGTAGTAGTCCTGGAAGATTCCATAGCTGTTGAACCAACCGAAGGTGTTGAATAGGGCGAGACTTGAAGCAGTGCGGTTAGAGATATCGTCCCCGGGGTGAAATGATGGGTTTCTCACTGTCCAACGAAGACCTGAACCCATCCGAGTCCGCCATCCGGGGGCGGCTCGACGTCAGGAGGACCGCTGACCGGGGCCGTCTCATTTTCGCTTGGCGGCGATGCCGTAACCCCTCCGTAGCTCTCCTTGTCCGAACTCATGGCCTCTCAAAGCTTGATATTCGGCTTATACTCCAGAGTTGGGGGGGACGCAATTTAGCAACCGAAAGAGGCGAGATATATTATCTTCTGGAGTGCATGTAAGAAACTCGACACTTGTGTATTGTTAGGCTATCTCGTTACGGCCAGCTGACAAACGGAATGTTCCCAACCTCGCAGTTTGCGCTTGTGGATACTAAGGGCGTAAGGTATGCGCCCTTCCGGAATGTCGCATCCATCGTCGGCTAAACACTTACAGAGAAGACCTTTGCCGTACCTCGGTTGGTGGTAGGCAGGTCTCAATACAGGCGCTAGAGGCTTGGTAACATTCGCGGCACTTCTGTAAATAGGTAGCGATAGGACTTCAACGTCTACGTATAACCATTGGAACCCTTAAATATGGAAATATGTGTTGCTTCATCTTTTAAGCAAATATAACGAGCCTTATCCCGAAAATATAGGAGGCACCTAGTATAAAAAGGGCAATGTTTGCACGTAGCCGTCAGTATCCTCCCTGTCAATTGTCTTACATACCCAGGATGGCTAGCTTTTGAATCCTTACGTAGCAATGATAAATAGGAGATACCTCCGCTTGGAATTCGGTACCTACGTGGTAGGGAGGTAATATAATAATGACTCCGAGTTCTCGAGAATAAGGCGGACAATGGACAAGGGTTGAACAGCAGAAATATAAGTTCTCGGCATCGACCTCCGATCCCACATCGTGAAAAAAATCCGGCACGACTCTCATCCAGCGGTTCTCTCCGGTACATGAATGCATGCATTGCAACCTCGCCCGTCTACTCTTCCGACAAATCGTACAAGTCTATCTAATTGAACTCACACATAGGGCTTCACCTGCTCCTCCGTCCAGTCCCAAAATCTTTGCGCAAGGCCTGTACCACCCTCCGACTGGGGTTTCGAGCCTTGGAGTAGATCCTTGGATATCTCGCCAAACCGACCCCATGGAACGACTACCGAACGAATCGCATTAGCATGCCGCGTTCCGAATATACTCACGAAAAGGAGAGCAATATAGGAGAAAGTGAATGGGCAGACTTACTCCAATCGCCCGATCTGTCGAGCGTTACCTTGTCCGAGAGGCCGGCGAATAATTCCGTATATGCTCCATAAATCACCGGTTTCACGATGGCTTTCCGGTAAAGCATCTCGAGGGCGTTGAAATGACGGTCAAGGTCTGTTTTGAGAGCGCCTGGATCCAAAGCCTGCCATTCCGCTTGTTAGGACGTTCCGGACCCAGTTCCATTGACCCAACCAAGACCACTCAGACCAGGGCTCGGTCGATGCGCGATGGGGCCTAATTTCCTGGGGACAGAGAAAAGGAAAAAAAAAAAAAAACTTACGACGCTGATGATGCCGTCCTTACGATACCTACGCGCGTACTCGGTTGCGTGGTAATAGTTACCCACCTTACTGACACCGTACTTGTATGGGTAGAAGATGTCCCTCTTGTAATCTAGGTTGTCCATGTCGATGCCGCCCTTCACGGGGATGAGCCCCTCAGCGGACGCCGATGACACCCAAACGACGCGAACGCTATTCTCCGGGGACGCCTTCGCCGTTTCGATTAGTCTTGGGGTGAGGAGCTTCGTAAAAAGGAAGGGTCCTAGATTGTTAGTGGCGATCTGCAGCTCGTACCCCTGTGCCGACTTGCTCCCGCGTGGAGGCATCATGACGCCGGCATTGTTGAATAAGACGTGCAAGCGTTCCTCTTTGGCGAGAAACGTTTCGGCCGACTTTTTGATAGTGCTCATGTCACTGAGGTCTAGGGGTAGGAGTTCTAGCTTCCCCGTTGACGAGGGGGATGCTTCGCGGATGGATTTGATCGCATTCCGACCCTTTTCTTCGTTCCGCACTGCCACCCAGACAGTCGCATTCTTGGAGTAGAGAATCTGTGCGACTTCCTTGCCTAGGCCGGTATTCGAGCCGGTGACTATACAGACTTTATTGGATAAATCTGGGATTTCTTCGCTGGTATAGTCGGGCTTGATGCTGAACTTGTCGCAGATGGCTGATATGTAGGTCGACATATTGATCCTCCGATAGCTCGGAATAGCTTCGCCTGAAAGGAATAAAATAAAATAACTGATATCGTAGACAATGGATTATTCTCGTATTAAACTTGTTGATGAAGTTCTAAACTATTCCTCTATGTTTACATCGCATCTAGTCTGCATACCCGCCTACGTACTTACCTAGGTATATATAATACCAAGTCGGCGTCGAGGTATCCTTTGATATGTTATCAGTCCGAACGTGACAAGCGAAGCCATTGCGACTCCGAATCCGACTGCGAATATTATTTAATTGAGATTCGGACTCCGATAGTGGACCTATTGACGTCAGATGTATTTAACATTTAACCTACCTAGGCACCCAGATACCTACCTATATAGCGTAGGCACTAAAAGATCCCAACGTTAAGAATATGACCTTTGTGAATACTTAATTTAATTCATACTTCAAGGGTTTCAAACTTTTCAGTCTTCTCCTTCTCTCCTTCTCCAGGCGGGGATTCGAGAGGTGAAGTCGATGCGTCTGACTGGGGTTATGCACATACGAAATATTAGCCTATTATCGTCGGGCTTGAATACAAGTATATTGCCGTTGTACTTTGCTTAACTAAAGGATACCGACTTTCACCTATCCACGAATACGGCGATCCCTATACTCTACGCTCGGGTACTAATATGCGCGACGGATTCAGGATTGAGACTCTATAGACAACGAGGCTGCCAGACGAGCCTGAAAGGGATTCTTGATTCGAATACACGATGGTCACTAGGTTCACCGATCATCACCAGGGTGCTAAGGATGTGCCAAATTAATATAATTAAGGTGCTGGCAACTTGGGTTGGTTCAAGATATACATACCTACCTACGTATATCAAAGAACGATATACCTCTTAAAATATTTAAGCTCAATTGTGTAAAGATGTTTCTCCTGAATATCGTCCTCAGCCGAGATCCCCGAGATCCGCTACTACAGGGGTGGCACTTAAGGTGTTGGTGGCTATTCAGGACAAGAGTATTCCCACAAAACGTAATCTATGTGCTAAGAGTTGGTACTCCCCATATAAATTGCGGCTCGCTCGATGAGATCGGCGATTCCAACGTATGACGGTCTTAAGTTGTGTTTCCCATGAATATGAGCCCAACTTCTTGGGAACTTGCCAAATATCATAGTGGACGACCAGTGGCCGTCGTTTGTTATACTGCAACGCTGACGGTTGATGGCGCAAAGTACATGGCTAGGTAGGTACCTACCTAGGTAATCTAACTCGACTCTCTACATATCATGATATATTTGGAGAAGTTGGCTGCCGTGCTACCCCTCGCCCTTGAGCTACTGCGGGCCGCGCGGGGACTAATGCAATGCTGACTGCCGGGCGCTGGCGGGTATCTGGCTCCCTTGGAGAAGCTCAACCCTACGTACATATGTGCGTATGAAGTCTGTATGAACCGACCCCTCCCGTGTCGGTCGTCATTGGGCATTCTGAAGATCTAAGATCCCAGGGACGTTGTCAAGGGAGAGAGAGAGAGAACTATCTAACTATTTCTGGGTACATCGTATGGGAAAATATGTGTTTGATACCTTTTTTGAGCAGCCACAGCAGAATATCCTACCCTTGGTCTGAGATCTCGGGTGAGTGGGGAACTCCGGAGCGGGCTGTACTATCAGATCATGTCCTGAAAGGATCGCGCAAAATTTCACGTTCAGCCAGGGCGGACATCCCTAGATTACCTATGCGTCGGACGTGTCGGGGGTCCGCGCATAGATATAAGGTGAATGATTGCCGTATAATGATAGCTACTAAGAGCGATTGTGGTGATATGAAGGTTTCCCTCATCACATGTGAATCGCATTACTTAAGATCGAGCTTATCAAATCGCCCAGGATGACAAACGGAAACATTAGCTTCGAGGGTACACGGCCCCGGGGTGTTTGAGTCACTTATGCTGACGAATTTTAGACTATCTCGCCCTCCAAGCTTGTCTTATCGAATGGGCCGACAGCTATGACACGAAAGATTGGAATAGGCTGCGGAAGTGCATAGCGCCCACCCTGCGCGTGCGTTGCCGCCTTCAAGGGGAAAGCCTCTCTCATCAACTAACCGCCCAAACAGATTGATTACCGCTCATTCCTGGACAAGGTCTGGGAGGCGATGCCGGCGGAGGAATTCGTAGCTATGGTCTCGTCACCGACGGTGTTAGGAGACCCGCTTCTCAAGACGCAACACTTCATTGGGGGGTCCAAGTGGCAGAAGATATCGGACACAGAAGTCGTGGGCACGCACCAGCTACGAGTACCACACCAGCGATACACGGACGCTACGCGCGCCCAGGTCGCTGTCAAAGGCCACGCCCACTCTACTAATGTCCACTGGTACACCAAAGTCGACGGCACCTGGAAGTTCGCCGGCTTGGCCCCCGACATCCGTTGGAGCGAGTATGACTTCGATAAAGTCTTTGCTAATGGTCGCGAAGAGTTCGGCGATGAATTAGCGGCTAAGGCCGAGGGCATCCCAGCTAAAGTGTAAGGTTACGGCGTACAGGTTCTCGAGTTAAGGGTTTAGTTAGGTCTGAATAATGATTGGGAAACAATATAATGGCTTCCTTGCTGCGAACTTCTGTTTGCATGTATGATTATTATATAAGGGCTCCGCGGCCGACTAACCTATTCATCGAACTGAAATTCGTCCTACCCGACAAGCTATTCTCGTTACTCGGACTAATCTCCTATCCACACCGACTTAATTTCCTTGCCTACATGTGGTGTTAGAATTCTTGATCCTGCTTAGGTCGTAGTTTCTGGCACTCCTACGTGGTGTGCTCGGTAGCTTGGGCCGGACGAGCTACTTGTACCTCAATTATGTGTTAGAATAAGTCGAGAACCGGGCCTAAACCATAGTAGAAGATGAATAGAACACTCCAACTTATGAATCTTGAGGCTCTGTATACCTACATAGTCAAGTGTTCATGTGACCTGGCGTAATTGACGCGCTTCGTGATACCGTCATACTTACGAGGTGCCCCGCCCTGCGACATAGGTATCCTCTTGGCTGTAGCCCCGAAGGGTATGATAGAGGCCCTTTGCTGAGTCTTAATGCGCCAATTTAACTGGCATACGTATTACTATTATGCCTGATAATTAGAGTTGGATAGTAGAAAATTATTTCCGCACGCGAATGCGATTGGCAAGTTGGTGATAAATCAGGTAACTTGGCTGATCAGACTAGGTAGGCTCGTGCTTTCATCTGAAATTTGAACAAGGTGGTCTTATGCGTTGAAAATAGTGTTCCGCATAGAAGCTTCTGGATTGGGTAGACATAGCGAATAGATCTTGAGTCGCTGTCGAATACCGGGTTTAACGGCTATAACGGCACGTTTTCAAAGCGGTTCGTGGTCGGTGGGTTTTATGACTGGCTGCTTCGAGTTGCTCGTACATGGAATTATATCTAGAATTAGCCCGGGCAGAAATGTCCTTAAAGTGGAGCCTGTTGAGCAATCAACTCATGCAAAAGAGCGACTGAAAAGACTAACAGCGCGGATAAGCTTGCAGCAATAGGTAAGATCGTGGCCAAATTTACTGCAATGGCCGTCATCTAACTGGAATGGAGTAGGTAAAATAGTTGAGAGGTGCTGCGATTATCGGGATCTCTCAACGGATTCACGGTGAATGTTGAGTACTTGAATGACAGAACCCGATATCCTGGAGATTGGAAATCCAATGCGCGCCTAATCTGCAGGGAGCAAGCCCAGTCTTAACAGGGGTTACATATGGCTTGCGTCTGGGCCTGAGCGCCGCAGACGGAACGTCAAAGTAGCCTCGTGGCCGAAGCAGTTATGATTGCTGCTGTGCTGCTGTGCTGCGCATCCTAAGTCGCCAGCCCAGCCCAGCCAGACAGCCAGCGCGGTGAAACCCTGGGTTTGACAACCCCCACGTGCGGCTGGTGGGACATCCGGACACCGGCAACGACCGGGGGGGACACGGGAAAGCGGTCTAATTCAGGACGAATTCGGTGGTGGAGACATTCCATTCTCCCAGCAGCAGCCAATCTAGAACTACGTGTACGCATTAGTATCTTAGATCCCGTTTATTGACACAGGGTTCAACATCTAAGACGAGAAACTCGGCGCGTCTCTTGAAAAGCTTGTATAAAAGCTTGCCGTAACGTTTGTTACCGATATGAAAAAGACCGACGGCGAATTGTTCTTGTTTGCCAATGTCTTGAGCATTAATGCCCAGAACGCCGAGTTCTCGGCTTGCATTGGGGGTTGCTAGGCCGACTCGTGGGTTGGCTGATAACGGGACGGCCGAGGCAGGGTAAGCGAACAGAACGACGTCATGTGATGGAGAATATTGGAGATTCCTAAGAGCCGCCAAGAAGGCTAATTGTCACGTTGGACGCGGCCGCTACTGTGTATCGCCACGATCTTCGTTCTTTTTTATCTTTAGCCCTTCCATTGCGCCACCGTTACGAGTTAATAAGTCGGAAGCAGACGAGTAAATTAAAAGATCGTGTCTCGAAACGAGATCTCGGAGTGACACAATGCGATAGGAGACAATAACAATTGACATCATTAGAGAGCCCAGTTGCGACGAGTCTGAGGGCGACTAAGGAGAGGAAGTTGTGAAGTTTAGGGTGAAAACAATTGAAAACGTCGAAGATTGAAGAAACTTCGGATCGCGGAACTGGAAGGTCTAAGACCGGTCGTATTCCTCGCGGGTGCTGGGACGTTAAGTACCTACAGTATTGGATTAAGTACCGCTCGCGTACTCCCTCCCACATGGGATGTGCGATTTCCATCCCGAGCTTAGTCCTACATACACACATTATGGGTACCTACTACGCTGCTTTTAGCGCTGTAGGTACGTAATTGCCTTGAATATTGATCATATCTCCACCTACATATACATATAGGTGCCCTATCGATGGCTTTGCGAATAGAAATATTAACGAATACTAGGTACCTAGGTCAGTTAGGCGATATTCGTTTGAGCGTTGTATGTGAGAATTTAGAAAATAAATAACGCTAGGCATATTCGATTTACCTACCTATTTACGGAGGGTCATCTATTATATTGTATTTTCTATAGTCACATGGATATCTATAGACGCACGTCGATCTCTGGCATCTACAGTCTATATACCTAGGTAACCTACCTCCCATGTGAGGGAGGGGTGTACCTAGGTGTTCGTATACGTTCCGGAAATCAACGGCAACTCGGCTCTGATAAGGCAGTTCTAAGTCCCTAAGCGAATTTGCCTGAAGTAACCACATAAACCTATCAAATAGGTAAAGTTTTTGGCTGTGTTGGCTCTGTGGAATGGTGAAGGAGTTCCACAACATCGGAGACTTCAGCCGCCGACAACATTCCGCCGGTTCATTTCGAAGTTGCGTATATATCGAGCGCGCAAGGTCGCCCTCAACTTATCACCTTATATCCGCATGCAAACAAAAGAATCCATCACACCCGTTTGTTATTCTTACCTTACCTCCTACCTTGCCCAGAAGTACTTACCTACCTAGGTACTTACCTACATCCTCTAGGTCCGGTTCCTCCCAGATACCTACCTGCCTACATAACTTATATACTATGTCGGTAGATTAGCACTCCCCGCAATCATCTCACCACTCCACATTTTCTTTTCGTGCACATATAGCAGACGCATACCTTAGCTACCTCCTACATGCGCACATACCTATGTAGTACTGTATGACTGATAGACGTGTGTACGCAGAATTCCTCCCCGCTTCATCATGATTCCCCGTTCCGTTGAGCCTCAATTGTGTCTATTCATTGGTTGTTTTCCTCTAGTGCGGAGATGATCTGGTGGCAAGCCGGGTCATGCTCTTAAGTCCTCCGCGCCGAAACGACCATTTGTGAGCCAAAAGAATAGTGTAGACTCCGGTAGAGCTACGCGAAAGCAGCAGGGCCCCAGTTACTTCTGAGTACATGACAGGTACTCACCGCTCCCGAAGCCTATCAAAGGGTAACAATCCCTGTCCGACGTGCAGGAGACCCCTGCACGTTCTGCGCCTAAGCCCCGCTACGAAGTAGCTAAACTGACTAGGGTACTGGGCCGGGATCCTTGAATCAGGTCCATTAAATCCCCAAATCTCATCATCACTGTAGCCTACCTTGTAGGTAGTCTTTTACTTAGTACGTATATACATGCCTGTATACTTGGGTAGCTGAGATGAACAATTTTTTTTTATTAGCAAGTACAAAAACTTTTGATGCTGCCGGTTCCTTCTGTATTTCGTGCTGGCTCTTCTCGTACCGCGACCTTTCCCGTCTTGGGGATCTTCTTCTTCCTCTCTCTTTTTTTATTTTCTCTCTCGACTTCACCCTCTTCCCCTTGCTGGGCATCAAGAGAGAACCTGATCCATTCCCCTGCATCTTCTATTTGCTTGATGCTTGTGCTGCCGGCGCATCATCCCCTCACCGGCCGCCCTCACGCGTAAACAATATCGTGCTAGAGATCTTCCTGAATATTTCCATTCGGCGGCTATCTCGGATCTCGTCTTGCTCCTCATCTTAGCCCATTGTATAGCTAGTTTGCCAGTTCCTTGGCATGCCATCATCATCCTGAATGCATCTAGATCAGAAGTCCCCTAGAACCGTATCCATAAGTTGTTGGGGAATCGCAAGTCCTGCTTCACCTCTTGGACTCCTTTCACCATCCGCCAAGAAGCCATTTTTTACACCCTCATCCGACCAACGCCCTCCCTGAACCGCGACCCGTAGCCTGCGATCAACCCTCCTGCTCCCCTTTTCCCCCTTCCCACGGACGCACCATCCGCGAGTCGCCCGTGGGACTCGACGATAAACAATGGCGTGGGATCACCTCTCCATCACCAAGCCCCATCTGGTGTATATCATCCTGGGGGGCTTCACTTCGCTCTTTATGCTTTGTTCCTCCGTCATCAAGGAGCGCATGTACATTGGTGAAGCCACGGTCGCCACTGTCTGCGGTGTTATCTTCGGTCCCCATGCCGCGAATTTGATCAATCCCGCGACGTGGGGAAATGTCGACGAGATTACCCTCGAATTTTCCCGTATCGTCTTGGTCGTCCAATGTTTTGCCGTTGGAGTAGAATTGCCCAAATATTACATGGAAAAGCATTGGAAATCTGTGGTATTCTTGCTGCTTCCCGTCATGACCTTCGGATGGTTGATTACAAGTTTGATCGTGTGGTGGATGTTCCCCGTGTTATCTTGGCTGGAGAGCTTGGTCGTTGCGGCTTGCGTTACCGCTACCGATCCCGTCCTTGCTTCGTCCGTCGTTGGTAAGGGCAAATTTGCGAAACGAGTACCGAAGCACTTGAGGGACCTCCTCTCGGCCGAGTCTGGTTGCAACGATGGCATGGCCTTCCCCTTCATCTATCTTTCCCTCTACCTGCTACAGGAGCATCTGGACGCCAAGCAGACGACATACCATTGGTTGGTCTATACCGTTCTTTACGAATGTATTTTTGGCGCCATCTACGGATTTCTCATAGGCTATATTGCGCGGCACGGCATCAAATACTCCGAAAAGCACGACTTGATCGACCGCGAAAGCTTTCTCGTCTTTTACTTCACATTGGCTCTCTTCTGCGCTGGGTCGGGAAGTATCTTAGGCACAGATGACCTGCTAGTGGGATTCGCAGCCGGTGTAGGTTTCTCGAACGACGGATGGTTTAGCGAGAAGACCGAAGAATCTCATGTCTCTAACGTTATTGACTTGCTCATCAACTTGGCTTACTTTGTCTACCTCGGCACCATTATTCCTTGGGAGCAGTACAATAACGTGGATATCGGTCTTTCGGCTTGGAGGTTAACTGTTATGGCTATCTTCGTCATCCTATTTCGTCGAATTCCGATTATGATGCTCCTCAAGCCAGTTATTCCCGATGTCAAGACCTGGCGAGAAGCTCTGTTTGCAGGACATTTCGGCCCAATTGGTGTAGGCGCTATCTTCGTTGCCTTGCTTGCTCGTGCTGAGCTAGAAACCGAGCATACTATACCGGAAGCAGAGTTACCGGAGCCCGGTTCTGAGTTTTATAATGTGGTCCTTCTCGTTTGGCCTATCGTTACCTTCATGGTAATCTCATCCATTATCGTTCATGGCTCTTCGGTAGCTGTGTTCACTCTAGGAAAGCGTATCAATACCTTATCGATTACCATGTCATTCACTACCGCCACGGAAGATGGGCCCGCCTGGATGAGCCGGTTGCCACGAATATCATCGCAATCACGGTCGCAAGCTCGAACTATGTCGGACACAGATTACGAAGAGAAGATGCCCGACTTCCCTCCTGGTACATTACCACCAACTGGGATTCCTGGGCAATTCCTGCGTAGACAGCGGGAGGAAGATAATCCGAGTAGGGCAGGAAGCCGGGCGTCGTCTCTAGCTGGCCGACGTCGCAGCAGGAAAAAGTGGGATGATGGTATTGGACCCGGTGGACCTGTAAGCCAGTCGGCTATCTTCCCCCAGCGTAAGAGTACCAGCGAACCGGCAGAGCCCATGTCACCTATGTCGCCGACGTCACCATCCGATTCTAGACCGCCTATGTCTCCGAGACAAGAAAGCTCCAGCCCACCTTCAGAAGAGAACCGCGAGAAGGAAATCGACAAGGACGTACAAAAGGCAATAGGCGAGGCGAAGGAACAAGAACAGGAACGTGAAGCGGGTCGTGAACCGCCACCGGGCGGCGAGCGACACGACGAACTCGGCGTGTACGACGAAGGTGACCATATTATAGTTGAAGATCAGAATGGCCAAGTCTTAGCTGTTGAGAAAGTAGAGCACCAGCCAGCGAAAGATCTACACAAGGTCAAGGAGAAGGCCAAGGCCGAGACTCAGAAGCCCGGATGGACGTATGAATCGCTCAAGAAAAGCATTGGGAAATGGCGCGAGGAAGAGGCCCAGAAACGCAAGGATAAGTCGAAAGTCGAACGAAAGCATGAACCCGCCAGAGCATACCAATTCGGCAATACAGTAAGCATCATCCTAGGCATACTCGGGAATAGGAGAGTCGCTAACTTCTATAGATCATTGTGGAAGATGAGGATGGAGAGGTTGTCAGGAAATACGATCTACCCACCAGCAATGAGGGTAAGGATTACGTTGCCACAAGCTTGAAGTACATGGGAATGGGCGGGCTCGTCAAGCCGGCCGACAAGGCGGCACCTAAAACCGGAGATTCGTCGGAACAAGATCCTGCTCAGGCTGGCGGTAATAAGCCTGTGGCTAGGACGAGAACCGGTGGATGGCCGGGCTTTAGTCGGGGTGGTGCTGCTGAACAGAGGAGGAAAGACGCTGCCGCTCCTACCGACACAGACGCCCAGGACGACCGAGGAATCCGGTTCACGATCGGCGGCGTCGGACAACGCATGACCAAAGATGATTTTCTTCGAGAGGTGCGGAAATTGGATGCCAAGACTCGTCACGAGGTAGTGAACAAGTCCAACGCCGATCCGGCCGTGAAATCGATGGCCAAAGAAGGGGCCGGGCCAGGCACAACCCAGGCCCAAGCTCCTCCGGTCCACCCCCAAATCAGTATAACCCAGGCCAGCGATAGTACCCGGGATACGAGCAAGTCTCCTTCTGGGGGTACGGAACAGCCACGTGGGCGCAGCCCAACCACGGGTTCGGAGCGTCCTCCGACTTCACACACACCGGAGACCGCGGCCGAGAGAAGGCGAAGACTCGCAGCATTCGCTAGTGTTCGAGAGGATAGCGACGCAGGGGAGACGCCCGCCGAGCGAAGAAGGAGAGAGGCAGCCTTGGGCGTAGATAACGACGGGGCTGAAGAGAGCGATAGTGAAGACGATGATACCCCTAGAGTACCGCCCGCGCGACGAGGAATCCGATTCGCAGACTCCCCGCCTAATAAGGGCTGAGACGCATGCTCATAAGATTTTATTTTTATTTGAGGGGTTCGCCGACGAGGTGTGGCAAAATGGAAGCGAGTAGAAAGAATATGTACGGCACAGCGTCAATAGGTATCTTCCTATTACATAGAGCGGGATTCATTAACATGCGGACCTTGACGTATTGAACGTATTAGGACGATTATAGGAGCAATTGGTCATGATCTACGGTTCTAGTTAAGCGTATATGATATTGAGATAGAGAGTAAAACTACCTGTCTTGTATATGAGAATTAATATTTTTGTATATAGGCAAAGCCAGGATATACATTTGTTACTTAATTCTAGTTGGTAATTCACAGGATTTACTGAGCATAGGTACCTAGGTAGGTACCTAGGTATGCTAAGTGGTAGCTTAGGTCGTAACCTAGGTAGGTATTTTTACCAAGGCTTCCAGCGTTGATTTTGCGAGCCCCTAGGCCAACAAAGTTAGCTACCTACCCACCTCACTTATCAAGTATACCTATTTTGCAACCCCCACCAGATCAGAGATGACTACATAGCTACCTACCTATATTAAGAGTTTAGTAGGCACCTCGGTACCTGTAGGAATAAGGCCCATCGGTCGAATCCTAAAGACTTCAGACACCCGACGGCGAACTTGCTCACCGGTCAGAGGTACGTACACCTAATAATTTTGTATAAATTGTTTGTGTTCAGTTGTGCTCTGGTTCGGGCAGAGTCGCATACAAGAGTGAGCCGCTTTTGTTAGCCGATGACGTCATGCGCAATTAGGGATCAAAAGCTAAGTGCCATTATTCACAATTATCACCAAGGCTGGAGCGGAAAACTGATCTTTAGCATTCATTCCGTACGTACATAGATAAGTACCTAGGTACATAAAGTCGAAGAATCAGAGATCACATAGGTACAAAGATATATGTATTGAACTGCCCATGTACCTAGGTCTGCGTACCTACCAAGTACATCTAGTTCTTAATAAAATCAGAATCGATGCACGCAGTTTAGACGTACATGTAGCTAGGTACATTCAGTCGCGGCTTTGAACGAAACAGGCGGCGATTCGAGAGTTTACCGAGTACCTATCTACCTATGTAGATAGGTACCTAGGTACTGCCGGTGATTTATAGCATTTTTGGTAAAACGACAGCCTTATCATGTATTTTTGTATCGTAGTGAGGGGCAAGCTCTGATAAATACATGTGCATGTATATAATGAATGTCCCAAATCATGGTAGCACGGTAAATTAGCAAATCGACGACTTTCGCAATCATCCCACCCGTCCCACCTTTCCCATAAAAGCAACTTTTCTCGGCGACTGTCAATTTAACGCCGATCTTTAGTCTCATCATCCTAACATCGACCCATACACCCCGGACCCCTGCAAGTCGGATAAGGGTGATAAGGAGATAACGATGGATTCTCCATTCGATGATGAAGATTTTCCGCCCGCTCCTCCAAACACTCCAGTTCGAGCGAACAAAAAAACTGATTACTGTTTTTGCCTCATCCCAGACTCCGACCAAGTCAACGCGTTTCCTTTCCTTGACACCATGGTGCAGCTTACTGAGGTAGTCGATGAGCACTTTGAGTCGGGCCAGCCCGGTCCCGAGGAGGATGATGATTTCACTGACACCGGTACGTCGCGAGCTTATAGAGAAGATGATCCAAGATCCAAACTTTGGGATCATGCATCATTTGTCACCTTGGCCTCTAGCCCAAGCCTCAGTTGAGCCAGCCAACTAATGTTTACTTCATCCAGACTCTGAAATCTCCACCGACTCCGAGTACGACCCGTCGAGCGAGACTCTTGCCGAGCGCATCTATGCGCTTCGAGATATCATTTCCCCGCAGACCCGAACGTCTATCGCGAACAAGTTCAACGCGGCCAACAACGCAGTCTCGAGCGTGTTCTCCTTCGGCAGCAAGACTCTCTGGGTGATCAGCACCTCGGCGCTTATCCTGGGCGTGCCTTGGGCTCTCGCGTGGGCCGAGGAGCAGCAGGTCATGGAAATGGAGAAAGAGATGAAGATGCGCGAGATGGGCGGCGAGGTGAGCTCTCCTGCTACCGGTTTCTAGGCCAAGGAAACACAGTGATAGCTAACTAGACTATCAGATCCTCACCGCCGGCGGTAGCGGCAACGACAGCGGCTCTTCAACTGCCCAGCATATCGGCGCCGCCCTCGGCAACGCGGCCAAGCCTTCTCTATAGAGCGACGCCGTTTTGAAGTCACTCTAACGCAGCATACTCTGTTGAACGCATAGTACATCGCAGTCCCGTACTATTGCGCTCAGGCCTGCGCCTTGCACATCGTCCGACGCGCGCCTCTTCACAGGCGAGTCTCCGTTGTCGCTCTACTCTGGATGATAGGCTATGTATGAGCCTGTCCAACTAGCTCCTATCGCATATTCTCGTTTCTCATGTGTCCATAGCAGGGGCGTCACAGAAAAAGGGAAAAGGAAATTCACTCTCGGCTCTTGATGATTTGGTTTGCGAGAAGCCATCGCCACCTTGTATCATAGTTTGGCATCACGAACGGTTAATCAGGCGGGACACGATTTCATGAAATTGGCAGGGTTCTAGGCCATACGAATCGATCTGTATCGCAGTCCCCGGTTTGCTTTCTCTGTACTCTTCGCAGGATTAGTGCCTAATTTGAACGTGACTTGATCCCCTTTCAACCCCCCGTGGTTGATATAAGGGTTGCATCGTCCGTCTTAACATCATGACCTTTTCTTACTGACCGGCTGAATTGACTTATGAGGATTGCCACCTTAATAAATTTGATACTAACGTCGAATCATTCATCACTAAAGAAGTCGCTAATTCTAACTACGGCGCTGGCCTTCTCTGTTCAAGATTCCATTAAAGTCGCGCTTCGTATCCGCTCTTTCCTGTATCGCATCCAATGCCATCGCTCATACGTGCCAATAGCTATATTACCTCTAAATAGGTAGCCCTAGAAATACGGTAACTACAGCTACATGGTACGAGAAGGCAACTAATCGTAGGTCTACGAGTGGTGGGGGCGAGACCTTAGGGACGGGAGGAATCGTCGCAGGCAGCATAGAGGCTTAGCCACTGTAACCTTTCTGGTCAATAGGCGTGTTACCTAGCTGTTAGGTAGCTCGCTCAACTGCTAGGCATACCTAGGTACCTGTATCTAGGGCAATAGGTAATAGGCAATAGGGGCAATGTACCCCTCCATTTCCTTTCATTCTCCCCGTTTTCGTCTTTTCTCGCACGCAGCATCCCTTCTTCCCCCGCATCAACGAACTGAGGAGTAACGAACAAAGGAGATATCCCCCGGAAGGGTTAAAACTAGGGACATCGCTGCGCACAAATTCCACAGTAAAGAGTTAGCAGCGTGCTATATTCAGCTTTATTGTATGGAGTCAGGGCCATGCACCTCCTGCATGGAAGATCTTAGATCTATGATAGCGTTCCCTAAACTCGGGACGTAGGAATATTATCATTGTATGAATAGGTACTTACCTTACCTACTATGTAGGTACCTAGGTCTTCGTCCAGCCTAGGACTACGGATCCGTGCACTACAATTATATACCCTTGTCTTATACCGATGCGGTTTTCCAGAGTTCTGTCCATATTAGAAATATCTGCTAACCGTTTATTAAGTGCTACCAACAGTCGTGCCAGCTATATACGCCGAATTGTAAGTGATATCCACTATAGTTTAGCGGGTGTCCACTAAATCTCAGTGGATATCGCTGGGAACCCAGCGCCGGAGATAATAGTGGTACTTCCCTAAGAATACCTAACGGAACATGCCAATGACGGATTGATAGGATTCTAGAACAACTAGGTAGTGAATCTTTCTCAGTATAGGCGGAACTTTTGATAATCACATCCGTACATGTATCGACTCTCCGTGCGCTGACCGGTACCGGTATCCTTTTGTTAAACCGTTGTTTGTGGTTAATCCGAGGTTGACTTCGCCTCTTATATATAGACTTTTCAACGGAATCAATGCATCAGGCAGGGCATGCTCCTAAGTTGGATTGCACTTACACTATGAATGGTCTTGCGTGGATCGATAAGTGCCGTTATTATTGACCCAGCGGCAGGCTTCTGCTTTGCCGGCACGCCTGCGTTGTTTGTCACACCACCACCCTTTCCTTTCATACCTTCATTGTTCCCTTTTCTGAAAAGGTTCCGATGCAGAATTAGCCACCAATATAGGGAAATAGGCATGTACAACCTCACAACACGGCCGTCGCGGTTGCATGTATCAACCACCCATTTTTTCGTCTGTGCATCTTTATATAGGTCTGACTTCTCGTTGGAACCTCTTTTAAGGAGGGCGCCTTGGTCGATGCATGATGCCGGGAATGTACGGTTTCAAGTCGCCGCTATTCATCATTCTGTAGACTTGAATCTTCTAGACCCGTCCAACTCCTCTTATCTAGGGACCTAATAGGGTGCGTAAAGCCCACGAAGCCCCTTCGATATGTTACAGGTGTGTGCGACTTTCGTTAAAAAGCGCGCAGATACCAAGCATGTCCAAATAATGCTGTGTGTAACCGAATAACCCCTATTCCTCGTATGTTGTGAACAGCGGTGAGGGCAATAGTCTATGAATAGATATTGTTAATTAAAGCTGTCGACGACTATCCACCTTCACATTCAAGGGAAGTGTTTGAAGGAAATGGCTATATACATATACTTTCTTGAGGCAGAGAGAATCAACGGCGAGGGAATTCGTCAGGTAAGTGTAGGTCATGTTTTATGCCCTTAGGCTTCTCAATCTTGTGATAGGCTACTCTATGTTGGCAATTAATAAAATGTTATAACACGCCTGTTGGAATTTTAGACAAACACCATGCAATATATGCTCTTATTGAAAGTGACTAAGGTTTTTACTTCACCCCATCTTTCTGATATCAACCCTATTACTAGTGAGAGTACCTATTTAATTTGGTGTGATTGTAGGTGGCTTCAGTACTGCTCTTATGATAGGCCCGATCTCACTTTCATGCTTTATACAATACGTTCGCTCCGGTCTTATTGGACTCCCCTAATATACCGAGGCTTAGTAACAGGAGTACGTAGATTATCTTATGGCAAACCGGCAAGGAACCCGAAGGTTGAAGCGGTGAACATTTCTAGAATCCTTTGTCGCACTGGCCGAATTGCCAAGCGGATGGAGCGTCATCGGATCCATGTCACAATGCAGGCATCCGGGGTCACGGCAGCAATTAAAACAACGGGCATCCGCCTTATTAGACCAAAGCGTAAGAACCTCAGACTCCAAACACGTTGCGTGGTGGTTGGTCTCCCTAAGATCGTTCCCGTATTGTCGTCGCAATGTTGTCGTCGCTAGCAGCGGCTCTCCTCGCATTGCCGCTTGTCACATCGGCCCCGGTGAGAAGCAGCTATGCGCAGTCGCCGGTAGTCCTCCCGTCGCGTAAGTATTAACGGAACCTAGACATGAGCTGGGTCAATCGCTCATCTTTATTGGTAGCGCCTGGAAAAGGAGCGGGTGTATGGGCCGATGCGTATAAGAGCGCCCGCAGCCTCGTAGGGCAAATGACGTTGGAAGAGAAAGTAAACATCACGCGGGGCTTCACTGTTAGCGATAATGTCTGCGCCGGCAATACTGGAACCGTGCCGAGGCTCAATTGGCCCGGTATGTGTCTACACGACGCCGGAAATGGGGTTCGGGCTACCGACCTTGTTAATTCGTACCCTTCGGCGATTCATGTTGGCGCTAGTTGGGATCGGAACCTGACATATCAAAGAGGCTTCCATATTGGGCATGAGTTCAAAGCCAAAGGCGGTAGGTGTCTACAAGACTCACCACGACGCTTTTGATGCGGGAAACTTACACCTCCTCAGTCAACGTCGTGCTTGGGCCCAATGCTGGCCCGCTAGGGAGGTCTCCTCTAGGAGGTCGAAACTGGGAGGGCTTTTCTATCGATCCGTATCTGTCTGGACAATTGAATGCGGAGACTATCATTGGGCACCAGGACGCCGGCGTGATTGCGAATCAGAAGGTCTCCATCTAATGCGCTAATATATATTGTCTGACGCGGAATTGCTAACTCCGCCCTTTTAGCATTTTATCGCCAATGAACAGGAGACGTATCGGCGGCCGTACTTTGGCGTCGAAGCGGTCTCAGCTAATATCGATGATAAGACGCTTCACGAACTATACCTCTGGCCGTTTATGGATGGTGTAAGGGCCGGTGTCGCCTCAGTTATGTGTTCTTACAACAGAATCAATAACACGTACGGCTGTGAGAACAGTAAGCTTCTGAACGGGGTCCTTAAAGGCGAACTCGCTTTTGATGGATTCGTGCTCCTTGACTGGAATGCCCAGCATAAACTCGAGAGTGCAGATGCAGGACTGGATAGTATGTGCCGCCGATTGCTCATTTACCCCTACCTGTTCATTTATTAGGCTTCGTAAATAAGCCGACCGAAGGACGTTTACCTCGGGCGTATCCTGAGAGCACAGGCCGACTAATAGGGGTTAACTAATTCTTACCGCAGTGCTTATGCCCGGAGGCGGCTTTTGGGGGAATAACCTGACTGACGCCGTTCGCAACGGATCGATCAGTGAGGATAGAGTTACGGATATGGCAACGAGGTGAGGAAACTAGCCAACTCTTAGGTTACGACTGGACCACTCAATGATTCTAGGATTCTCGCAGCATGGTACTTCGTGGGTCAAGATGGCAGCAACTTCCCCGTTCCAGGTATTGGGATGAAAAATCTCACCCAGCCGCACGAACAAGTCGATGCCCGCATCCCTGAATCTAAGCCAGTGATACTAGAAGGCGCGATAGCTGGTCATGTTCTGGTCAAGAACGAGGGTTCCTTGCCTTTCAAGGAAAATCCTACTATGCTATCTATTTACGGTTACGATGCCACGGTCCCCGATACCAAGAATACGGATATCCTCTTTCAGCTAGGGTACACGTCGTCCGCAGAAATGGGCCAAGCAGTATTAGGGACGGAACGACATTTCGATCAAGCTGCTAAAGGCGGCACAATTGTCACTGGTGGAAGGGCTGGTGCCAATGGTCCGGCCTATATCAATGATGTAAGAAGCCGGATTGATTTCTCTACCAGCATTACTGACTTCAACGTAGCCGTTGAGTGCCATTCAACAGAGGGCTAGAGCCGACGGCACCTGGGTCAACTGGGACTTGACTTCACCTAACCCTGACGTCAACGCGGCCTCTGACGCCTGCTTAGTATTCATTAACGCCATTGCTACCGAAGGATGGGACCGAGATGGGCTTCATGATGATTTTAGCGATGGGCTCGTCTTGAACGTTGCCTCTAAGTGTTCGAACACGATCGTCGTAATCCACGCGGCGGGCATCCGTCTGGTAGACCAATGGATCGATCATCCCAACGTCACTGCGGCGATTATTGCCCACCTACCAGGCCAAGATAGCGGAGAGGCTTTGGTGAAGCTGCTTTACGGCGAAGCTGGATTCTCGGGAAAGCTGCCGTATACGTTGGCCAAGAACGAAAGCGATTATTCAGTCTACGCCCCTTGCGGCCGGGGGCCGTCCAATACGACAGACCCGCAATGTGACTTCACTGAAGGGGTTTACGTTGACTACCGCCACTTTGACGAGAAGAATATTACCCCACGCTTCGAGTTCGGCTACGGTTTATCATACACGACATTTAACTTCTCTTCCCTCTCACTCGAATCGTTAAATATTCGTCCTGAGCCGCTTGGCTCCTGTACTTCGAGTAGCGACGAAAGCTTGTGGGATACTGCGATCGTAGTCAACGCGACAGTTATAAATACTGGCGTTGTATCCGGCGCAGAGGTAGCGCAGTTGTATGTCGGCATTCCGAATAGCCCTCCGAAGCAGCTACGTGGATTTGAGAAAGTCCCCCTCTCTCCTGGGGAGTCGGCTGGTGTTAGCTTTGAGCTGACAAGGCGTGATCTTAGCGTATGGGATGTTGTTACTCAGGGATGGGTCATACAGGAAGGCCTGTATGATATATATGTTGGGTCAAGCAGCCGGGATATCAGACTAAGCGGTAGCATCAGAGTCTAGTTGGCTACGATGCACTTCGATGAAGATATCCCCAGCAGTCAAATTACGGTGGTAATCTAATGTCCGGTCATACCAGTACTCACGATAGTTCCACTTTTAGTTTCTAATGAATACACCAACATCCAGTCTGTACAGTTCCGTAGCAGGTAAAAGGGATTAGGACTAATCATACACAAAGCCGTATAGGGGTTATACTAGGTCTATTGGTTGAAGTAGTCAGTTAAATGATGCATATATGTGCATCCATGGTACCTATTTCCTAAATCATACTTTCACTACGCATTAGATATTAGATCTGCCCGGCAAAGCTACTCTAGGTGAAGGACTCGCGCTATCCGCACTATTATATTCTCTTAGGCCTATAGTCATATACGGAACTGTGACGAAGATCGCCTACTGATTAGGGCTTTCTATCGGGTTACATTAGGCTGGGCGAAGTCAACTTGATGCCTTGGTTCTCACATAGGAGTTGAGTTATATATATAAAATTCGTTCTTATTGGTAACCAGAACCACCATTGCACGCGTTTCGGTGGAATTTGTATGTAGATTCTAATATCAATCTACCCGTTATACACAGGTATTACTCTAACGTCGCCTCGACATCGCTATATCACGTCATAGAAGACCGATTTACCACCGAGAAAAGAGGCTTAATTTTCATTTTCCAAGTACTGTAGTGAAATAATGCAGCTGATACATCAAAGGTATTGTGCGTAAATCGAGTGGCGGAATGAATACAAACAACTTTTGCAATGAACAATAATATGTTGAACAGTTTCAGATGCTAGACACAAGCCATATAAAGGGCGTAAGCAACTCTCGCCACTTACTAAACGATTTTTGGCCCAATATCTGTCTCATAAAGAATCATGGCACCCCACGCTCTTCATAAGTATAATTTGTGTCCGCTAGGATACACAGACGAAGATTATCCCTTGTGTGAAGGTTTCAAAAAGGATCCGCCCCTATCCCTCGCCTGGCCACCTAGCGGAGGAAGTCTTGCCCCCTGGGCCGGGATTTTCTTCATTGTAGTAGTAGTCGTTATACTTTTGCTATGGGCATTATGGGCATTTATAAATCGTAAACGACGCGTTGGGATGTGTTAGACCAAAATAATGATCGTAAATCTAGAACGATGATGTACGAATGTCTTACGGGACTTTGACAATAATTTACGTATGTAATGTAGTGCAGTGGCAGAAGTCTCTGTTGACTCCATACCAGCCGGTGTAGGTGTATTCCGTACCGGGGATAGTATTGATATACACATCATGAAGGGAATGCGATACACTAGTAGATATGCCAATAGGACAAGCTCAACAGGGACTAATATGGCGTTTATAGTCTCCCTCAAAATTTAAATGAATTCCATGTTGCGACTTTGACGCTTCATTATTATCCCTGAAGTGCCGATCAACCCAATGGCTCGCCTATATGGACTAAGACATGGCGCAAGATCGCGAGTCAGGCAAATCCAATTGCTAAGAATCAAGGGATGGTAGGCATGTAGTAGAATCGGATCTTTCCACCCAGCCATTATTCCCTTCCGTTGCCATTTGGATACAAAAGGCCGTCAAACCTGGCCTTTCGGGGGTCATGATCTTCCCTCATCAACACCAAGCTTCTAGTCGCTCCTTTACAGTCACTCATTTGAACCCTAACTTCCTGATCCTTACCCACAATCCTTTCCCAACAACCTTTTCAACTACCCCAATCAGTCAAAATGCAGCAACGCGCACTCATCGCCCTTATTTCCCTGCTCGCGGCAGCAGCGAACACCGCACCAGTCAACTCAGCTCCAGGTACCGACGCTGTCGCCCCTTCCGCCGGCAAGGCGGTCGAGCATTTCGCCCGCGCCGCGCCGCATATGTCCGGTGTTGCCGGGGGCCTAGCCGCGGGCTCTAAGGAGGGCCATGAGTCCGCCGAGGGAGAGCACATGTCCAACAAGCAAGGGCAGGGGGCCATCGGTGGCAGCCAGGAAGCTGGTAGTCAAGGCCACAAGGCGGCCGAGAATAGCCAGGGCGCCGGAATGTTCGGCCAGAAGGCGAGCGAGCAAGGCCAGGTTGCTGGCATGGAAGGGCAGAACTCTAGCATGGAAGGCCACAAGGCTGCCATGGAGGCACACAAGTCCGCCTCCGAGGGCCACAAGTCTTACGGGCACGGAGACAAGGGCAGCAAGGCCGGCGGCTACGGCGCCAACCGCAGCGCTTCCAAGAAGGGCGTCGCCCACAACGACAAGGACGGATTCAACAGTGGTGACAGGGCCTCCTTCGACATGGCCGACGGCTTCCAAGCCGCCGCCGAAGGCTCCAAGGCTGGCTTTGAGGGATCGAAGGCTGCGGACCAGGGTTACCAGTCCGGATTTGAGGGTTCCAGGGCCGCCGCAGAAGGCTCCAAAGCCGGATTCCAGGGCTCTCAAGCCGCTGCTGAAGGGTCGAAGGCCGGGTTCGAGGGTTCTCGAGGCGGCGCCGCCGGCTCTAAGTCCGCTACCGAGGCGTCCAGGGCCAAGAAGGAAGGAGCCAAGAAAGAAGACGGTATTTCCGGCCTTCTTGGTGGTCTCACTGGTGGCCTGGGCCGTAAATAGAGGTAATAATTCCCATCCCTGGATCACCTTTGTTCCTCCAAGATCGCTAATCAACTGTTCAGGGGTACCTCTACCGCCATTGCTAGTGGCCCGATTAAACATAACTCCAGACATGGTTGGAAATGGGAAATTGGAACGATACTGGCGTTAACGGAGATATATGAGGAACTTGGCCTGGAAGTCAGGGCGCATTTTGCGTCCGTTTACATCGCTGGCCTAGTTTCCGTTGTCTGTATTACTAAAATCTCTCTTTCCTTATTTTATAGTATTGCCCTGATTCCATTTTTAAAAATAAACCCTCATTAGAACTCCGACTTGAATGCCACTTAAATAGACCATGTGTCATACGCCTCTCTAGTTAAATTTTAATTCTTGTAGCTTTATTCGGGAACTACTGAGTTAATTAGCTATTACGTCGGAACGTATGCTGCCTGTAAACTCGATGACGTAAATTATCGTATAGAACGTGATGCCGCGTTGTATAAACTCTCAGACATCTAACTCTCGTGAGCTCGTATCTCTTATTTGGCGGGCGGATAATTAGCGGAAATATCAGCAACAAGGCTTTTGAATTGTGGCCCAAGGGTTTCGATCACCACCGAGACGTCGGGAGGCGCCGGCCACATCTTCTCCTCTTGTTGATCTAGGGTGTCTGGGTCCCAGGCTTCCGACCTGGCGACAGCCTCGGTCTTCCCGAGGGCTTTCAAGCCCTTTACTTCTTTCCCTGTCCTTGGCGGGCCTCGTGGTGTGCTTGGTGTCACGATGGTCTCGTCTAGTAAGCAGTGCCATCGCGATATGTATACCCCTGGCCCACCCATGCTTCCCGATGTCCGTCTTTTCTCATCGCAACTGATATCATCTAGGATTCTTTGCATTCGTGCCATTGATACTTTTTCCGAGTTAGACAGATATTCAACATGAGCATCTATGGCCGCCTGGACGTGGCACTTCTTATCAGGTGGAAGCATGGCGAATAGGTTCTGGATATGCTTCTCCATACCTCCCCGATTATTCGAGCCCACGGCCTCGTTCATTTCAGATATGCTTTCTTCGTGCTTGGGTGCCCGCTGAAATGATTTTAGGCTCTTCTCGACCCAGTCTAACCAGGTTTCTCGTAGATTTGGGCAACCTTCAGCAAAATCGTGCAGATAGTCATAGGCTAAGCGGCGGTTTCGTCTCAGCAAATCAACGTAGTCTTCAACAGAGGGTGGCGTAACGCTATCGTTCCCGTTGGGATCCTTTCGCTTCTTTGGCTTGCTTGTTTCTATCAAATCGGTCAAGAAGCTTTCCACGGAGCCGAGATGTTTGCGTATGTCTACATTCTTGTGGATATCGCGAATCATGGGTTCGAAAACAGATACGCCGTCTCTCAGGATGGAAGTGATGAAGTCGGGGCTCTGGCGGCAGAGAACTTCTGTAATCTTCTCTCTGTCTCGGATCGCGAGTTGAGCCGAATAATACTCTAAGCATTGAGCATGTTGCGCTTCCGTAAGAGATTCCACTAAGGTTTCATCCTTAATCTCTAGTATAGCTATTGCTATAGATTTCCCATCCCTCTTACTTAACATGCGAGCTGATTCGTGTTGTTCTCTAGACGCTCGTAGATGTTCGTCAATTGCTGTTAGGTGCGACTCGCTAGGCCTTTCTTTACTCCGCCTAATACCTTCGACAGCTTTGCGAAATTCACCGGTGTCCCAATCCAGCACCAAGGATATTATCCTAATGATAGTTAGACAACTTATAAACGTGCGAATGAGAGGTACGTACCTCTGTAAAAGGTTCATCCCGTCCGAAGCATTCTGAGTCAGCCCGAGCCAATTGGATATGGCACCAACGCTGACCTTGGCTAAGAATAACTTAACCATGGCGTTGATCATAGTTCCAGCATTTCCGACACGCAGTGTTTGCCCAATCACCGAGTATGGGATCAAGCCGTGGACATTATTAATCAACTTGAGGAGGTAAGGACCTTCGGCCGATAGGACGAAAAGATGGTGAAGAAACGTGGCGACGTAGATGATGGCGAGGGTAATAGCGGCTTCGACAGCTGGGGAATGGTCCTCAAGATTTGAAGTCTTGGTAAAGTGATCGAATAATTCTTCAATCAAATTACCGTAGACTAGATGCTGGACCACGTCATCCCAAGCCCTAGTAAGGTCTTCCGCGGTATGTATATCATATTGCCCATGCAGATCCGGTAGCTTATCGTTGGGCACGCCGCTTAACAAACCCCTAGTGACACATTCGTGGACAACTGATGCGGCCGAGGCAAGCCTCTTCCTGCTCCCTAGAGTCCCTTTGTCGTAACTCTCTGACAAATCCGCTTCACCGAATCTTTTCATGAGATTTCGGAACTTGTTGCTCCAGAATTCGGGTGGCAGATCCCTAATTCCAGGAATCGGAAGAATTAACCTAGTAAGAAGGAGTTGCAGTAGTGGCGACGATGACTTTCTACACCCCTTGCCCACTTGTTTCCGCGATGAGGCGTCGAAAGGATATCCGTACTGCTCGATAGCCTCTGGATACTTGAAGCTCTCAGCCTCCGAGTAAGTCTCATAATGGACAAGAATATCGACTAAGGCCTCCAGTTGCCGGGAAGATAAAGCCATAGAGGACATGGTGGGCGATTAGAGACAACGAGGCGAGGAATATCCAAAGTTGGGCGAACGTATCTCATCTATACGGTTCGGGATGAGTTGGATGAATTCTAGTAGCGAAAATTGAAGTCTTGAAATGTTTGAATCCTTGAGGCTCAAAAAGTACCTAAGGCATAGGTACCCTAAGTATTTCGTACTTGGTACATAGGTAAATTTTCATTAGTGTCGACGAGAGAAGGAAGGCTTCCAAAATTAAATTTATGGTGACTTCTTCGTAACTCCTTCACACTACTAGCTGACGTCACGCTGGCTGAGTAGCGCGAGCCTGAATCCCCTTTTTCAGCTGTGTGTAGGTACGTATCCACTCAGGCACGAAGCCACACAGATGACGTTGCAAGGACTTGCTTCCCTTCAGGTACACCCAGGAGCGTAGTTCGGCGATGCAGGGATATACGACTTTTATACCTTGGTACCTTTCAAGTGCCGTATATGGGTGGGTAAATAGAAATATCTGCGATTACTGTACTCGACTTCAGGTACTAAAACAATTACTATTCTAAAGAAAAAAAAAATAATTTCTTGGTTAGACAGATCTGGAGGGATCGAATAGTTGAGCAGTAAAGAGTGATGCCATGTCGGATACAAGGGTATCCGTATCCCTGTTAACCCGTTATCTTTAATCGATAGGCTTATATAGAATGTGCACTTGATCTCCGTTCCCATTTCCATTTCCATCTTCATTTTCGTTTTCATCTTCCTTCACTCAAAAGCCCCAAGCTTTTCGCAACAAATCAGATTTCTATCCGTAAATAGCCTCTCCGACTCTCCGAACCCCTTACGCTTGGAACGGACTTCGCCCGTCAACCTCAAAATGACTCGTGAGGACAATGCCACCCGGCCGCGATGATATTAATGGCTCACCTCAGGATATATACACTGGTGTTCTCCCTGTAATACCGCCTGAAGGGAGTCTGGACAATCCGTCGCGTAATAATGCCGCAACCGCCGCATCAGCCGCTGGTGTCCGGGCCTTGAGCGCCCAGGCTATCGCCTTTTACTTCAGAGCCCCTGTTAAGGCTTTCTTCCGGACGCGTGTTGATTATCTCGCTTATGCTCGGAGCGTCCACCAGACTCAGACCGAGCTGTTGGCTCGAGCCGCCGCCAACCACCAGACAGCCTCAAAACTCGGCATCACTTTCAGGCAGGCTTGGATGTGGGCTAAAGGCACCACGCCAGGGTTACTCGCATCTGTAATTAAACAGCATGGGTGGAGGGTCTTGCCTGAACAAATCCTCCCGCCACTCCTAGCGAATGTTGGAGTTGGTGCGGTCTTGTATACCAGTTACCTACAAATCCTGGGTCAACTACACGAGGAGACTTCGAGAGGGGCTAAGAGGGTGTTTCCTCCGCCGGACCCGATACATACTTTCACTGCCGGTTTCTTAGCCGGGAGCATACAAAGCCTTGTAGCAGCCCCTCTCGATGCCATACAAGCAAGATATGACCATCGCGATCTCATTTCCAATAACGGGGATGGAAAGCTCAAGAGCATGTGGACGTTTTCGGCGGAAAAGCTTAGGGAGATAGGACTTCGAGGAATATTTGCGGGATGGGGACTGTCTTTTTTGAAAGATAGCTTCGGAAGCGCTGTTTTTTTTAGCACTTTCGAGTTTGTGAAAGCCCAAGGTTACTATCGATTCATCACGTGGTATTACGGCGGGTTACACCCCGACGTCGTTGATGTGCTAGCCCAAAAGAGGCCGTCCACTCATAATGATCGGGATAAGAGTATCACGAAAGATGGCAACCGTCCAGTTGTAATACGGCCGCACTACGCTATCGAACCAATGTTTCTGCTGCTTGCTGGCTTTACGGCGTCGTTATCCCAGCAGATTATTCTTCACCCGTTGACCCACATTCAAGTCTTGCATTGGGACCATCTAGAGGATCTTGACGCTAAGGCGGCGAAGCTAAGAAATTCGGCGGTTACGAATCCTGATAAGCCAAGGCATAGGTGGCGTATGCTTCGGGCTTACTACCATGCCTACCAGGAAACTTGGACTCAATGCGCCGCCGAGGCTGCTTCGGAAGGTAGAGGTCTGACACGATGGCTGTACCGCGGGTTTTGGTGGAACACTAGTACGTCTTGCCCTCCCTTGATTGCTACTCTCAGACCAAATTCACATCTTAAATCTACCTAGCGAGAACCGCCAGAGGCTAACAAATACCTGCTATAGTTCGACAGGTACCAAGCACTAGCGCTGGTTTAATCATATTTGAGCTTGTCCGGCGTAAATACGGAGGCGGGAACGAGCCCGTACGGGTCGCAAAGGATAATTACGAAATTCTTCTCGATTAGAGCGAGGCATTGATTTGCGGATTTTTGGATTCGGGAACGAACATAGAAACTCTCATCTCGCGAAGACTTCATTCTTAAACAAGGCGATAATGAATATCGCGGAATTCTCGGGGTCGCGGTGTAGACATAGATTAAGCACAAGCTATCATGTTATCTCCCCTTATTCCCGGCACTGCGAATAAACGGCTCGAGGGGAAGGACCTGGCTTTCTGGCGTGACACCTTCGTAAAGCTGTGCCCAACGATATTTCAAGACCTCAGGGGTCTGCCAAGCATTCTCCGGGTCCCGCAGCCATAGGCGTAAGAGATGGCGGCTATATAAATAGGATTAACTTTGTCAGCGATACAGATCAACATTCCCCTCGACTGTGTAATCGAAGCAGACTTACCGCTTTTCCGGTGTGTCGGTGAATCCATCCCTCGCGTGGAAGATGGCGAGATTATTTATGTACTGAATATCGCCCTTCTGGAAGTCCGTATTCACGCAGTACTTCTCGCCCAGGAAATGGACTGTATCAAGAGCCTCGGCCTGGGCCTCTGTAATAGGCGGAATGTTAGGGCTCCGCGGGAGAGCACCAAAGCCGACAAAGTACCGTCGCCCGTATTGCAAGGCTACCCGCTCCGGGGTTGACTCCGTTGCAGGGAAATGAAATAATAGCGGTCTTTCAACGTATTGCTTGTCCGCCTTCTCAAACCTATAAGATCGGGCAGTTATTATCATGCATGTGAACCCTCCCGCAATTTAGGAGAATGCAGTGGTAGAAGATGATCCAACCGCGGGAACTTACACTTCCATGTCCCAGCTTTGGGAAAGGGTATGGATGAGATCTGGACGGGTGGCGGCAATTTCATTATACACCCGCCATGTACTCGCCAGCTTGCTAGCGCCGCCTGATGCCGACGTCTCGAGGGCAAATAACGACACGATATCGCCGGAATCCGTGTGGAAGACTTGCTTGTCAGTGGTATAAGCCGGGCTACCGATGGCCCCGTTATTCTGCGACCAAGTCAAGTCCTTGATATGACTAAGGACCACGTCGGCCTTCTCGCCGTTGTACTTATGATCCTGCCGGCCGCGCTGGGCGGCGATGTGCGCGGAAATACCCGCGTAGATGATAACGTTCTCCTCGCGCGAGTGGTCGTCAACGCGCAGGCCGCGAATCACGAAGAATCCATGTCCGTTATGCAACTCCGCCGACAGGCGGCGCAGCTCCCCGTGAAGATTCGGAAGCGGGAACGTCTCGGCGGTGATGTGGCCCAGAGACAATCCCAGTCCTATATGAAGTTGATCAACCAGAAAACATTGAATTGAAAACCCGAAAGGGCTCTTTCCCTACCCTTAAAGTGGTCTACAGCCCGATCTATCTCATCTAGCTGCTCATTATTGAGGACGTAAGTCCAGTCATAGTCGTCGGCTACCGTTTTGCCTTCCCAGACTAGGTCGCCTGTCAATTGCGCCGGGAAGCCTTCCGGGAGCGTTGTCGGCAGATTCCCCGCCTTAAGTCGGCGAGCCGCCCTGGCTTGCCACTTGTCGTAATCTGGAGCATAGGAAATGTCGGGCTGGCCTGGGGGAGCCGGCGCCTTCGGTGTAACGAAGGTGACAGTCGTCGACATATTGAGGTAGTTTTGTTAGATTTGGTGTGGTTTACTTTTGTTAAGTTCTTTTTGGTACCTACCAGTTATATAGTATTGGATCTTTAAGAAAGTAGCTAGACACTTGTATAGGTATTCTTGAGGTTACATTGCCATCTCTTGTCTCCTTGAGGAAACGAGGTTTCGGTGTTGGAGACATGAGCAATGCTACTCTAAAATTGCGTCATCTATCAACTCTACGATGCGACCTAAAAGATAGCAAGTCATTATACGGATGCAGATACTCAATAAACAAGTCTATTGATGTCTAGCAATACTCAACGACCTATTCACTATAGTAGAACAACCTTGCCCTTTCTACGTAGAAATTTAGGCGCACTGACTTAGGTACCTAGGTAGGTACAGGTAGCTTATTAAAGCAATCAGCGCAAGTCTCCCCCACTAACTTTACCCCGCGTTAAGTAGCAGCAGCAGTGTTCCAGCGATATCAGCCGCTATATACCCTACGACGCAAGCTACTGTAAATCGAAGGATTACGGTAACATGTCTACGTCCCTAGATTCTATTACTTACAGGTTTATCTTTTTAAAAGCAATCATGAAGGCTAATGCTAAGTATTCCAAGACTCTAGATATCAAATGGTGTGACAGTAATACCCAGTCCGTACGACGTTAAGAAAAGAAACCAATATCCGACGCGATAATAAACTGTTGTAGGTGCCCTCTTGTCGCTATATTCATGCTGAAGAGGAAGGGCACTCAGGTACGTATGTGCCTAGTCTTGTAATTTTAATGGCCTTTGGTGGGACGCTTCGGGACCGGGCGTGGGGAGTTTACGTGCTAAACCCACCTGTAAGGATACCGCGTAATAGCGACAGCCGCCCTATGATTAGAGCGCTTCGATTTAATAAAACCTTCACAGCCTACCCATAGGTTCATCTCCTTGGGCAAGTACTAAAAGATTTCTGTCTTAGACAAATTCGATGACTCCTATAGTGAATACTAAAATTACAAATAAGACCGAAATTGCCTCCTAGATACCTAGGGTAAATGCCAACTGAAGACTGCTCTACGCGTTTTCCTATATAACCACAGATAACCTTGCTTTCTATGACCTCTCTCAGTTCCAGCTGTGGCGTTCCCCGCGTAGGTACCTTAGGTAACCATAACACTCCATTTTCCCAACGATATAGCGGCGCGACCGCCTTAGAGGATAACCTTCCTAGGTCAGGTAGGTAGGTAGGTAGCTATAAGACAGCGCGAGCACAGATCAATAACTTCATTGGCCAGAACAAGCTGTGTTAGCGACCATCTACCTATATCAAGGACCCGACATCCTGTCGATGCTGGCGTTCTCGTTTGATGATCACTTTGAACTTTGCGGCCTCCTTATATATCCCGAAGAATGGATGCGAAGCGAAGCCAATGCCGCCTGATACCGTTAGACTGAAAAATCATAGAATGAAGCTTCGGGGGATAAGAAAACTGCTTAGACCACACTCACCAGCAGCCGGCTTGAATATCATGCTACCAAATCCCATCCCACATCCCTTGAAGAACCCCTTAACGCCTTCCTTCCTAGCTCCCTTATACGGCAACACGAACCAGTCTGTCAGACCGTCGAGGATACCAAACCACACGACCTGCAGCGAGACGGGTTAGAATTCGTAAAGGATGGAAATTATCAAACGGGGATGCCTACTTCCAAACTAGCGGCGCATGCCGAAGGAAAACCGGTGATTTTAGGCCACTTCCGAACAGTCTCGTCACCGTAAAGCCTTGGAATGTAATGCAAAGTCTTTGCTATGCCATGTCCAATAACTAAGGGAATCTTTAGTAGGCCGACAAGTATCAGCCAAAACCCCTTCAATATGTCCAACCACCCTGTCCAGAACGGATGGTATCCTTCGTCTTCTTCTTCCTCGTCGGCACGTTGGGAAACGCCGGCTTCGAGGCGTCGCTCCCAGTATGGGGGAGGCTCGTACGGCTTCGCTGCATCAGTCGGCGTAGACCCCGACGCAGGCGCGTTCGAATTTGTTTTTACCACGGGGTTAACGATTTCGTCCACATCCGCCATAAACTTCACCCCGAAGTCGCGTCTCCCCGTGATCGAGACCCGAGAAGTTGTTGCGGAAGGTGGGCGATCCATGTCGACGCATATGCTGTCTGTCGGTTGTCAGTTTTGTCGGTAATGTCTAGTGTAAGACTCGATGCATATGTGCCCAAGTTAAGCTATAGTGCGATAATTTCGGTTACATCTACCTGCAAATAGGGCCAACGCAAACGCAAAGAGTAACCCCCGCCGGTAAAAGAGCAGAGAACGTAGATATATGTAGGTAAGATATATAAATGCCTCAACGTTACAACATAGCGTTGATCACTCAAGGCACCGAGATTATCACGATAATGATTGGCCCGGACAAAAAAGATGATAGAGACGCTAGTCTAATTGGCTGATTCGGGGCTAGCACGTCTACGTAGGTAATAAGGGGCTCAGGGCGGAGCATCTCATCGCCTCAACAACATACCATTCTTCTAGTTTCAAGTTGTAGTGCCTGGATGACACGCATGCACCTGCTCCTCTAGCCCGCCGGTACTGGATACGATATGTTTTCTACGTGAATATGGACAGTACTCCAGCTATTTGACATATTCATGAGAATTAGAATCTTCACTCCTACTTAGGTAGATCACCATTGCCCCACCGGTGAGCTTCCTGTCAGTGACAATGCAGTCATCCATTGCAACCCTACCAGATATTTCGCATAAACACGATGGACGCCTCTCATAATTACGACTCCTGGGCGATTTAATCGAGGCGCTTATTTTCGATTCGCAACAGGTTAGGTGCCCTCTTTGTGCTCCCCCCAATCATCCACATATTGTTATTTGCAAACGTCCCGGGAGAGGGAGGCTATAAGGATAGCCCCTAAGCGATCACTCAATGGTATCTACTTACCTATCGTAGAGCCATAACGATAAACCAACATAAAAACCATTACTTTATGCATTTGCTACCCTGCCCATTTCTTACGCCTTTCTATTCGGCCAAGCATCATATAGCCCCTCGTGAACAGTCACATTTCCGAACGTCACTTCCCCGTCGCCATCATGGAAGAAGCGAATTTCTCGCGAAGAGGCATACCAAGATCTAAACGGTTAGTTTTCTGACCAAAAGAGGGTTTAGGTAAAGCACCTACCGAGCCCAAGTACTCAGGGCGAATCTTCCATTGGCGTGCACCTCGACGATGGAATTATCGACTACTATCGTAAGTTCAAGGCTTTCTATCCGTTCTTGCCCATCCTTAGCTATGTCGAAAAGGCGTAGCCGGCCAGCTTCATTGCGAGAGTCAATACCGTTCGTCGTTCTAGCGGCAGCACTAGAGTTGCTTCGATCGACGATGATAGACTCGTTGGAGAATTGGTAGTAGATCGTCGTACTTTCGTACTGAGAGGACAAAATCTGGAAACCAGCTCGCAAGTTGCTAACACGGCATGCTGCCGAAAATGAAAGTGATGCGGTGATCACGTAGAACTTGCTTCTCGGAATAGTTTGGAAAGCTATGACGGCCGGCGAACCCAACATCCGACCCGGTTCAGCGAAAGAATCACCGCTAATCAGTGCGGCCAACGTCTCACGCGCGATCTCCTGGTTTAATGTCTCTAGCTCAACAGTTCCCGAGCTGCTACCGACGACTCGCCATGACCCAGTTTCACGAACAAGCTCGTTATCGACAACGTTGCTGATTTTCCCGACACTCAGCTCGCGCGGAAGCAGCAGCGCACCAGTCCAGTTCTGTTGGGCGGTCGGAAAGTCAAGAAGAGTGCCGTAGGAGTCCCCGGTCAGCCAGACATAAGTGATAAAGCGATCAGGGGCTCCGCTCTTCTCGGAGGCCTTGGAAGTAGCTGGTAGTTCCTTGCCAGCAGCAGCGTATGCTGAAGCTCCCCAGTCGAGCTTCCCCGCCATAGTAGGTTGAAACTTGACTTTCCCATCCTCGAGCAAAATATCTCCGGCCGCCCAGAGCATCTCGCGGAAATCCGAGACTTGCGGCACGATCGGGTTCAGCGACCACTCAGCACCCAAGGTCATGAATACCTCGCCCTCGGAGTTGTACCCCTTCTCGTCTAGGCTGAAAATATTAGAGACTTCAAAATTGAATCCCCACCGGCCGGCCCAGTTCCCGTCACCCCAAGTTGAGTTAGCCGGTTCGTGCCACCATTGGCCTAATTCCTCCCAGTACTGGAATTCCGGGTCGTGCTGCCGATAGAGGAATTGACTGGGGCCTCCCCCATGAACGCCTCCAGAGATCACAACATACCAAGTCCCAGGAGCACTCTCTAGATGAGCGTCAAGTTGGCTATTCCGGAACACATAAGGGTCCCGCCAACCTGTGACATTCACCGCAAAAGGCGGCGATGGAATGGCCGGTCCTTGTTGGAGCTTCGTAAAGTTACGGCCACCGTCGCGAGACACCGCTAGAGACTGTGTTTCGCTTCCCCTGGTATACTGAATGGTCCATTGGATCGGCAGGTAGCTGACTGACGTATACAAGAGGGTCGGCTTGTCGTAGATACCACTGGGAATGACCGACCCGTCGAAGACTGCGACGGGATCATTTTTCCCACCTGCCACGATAAAAGGCCGCCCGTCTGGGTTAATATCGTTATAGGTGACAAGATCATCTGTTGTCGCTCCCGATGCGCCATCGTGTAACCAACCAACGTGAAAGAGACCAGTTTCGGGATCAGTGTAATGCATGCAAGGGTCACCGATCTGTCCAAAGGGTGGCACGCCGGACCGTAAGAAGATTTTCCGCCAAACCGCCAAATCGAAAAATTTCCAGATGTCAGACCCACTTTTTAGCTGTAGTCACGTGAAAACCATAAGGGGCTATAAGGCATATACCATTAAATTGTATAATTATTTAATTAAATGATAAGTTTATAATATAATTAAAAAAAATAATAAATTTATTTTTATAAATTAAATAAAATTATAATAAAAAAGTTATCGTAAATATATAATATTAAACGAATAAAAAGTTATTAATAAATAATTGGAATAAAATTATATAATCGTATAATAAAAGGTAAGAAAATAAAAGGAATTAATTAAATTATATATATTTAAAAGTTATAAATAAGTTAATTTTATATTAATCGATATTTATATTTTTTTTAAAAGTTTATATTTTAAGTTTTTATTACGTAAAATAACGAAATATTTAATAAAAATATATTTATTATTATTATCGTTACGGTGGATATTTTAATATAAAGTTATATTATTATATACGGTTTTTAAAAAGTAATAAATTATTAATAACGTAATACGAAATAATTTTATTATTTTATTTTAATATATATAAACTTTGTAATTTTTTTTTTTATTACGATTTAATGTAATTAATTTAATTTTATTAAATAATCGATATTAAAATTTCGGTCGATTACGTAATTAAAGTTTATATATAAAATTACGGTTTAATTTTAATACGACGCGTAATATTAAAAATTAAAAATTAAATTTCGTTAATATTATAAAAAAAAAAAAAAAAAAAATTAAATTACGGTTTTATATATAAGTTTTAATAGCGTAATTAATTAAAGCTTCGATATTTATTATTTAATAAAATTAATTTAATTGTATTAAATTATAATAGTTTAAAAGTTTATATGTTTTATTATATTTTTAATCGAATTATTTTAATTTTTAAAGTTTTATAATATATAATAAAAATTTTAATATTACGAAGTAAATAAATAATAAATAAATATAAATAAAGGTATAATAAAATAAATAATTATTTAAATATATTATATATATAATAATATTTACGTATAATATTAAATATTAATAATTAATTTTTCGCGTTTAAATTTTTAAATTTAATTAATTATATCGAATAATTAAATTTTAATATTTTTAATTATTTTAAAAATAAAAGTTAAAGTCGATATCGATTTTTCGATTTAAATAAATATTAAAAACGACTTAAAAATAGTTTTAAATACGTTATTTATTTATACGTGTTTTTTTACGTTTATAATAATTAAATTAATTATTTAATATATATTAATAAAGTAATATATATTACATCGATGAAAATATTTATTATTATTATTATTATAATAACATTTAACGTAAATATCGTAAAAATAATTAAATAAAACAATATAATATTAAAAGAAATTTTAATTTATTTTATAATTTACGTAAATATATTTTAAAAGTAAAACGATGTTAATAATTATTACGTAAACGATTATAAATAATTAAAAATTGTATTTAATAATAAAAATATATATAAATTAATTTATTTTCGAAATTATTAATTAACGATTAAAATTATATTAATTTTAATTTTTAATATCGACGGCTTCGATTATAATTACGATTATTAAAAGTAATGGTTTATTTTAATTTAAATTAATAATAAATATTATTAATTAATTAAAAAAATAAAAAAATACGAAATTAATTTTATTTATCGATTTCGAATTATTTTTATTATTAATTTATTTATAAAAATTTTTTTAATTTTCGTTAAAACTTAAATAATATAATCGATCGAAATAACGTTATTAATTATTTTTAATCGTTTGTTATTATCGTCGATATAATAAATAACCGATTATATAAATTTTAAAAAAAAATTTTTTTTTTTTTTTAAATTTTAATTAAAAAATTTTATTTAATTTTAATTAAAATTTTATTTAATATTAATAAAGTTAATCGCCTTTAATTTAATTATTATAAAAGTAATAAATTAATTATTTTATTTAAAAATAACGATATTAATATATTATCGTTAAAAATAAATATTTTATAATAAATTTATTTATTATTTATTTAATTTATTCGAAGATATTTTAAAAGTAGGTATAATAAAATTTTTAAATTTCGTTAATTTAATTTAACGTAATAATATTAAAAAATATATAATATATTTAATCGAAATTTCGAAATATAAAAATTAAATATTTAAAATTATAAAATAAAATTAATACGTAGATATTTTAAAGGAAATAAAATATAAAAAGGTTATTATAAAAAATGTAAATTATTATAAAAAACGTAAATTTTTATAAAAGACACGAATTTATATAAAAAGGTATTATAAAAAATATATTTACTTATATTTTAAAATATATTAATAAATAAATTTCGAATAAATTTTTATTAATATTAATTAAATTATTATTTTTAAAATATTTTAAAAAAAGAAATTATCGAATATAATTTATTTTTAAATTATAAAAAAATAAAATTAAAAAATTTATTAATTTAAATAATAGTTATAATTAATAAATTTTAATATTATTTTTTAATTATTTAATAAATATTTAAACATTTATCGATTTATTTCGTAAATATTTATATTTATATATTAATTTATTTAAAGTAAATATTTAAATATTTATTAATTATATTCGATTTAATTATATATTTTAATAAAAAATTTTAAATTATTAATTATTTATTTATTTTAATATTTAACGTAACGTTAAATAAATACGAAAAAATAGAGATAAAAGTAGTTAAAAACGAGAAAATTACGGTTAAAAATATTATAAATTTAATATAAAAAAAGAAATTAATAAAATTTTTAAACGCGTTATAAATTGTATTATAATATTTATAAAATGATAATTTCGTTTAAATTATATAAATAATAATATAAATAAAAATAATATTATTTTTAAAAAGTATTATTTTAATGAAAGTTATCGTTTAAATAAAAAGTTAATTTAATCGATTTATAAATTTTAAACGATATTAATAATATTATTTTATATAATAATTTTATAATAATTTAATTACGTTTTTAATTAATTATTCGTTTAAATATTATATAATATAAATAATATTTAATAAAAAAATGTATACGTTTAATAATATATAATAATTTAAACGTATATGTAAACCCTTCGAAAAAAAAAAAAAAAGTAGTAAAAAAAAAAAAGCGAAACGTTTATTTCGTTTTAATATAAAGTAATTTATCGATAATTATTTTATTATAATTTTAATAATATAAATATTAATATTATTACGTTTTTATATCGTTTATTATTATTAATTTTTTTTTAAATTTAAATAATTTTTTTTATATAATAATTAAATTAAAAAATTTACCGTATTTATTAAATTTAATTTATAATTAACGTTTTTTTACCGATTAATTTTACTCGTAAAAATGTATCATTTAAATTTATTCGTTAATAAAATTTAACTTATTTTTATTTTTGAATAATTTAAACATTTATTATTTTTTTAAAAATATTATTTTCGCGTTATTTATTATAGAAAACGTAGAAAACGACGAAAAAATAGTAAATAATATACTCGTAAATTTAATTATTAATAATATAATAATAAATAGTAAAGGATTAAATAAAAAAAACGACGTAATTAACTCGTTTTTTTTTTAAATCGATAAACGATTTTAATAAAGTATATTATTTTTTAAATTTTTAAATTAAAATAATAATAATTAAATAATTTATTTTAAAAATGTATTTAATTAATCGTATTAAATATACGTTAAAATATTTGTTTTAAAATTACTTATTTTTTATTAATTAAAAATAATATTATTTCGATTTATATTAATATTAAAATTATTTCATTTCGTTTATTTTTTTTAATGACGTTAATAATAAATCGAAATTTTCGAACGGTATTTTTCGATATCGAATAAAAAAATTATTAATATATTATCGAGTAACGACGTTTTAAATATATTTTTTTTATTTATATTTAATTAAAATATATCGAAGGATTGTCGTTTTATAATAAGCGGGTAATTAAAACGGTATCGATAAAAATAAAAGTAAATATAATTTTTATTAACGCGATATTATAATTATTACGATTCGATACGATTAATTTAACTTTTTTAGGTAATCGATATTAAAACTTCGGTCGAATATATCGTCGAAACTTATATATAAAATCGCAGTTTAATTTTTTTTTTTTTTTTTTTTATAATATTAATAAAATTTAATTTTTAATTTTTAATATTATAAATCGTATTAATAATCTTTTATTTTATAAATCGATATTGTTTGTTTAAAATACTTCGACATTAAAAATAAAATCGATAATTAAATCGTTTAATTTTATTAATAATAAATATATTTTATTTTATTTTAAAAAAATAATTAATAATTATAATATATATAGAAATAAATATTAAATATTTAAAATTTTTCGCATCGACGTTATATTCGAAATAAAATCGACGTTTAATTTTTCGATTAATTTTAAATAATTTTTAAAAAGTAAATATAATATATAAAAAATTTTAAACGTTATTAAATTTATATAATCGTATCGATTTTTTTTTCTTTTAATAAATAATTAAATTATTAACGTTTAATTTTTAATATTTAATATATATAAATATTTTAATAAAAGATTTAATAATATATCGACATTAATTTTTTATAACGATTTTTTTTAAATTATATTACGAAAAATTATTGTTTTATTTCGAGAAATCGTAAATTAAAAATATACGATAAAATTATTAAGTTTAATATTAATAAATAATATTTAAATATACGATTAATTTAAATTATCGAATCGTCGATTAATAAATTTTATATTTTTAAATAATAAAAAAAAATAATAAAAACGATAAAAAAAATAATATATAATTATTATATAATATTATAAATAAAACTTTTTTTAAATTTAATAAAAAAAATAATTATAATCGAATATATATTAATTTATAAATAAAAATAAATCGTTAAAATAAATACGAATATATAATTAATAAGTTATTTTATTATATTATTAATTATATATTCGTATTTAACGATTTATTTTTATTTATAAATACCTTTTATTATTTTCTTTTATTTTCATTTAAAATCATTTTATATTAATCGAAGTAAAATAAATGTTATCGATATATTATTATTTAATATTTAATTTTAAATAATAAAATTTATTGTTTTAATCGAATTTTTAAAAAATCGAATTTTTATTTTTTTATTTTTTCGATTAACGCGTTTATTTTATTATTCGACCCGTTAAAATACGAGTTATTTAATAAAATATCGAATGTTAAAAAAAAACTTATACGCGATATCGACGTTAAAGTTAATAACGATGTTAATAACGAAAAAATAAAATATATATACGCGTGTATATATTTAATAAAATAAACGGTAAAATAATTAACGTAATCGTTAAATTTAAAAACAAATAATAAAAATACTTTTTAATTAACATTAAATTTAAATAAACGAAAACGAATAATCGTTTACGAAAATTTTATTAATTTTAATTATTAAATTTAAATTTGTTCGATCGTTAATTTTTTATATTAAATATAAAATATTTATTTTTTATTCGATATAATTTTTTACGTTTTTCTTCGTTTAAGCGGGTTTTTAATATAATTTTTTCGACGTTCGTAAATATAATTTTAAACGAAATTTATATATAATTTAATTAAGTTATTTCGAAAATAAAACGGCGAAAATTAAACGTTTTTTATATTTTTAATAATTTAAAGGTATTTTTTTAATTAACTTCGTTAATAAAAAGGGTTAATAATATCGAAAAAAGTAATCGTTAAATATTATAATTTTTTTTTTTTTTTTTTTTTTTTTTTTTATAATTAAAAAATATTTATTTTTTTTAATAATTACTTTTACCCATTATAATATAGCCGTTTAATTTTATGGGTTTATAGTTCGATAGATTATAAATAATATAATAAAAGTTAAATAAAATTCGTAAATAATGGTAAAGTTATTATATAAATATAATATAATAATTATTTTATTAATTTATAAAAATAATTTATTTAAATTTATAAAAAAGTTTAAATACGTATAAATATTACGGTTAAAAGTTTCGTATATATATTTTAAACTTTATATAATAAAAATTATAATAATATTTAAATTATATTATAATATTATATATTAATATTTATACTTTTAAAATAAACCGTTTAAATTTATTATATTTTAATAAGTAAATTAACGTATTATATTTATATATCTTTAAAATTAAAATAATTTTTATAATAGAAATAAATAAAAGAAATTTTAATTATATATATATTATATTTTATTAATTTAAATATATTATATTTAAAATTTTATAATAATTTATCCTTTTAATTTAATACGTTTATTAATGAAATTTATAATATTTTTTTACGTTAAATCGTATATTATATATTATTTATAACCGCGGAATTTTTAGCCGTAATATATATTTTTTTTTTTTTTAAACTTTAAATATATTTTTAAAAAAAAAAAATTAAAAAATAAAAATAAAAATAAAAATAAACGTATTTATTATTATAATAAATATAATTTTAAAATAATAACTTTAAATTTTTTTAATATATATATATATATAATTCGAATTTAATATTTGTATTTTAATAATATATATAATAATTATATACGATTCGACGTTTTAAATATTATTTACCATTAATAATTTTTTTTATAAAATTTAAATTTAAATAAATATTTAAATTTATTCGTTAATTTTTTTAATATCGTAATTTAATAATATAATATTACGTAAATAAGTTTTTATTTTTATAATTAATTAATTCGTAATTATTATTTTATTAATTAAATTTATTTTTTTTAAAATTATATTTTTTTATTTAATAATTAAACGTTACGTATTATAATTATTTAAATAAACGTTTTATATAATTTTAATATTTTAAATAACGACGTAATTATAATAATAAATATTTTTTTTATATTAATTAAATTTTTAAAAATAATTAAAAATAACGAAACGACTTAAACTTTTATAATTTAAATTATAAAAATTATAAATCGATTATACCTAAAAAATTTCAACTATTATTATAAATTTATAAAAATCGATTTTGTAAATATAAACGATTAAAACCGAACTTATTTTTTTTTAAATATTTTATAAAAATTCGAGGGGTTTAATATCGAATAAATAATTAAACGAAAAATATTTAAACGTTTACGTAAAAACGCGAATATTTTAATAAAAGTTAAATTTAAATTTATATCGATATTTATTATAACATTAATTTTTTTTACGAAAATATTTAAATAATTTTTATTAATAATTACATTCGATAATTATTCGTTTATATATTTAAGTTATAAAAAAAACGATATCGATAAAATTTTATAAGTAAAAAAAATAACCGTTTTTCGTTATAAAAATAATCGAATATATTTCGAAAAATTTAAATTAATTTTAACATTTATTTTAAAAAAAATAAATAAAAAATATTTCGTTTTATATCGAAATGAATTTTTTCGTTAAATTTACTTTAATAAAAAATATTTGGATTTTAGATTCGATATTATTTTTTACGTTAATTAATATTATATTAACGATTATATTTTTCACCGTAAATTATTCGAAGTAAAAACGTTCGATTTTATTAAAGTGGGTATATAAATAAATATTAATTAAATTATTACCGTAAAAATTATTTCGATTAAATATTATCGTTTTAAAATAACGCCGGTAATAATATATAATAAAATCGATATTATTCGACGATTTGTATATTTTAACTTTATAATAATCGAAAAAATATAACCGAAAAACTTCGAATTAATAAACTTTATAAACGTTTATATAATTATATCGTTAATTTCGTATTTTTTCGAAAATTTTTTTTTTCGTTAATGCGTATAATCTTCGATTTCGAATTTTTTACTTCGAAAATAAACGCGTTTATATATTTTTTACGACATATTATAAAAATTAAATTATATGTATTTTTAAAATATTATACATCGAAATATTTTATTAAATAATTTTTTTATAATATATAATTTTATATTATATCGATTTAAAAAAATAATTAACGATTTCGAATTCGTTATTACGAACTTTATAAATAATTCGAAATAATTTAACTTTAAATATACCGTCGTTTTCGAATATTAAATAAATAAAAATATATATAATCGATTTTTCGATATATATATTTTAAATTATTATTATTTAATTATATTAATAAAACTGTTAAATTTAAAACCCATCGATAAAATACGTTATAATATATTAATAAAATTATTAAATAATTAATTACGTAATATTATAAAATTAATTAAATATATTTATATTAAAGATATAATATTTTTTTCCTTCGATAAAAGGTTTATTTCGACGGTGGTTTTAGGATATTCGATTTAATCGTTTTTAAATAAAATGTTTTTTTTCGAAGACGAATAAAAAAAAAAAAGGTAGTATAATTCGAAAACCCGCGGTTTTATAAAAACGTAATTAACGGCGAAATCGTTTTTTTATATTTTATTATTAATTTAATAAAGTTAAATTAACGCGTAATATTATAATAGAAATAAAATTTTTTTTATTTAAATATATATAAAATCGATTAAATTTTTTTTATAAAAAATTAAGTAAATTAAAAAAGTAATAAATTAAATTTTATTATTTTTTTTTTATTTATTTATATATTTATTTATTAAATTTATATTTTATAATTTTTTATATTATAAAATATATATAATATATATATAAAAAGTAAAAAAATATTAATTATAAATAATTTTTATATAATTATTACTCGTAATATTATTTTATAATATTTTTAATATAAATATATTATTTTATTTAAATTTATAAATTAAAAATTTAAAAGTTAAAAATAAAAAATAATACATTAAATTATAATTTTAAAAATTTTATAAATATTAATATAAAATAACGAAATTATTTCGTATTATATTATCGGTTATTTTTATAATATTATCGTTAAATAGTCGTATAATATAATAACATTTAAAAATAAACTTTAATAATTTATTTTTTAACATTTATATATTTATTTATTAAAAGTAAATAAAAACGATTATTTTTACGAAAGTAATAATTAAAAGTTTTACATATTTATTATAAATTATATATAATAACGATTTAATTATTTAACTTTTATTAATACATTAAATTTACGATACGTTATTTATTAAATTTATAATATTTTATTAATTAAATTATAATTTTTATTTATTTATTAAAGTTATAAAAATTTACTTATTAAATTATAATATTTTATTTATTAAATTTTAATACGTTATTTATTAAATTATAATTTTTATTTATTAAAATTATAAAAATTCATTTATTAAATTATAATATTTTATTTATTAAATTTTAATACGTTATTTATTAAACTTATAAAAAATTATTTATAAAATTTATATATAATATTTACGATATTTATTAAATTTATAAAAAATTATTTATTAAATCGGTAAAACGTTATTTATTAAATTTATAATATAATATTTATCGAATTTATAAAAAATTATTTATTAAATTTATAATACGTTATTTTTTTAATTTATAAAATGTTATTTATTAAATTTATAAAAAATTATTCGTTAAATTTATAATGCGTTATTTATTAATTTTATAATACGTTATTTATTAATTTTATAAAACGTTATTTATTAAATTTATAATATGTTATTTATTAATT